>CM026207.1:18563007-19010507 GCA_014839995.1 Xenentodon cancila | reverse complement strand
CACTTTGTGACACATCCAAGTGCAGATTTTTATTCATCTTTGTTCAGCAGATGTGAGCATCGTGATGAACATGGCAGGCATTTTACTGAATACTAATGCGCTGCTGCAATAAGGACGTGTGTCAAAGGTGAATAGCAGCAAGGTGAGATGAGGATGAGTCACCCACAAGTGCCTGTATGACAGCCGAGCTGAGTAATTTCTCTTCATTTTCAGTCTGCACTTGTATTATAATGTGTATAAAAATCAGCCAAGTTAATTAGCCAAACAGAACAGATTTAGTACAGAGTGACTCTGCAGCATAGTGGTGCTTGAAGACTCATCCAAACTTTTCAGAGTGAATGTTGAAAGTTATTTTGGATTATTCTATAAATGTTTCAGCCTTATGGGGAGTTTATATTGCAGCTACGTATATATAACACATATTCATCACACCAAACCCTCCTGAAATGTTGTTTTATATCCAGCGGTGTTCCTTAGTGACTTTAAGGATTAAACAGTTAGTCTTAATCATTCTGGCTTTATTGCGGTTCTTTCCATTTTTGCTTTGTCTCGTCATTCTGCTTTCTGTTGTTAGTTGTGGCGAACGTGAGTAAAACAGTCTTTTGCACATTTCTCACAACTGGAAAGAAGTGTCCACGTGTTTTAAAGGGTAACAAAATCTTATATCTCCACCACCAAATTTGGTGTAAAGTCACACTGACCGATCGGTTTTGCACGCTTTGCTTGCTGGTAGATCAACTATATGAACGTCTTCTTACGCAAACCACTCATGTACATATATGTGCAATGGTACAGGTCAAAGAACTTCAGAAAATCAATTAGTTGTTCACAAATTCATTGTAAACAGCCAAGACAAATGCTAAATGGTAAGAGCTTGTCCAGCCAACCCACCGAGAAAATTCATTTTGCCAGCTTGTATTAGTAACCACATTTATTTATTCATTGGTCACTATCACAGCTCTTGACCACATGTATAGGCTGGAAAACAGCTGATTGTTTGAGAGCCTTTAGCCTTTGGCTCAGCTCCCTCTTCACGACAAACAACCCACCCACTTGAGACAATACCCTTGAGACCTAAATGTTTCTCCACATCTAACAGTCCAGATGCTCCTGGTGCCTGCTTCTTGGAGATGGACAGGAAGGAGAGAACCTTGTCTCAGATGAGTGGCAGAAAATGTATGAATGGGGCTGCTAAAATGCAAGTGCAACATAGTTCAGTTTGCCTTGCTCCATAACACAGAGTATAACATATGCACGTGCAAAGCTGTAAACGAAATGTCAGCATTTTTCTTTTGGGCAATGCCACAACACAACCAGTATCCTTCCATCACATTCAGTGGACGAGCACTGCTGCGGACAGAAAGCCGCACAGTAGACGCTGCTCGTAGACACTTTTAGTAGCGTAATCATCATAATTCATCTTTTCTTTTGTTTGTTTTTTTTTAAGCTGTCTTTCAACCTGAAGAACGTCCTTCCACTTTTTCTTTTTCCTGCTCATTCACGCAGCCACACCTGCACTCAAAACGAGTAAAAGCCCTTAAAGCACTTGCACGAGCATGGAAGCTGAAAAATGCAGCTAATTAGATCAGAGCTACTGAAAGGGTAAATACCAAAGAAGAAAAAAAACATCCATATTCATAGGAGGTTATGTCAAGCAGAATCAACTTGACTGATGGGAATCATCCAGGATTAATCTCTAAAGCAGAGAAAGAGGCAGCTTTTGATACATTATGTCAAAAACTGATGATTATTGGGCAGGAAAGGAGACAAATATATGTATCAATGGACACCTGCGTGTTGGCCTTTAACAGTGTTTCAGGAGTGTTTTGTGAAAATATGTCTTTTACATCCTCTATCCAATACCAGAGGTCTCGGCTGTCTAAAACAATTATGTAGATACTGTATGAAATAACACATCCTGTAAATGCAGATAGAATTTCCAGTGCCTGGTGTGAGGAAAATTAATCTAGATAATCCTGTGAGTAATTGTATTATGAAGGAAAATCCTATGCTTCGAATGTTTCGTCGCCAAAAAGGCAGCTTCCCATTTTTATTATACAGCATCCACAGTCGTCCTCGTGAAAGCAAGTAGAACCAGCTTGAAAAGAGTAACATATTGCAAGTGAAGTGGTGCTTTACCATGTGTTTGACTTCTTTTTCCAGGTTTGCAAGATGTACTGCCAGAGTTCCTGCGTGGGCGGTTTGTGGAGGCAGCCCTCAGCTATGTCGCGTGCAACTCAGAGGGTGAACTGCTCTGCCGCAACAATGACTGCTGGTGCCAATGCTCGCCCAGATTCCCAGAATGCAACTGTCCCTTTGCCGACATCAAGGTTATGGAGGAGAACCTGGAGAAGAGCAAAGTGGCCTGGAACAGCTTCAACCAGGAGTTTGTGGAATCAGGTATGGGACAACGTGTTGAACTGCATTTCAGCTATAAAAACACTGAGTAAATGAGGCTTCAGTCTGGTCTAAAAAAGCCAAAAGGATTTCAAAGGTAGAAAACGCTGTATGTTTATAGTAATATTTTGGTCTACAGCTGGTCTGAAGGTTCATTCCTTGAAAGAAAGAAGAAAGAGACTCAACCTGTGCAAACTTAAAGGATTCCAGTTTATTTTCAGTTGGTGTGAAGTAGAGATTTTTTATCCTAATAAGTTCCTCCGTGACTTCTCCGCGACTCTGGAGTCTATTGATATCGTGAATTTAGATAGAGATAAATATTAAGATTAGATGGCAACCTAATATGGAAAAACTGTTCTTTCAGGGTGTTCACATCTTGCCACTGTTTTTTTTTTGTGTTCTAGCCTAGCCTAGTCTAGTCTTAACTCTCTTCTACACATCAGTGGTACTGGATCAATATCAGGATTTGGCCCAAATGTAAAGCTCAGGTTTCGGTGTCGGAATCAGGACTGAAATAGTAGGTTTGGTGCTCCGCTTTATCGGCTGCAAATTTAAAATAAACCACTTTCAATAGGTTTCCAGTTAAAAAACGAAAACACTGCTTAACAAATACATCTACACTCATTTGAATCATCTCAAAAATAACGTAAAAGAATTTGACTTTATGACTTAAAGACTTTTGCAGGCTCGCTGTTGGTGCCGGCCGCGGATGTAATGACTCTCGTGCAGTGTATAAATAAGTGAGCTGTGGACAGCTGGGTGGGGGGGCAGTGCTGAATACGTTTTAGTTCCAGCTGTAGAGGTTGCAATGATGGTGATGATTTATTGATCCGAGGTGGATGCACATTATATTCTCACTGTGTTTAATGAAGCTCTGGAGGAACTTTTCTTATGGAAGCAAAGAAAGATTAACAGCTCTGGTAGCTAAAATGAATAATTGGACCCATAACTGGTGAACACTTTGGTTGCACAGCTCCCATGTTCTCCATCCTCCCTGGAGCTGGGCAAAGCAAAGACCCATTTGATTTGGTTGTAAATTGGGGGTTACTCCTGTTAGAACAGTGTAATTCATACAGATGAGCTCACCCACCATTGTTTTTATCATTATTATTGTTATTATTGTTTGTTAAAATCAGGACGACTTCTAGGTTTAAGGTGACAAATGTGAATGCTTTGCTGCTTTTTAAAACAAAATTAACTCTACGTATGTGTTTATTATTTCTCTTAAATAAGCCATTTCTGAAACTAGATAGAGTTTAAAAAGAAATTAAAACATTTGATCTTTACTTGCCCTCCGCAACAGGACACCGGCATGTTCATTCAGCAGACCTCACCGGCTTTTTGTTTTCAGCTTTTTTGTTTTTTTATTATTATTGCAGACTTACCATAGTCATGTGTAAAAGTTGATTGTCGGCGCGCTAAGTTGCTGTGGCAGAGACCCCTTCAGGTGCACAATTTCACTCTTGTTAAATCGAATTTCATCAAGTTGGTCTGCTTTTATCAAAATTATTTATTGCAGACAGAGACACAGGTGTGCGTTCTAATGGTGCCAACGATGCAGAACAAATTTGTATTTTTTTTTTTCCTTACATCTCAACTCATTGCCAGTTCACCTCTTAATGACTTGGAAGGTGTAGATGGGTTTTAATTGGAGACAGATTTCTGGCAGCTTTTTCTACGCTTTGCGAGTGTATTGTGTCTCCCTGCAGAGTTCAGGTGCTTGCGTGCGAGCTGCTGTTTGTGCGGAAATTGCTTGGTGATTGACATTATGGTGGTAAACAACATTTCTGTGCATCCATTTAGCCTCATTTTGACAGCACCTGGGTTTGCAAAGTTTTTCCTTTTTTGCCAGGAACTAGAACTTTCCAAAGATGCACTGACAGTGTCAAAGTGTAAAGGGAAGGAAGATGTGTGTTTATGAGCTATTTCGTCTTGTGCTGACATTGTGGTTTTTATTAAGAGCCTGTTTTTTTTTTTTTTGCTGTTTATCATGAAAAATGAGGCCTTTAGTACCTTCAGAGGCTTGTGTGTTTGAGTAATGAGCTAAAAATGTCAGGGAATGCACAAACATTCACACGAAGACGGCACTGGCATACGCAGCACCGCCACAGGCACGCCCATGTAAAAGAGATCATCAAAATTGTATCTAATTTTGTGGAGCACACACGATTAGCTGTAACATTCACATACACAATTCCTTGTATGAGGCAAATTGGGATCCAAAATGAATTCTGAAAGATGAGAAGTGGAAAAATGCATGCCAAGATATTCTTTGACTTTCAGGAGCTTTGTGTTGGTGTTTGTCTCTCCGTCCTCCTCTCTGTCCTTATATTTTTTCTGTATCTTCTCACTCAGACAGTCACACACAGACAACACAAGAGACACATGCAGAGGTTGGGTTTTTTTTTTCTTTTTTTCTTTTGCTTCTGGGGTTGCCGTTGAAAATGGGCTGAAGTTTGTGTACTGGGTTAGGCTGATAAATTTTTTGTGGTAAGAAGAAAACAACTGGAAGGATTGCGCGTGTGTGTGTGCGTGTGTGTGTGTGTGTGTGTGTGTGTGTGTGTGTGTGTGTGTGTGTGTGTGTGTGTGTGAGAGAGAGAGAGAGAGAGAGAGCAAAGAAGGACAAAGAAGAGACTAAATCACAGGGCGAGTCGGAGAAAGAGGAGAATCATGCCCTCAAACCTCAGCTCACTAATTTAAAACCAACGCCCCTGAGTCAAGTTGACGGCTAGCATCACACAAACACGAGTCAGAGGCGCTCGCTGCTGTAAACGTCTTTTCTGTCCGGATCGATCTCGTGTATGACTTTGTGAGGGAAGATGTCTGGGGAAGATATGTATAATTTCTGGAACATCCCATTTTTGGTTTGTTGAAGTGGAAAACCAGCTATTCTCCGGCTGTACCACAAGAAACTCTCATCCTTACTCCTGCACTCAGTCGTGCTGTTTTTGATGCCGTTTCTGCCTTCGATAAGCATTCCTTTACAATCTTATGTCCTGACAAACTTCATTATTATTCCAGTTTCATTTATTAGTTTATGACCAATTTCTTAACTAGTATATTTAAAAACTGATAAACTGACATCATGTCACAATGGACCTCAATGATGTTGTCATAAGTGATTTTTGTCACCTTCGCTTGAATTAAGTTTTACAGTGACTTTCTTCAGTTGCATAACGTTGATTGTAAATATAAATGAACAAAACTGACAAAATACGTGACAAACAACCAAAGACTTCTGTTTAAAATTTTTGACATTATTTCTTGGTTATGACAATGTATAACATAACAAATAACATGTGCTTTCTATTTATAAAAGGCATCTTTAGTTCTACTATCATAAATAGTTTTTGCTATTTTTAACAGATACGGCAAAATGTATCACTGATTTGCAGGGGAAAAAAACTAACTAATACTTGAATAATCTGTCTCTTGGCTCTTCCGTTTTTAATTCCTACAAAGTCAATCTACAGGGAATTTGTGTAAAGTTCATTTGAATCATAAAGAAAGAAATAATCCATCTATTTGACCACTGGTGATCATACATGTCTGACTAAAGATCTTTTCTTTCTTTTTTTTTTTTTTTTACACATCACATTGGGTGAATCGCAGTCCTGTGAGATTTAGTCGTGCCAGTCTCATATATATATCTGTTTGTGTCTGAAGCTGTTTTTAATCTCTCAACATCCCAATGTGGCAGCTTCAGGTTCAAGGTGTAACAGCACTTCACACTTATCTAAGGCCTATTTAACCTTGTAAGAAGCACTTTCCAGTGTGTCCCTCATATTAGCCATTCACGCAAACCTTCGTTCGGCACTTGTTATTACACATATGCCCTTTAAATACAATATTCAGCACTTTCTCTCTCCTTTCACACCAGGGAGTATAATGGGGAGGAGTTTGGGATTGACCCTCGCTGACCCACTTTTCCTGCTGAGCTATGTCTATTTCAAATGATTGGACTACCTCCTCTCTGGATGTGACTGACTGATGCTGCAGGTGTTGATGGGTTGTTAGTTCATATGATCACCTGGAGTCATTGACCTTCGACCCTGACCCTAAAAAGTTAGTCGAAGACTTCTTAGATGGTTCTGCATAACAAACCATCTAGAACATTAAGTTAGACTGTGCTGGAAACAGGAAATTATTTGGGATTTATGCAAATAAACTACTGCATACCCCCCCAAACAATAAACAACCAAAACCACAAGATGCATCTGGGTCACATAAAGATCAGACTCAATTATCAATACATTAATTTCACTGTTTAGGATGGGTCATCACTTCATTAAACGTCATTATAAGTGACATCAGGAGACAGGCCGCGCTGAAAAAGGAGCCACTAAACAAGCTTAAAGGCGAGACTCATAATGAAATACAAATGGGGGGTTAAAATTAGCACATCAGTAGCATGTCAAAGCCAACATGCAGCCCATTAAACCGGCGCTTTGGGACATTTCCTCAACTCACTCAAGAAACATGAGTTCTTGGGGACTGAATGTGTGAAGTGTGAGGAAAGGGTTTAACTAACAAATGAGGTCGCTCATCCATGAAACATAAGATGGAGCATCTTGCTAATTAAGATTCAATTCTCTTCTCCAAGGGCGGGCAGGATGTGGCGTTAACGTCACACTGGGGGAAAGGCCAAGGGAGCAAAAGAGAGCTTTCCATCTTCTGCGGTAGTCAGGTCATGTTGGTTCAAACAGATACTGATCAAGTAATCAAGTCAAACGTTCATTCCAGTCAGTCGCCTGAAGGATTCACACTTTGCGTTCTTTGTGAATCTGCAATTTAGTAAACTACAATTTTTTCCTGTATGTTTTTACTCTCGTGTTTCCACATTCCATGAAAAAGGACCATGACATATTAGAGGAAATAGAGGTTTTCATGATTTTGCCATTATATATACAATATATGACCACAGTGGATCTGACATAAAACAATCAAGATTAGATATATTGTGGTAAAGTATGAAAGTAAAACCACAAAAGTCCAGTTGCATCTCATCCCAACTATATCTGCTGCTTCTAATTGTAAGTCACATTATTAATTGGATGATCCCACTTTAGCAATGTTAAATGATGATGTCAAGTGAGGAAACACGTTAATAGAACCGGTAAGGAAGATCATGCATGACATGCACACTTAATGCACACTTTGAAAAAAAAAAAAAAAAGAAAAAGTCAGGTTTTGTGGTACACTGTTAGTGTGACATGATGTACAGTATGTACACTTCAGAGCCCGGCCTAACTAAAAGAGACATCCCCTTCTTACTGTAAGCAGTACTTGAATAAAAAAGCGAAACAGCCAAAGCTGTTCAACAACAGACACCTTTAACTTCTGGTACAATCACAATAGCATCCACTGAGCACACTCAACTCCAATAATTGCTCTGCACAGCTGCACCGAGTGGCAGCAGAGGGAGATGAAGGTATTTTTAAATCGCAAATGCATCATGTGCTGTAAAACCTTTTTCTCTTTAAAGCTCAAAAAAAAGGGAAAACAAAAATTATTTTCAGATGTCTGAAAAATAGTACTCTCACAAATGTCAGTTTATTGCACGTCTGTCACAGCAGAGCTGAAATTTTGGAACAGCAAGCACTAAGTTATTACTGCCGTACTGGAGGTCAGGACAGGAGGATGTGAGAGTTTAACGCAAGCGCGTTAAACTGATAATTCTGCTTCTGTTCAACCATGTGGACAGATCTTTAGTCCAAACCTAAATGAGGAAAGTTTGTATTTTCAGCTTAATCGAGCCACACCTCTACCACTGAAGTACTGGAATAACTTTTCTATTTTAAGGCTCCAACAAATAATACCCAACTGAGTCGGAAAAAGGAACATGATCAGAGTAGTTGTTTTTGGAAGAAATCTGACTGAGAAACAAACAAAAAAAGAAAAATCTGATTTGATTTAGTGTGGTACACTGATTTTTACCCGTGCAGTAAAAGATGATCCCATTTCACCCACTTAGTCAAAAGGAATATCCTCTACTTACTACCAATGATTGGCTATATTGTTGAGCACCTGCGTCAAATTTTTAGTGACTATCAGAGTAACGAAAGGCTCTTCTGGATCAGTGAATAGCAGCACCCTAAAGGCCGAGACGATTTAAGACAACGGCGATGGGCGCAGGAGGTGGTGGTAACAAGACATACACTTTTAGAGAGGGTTTGTGGTGTGCAACTAGGTTCTTTCGGGGTTTCTTTTTTTGTGACAGTGAGAAAAATAAACGACAGTCCAGCATCTAACATTGTTCAACTTTCAGATAAATCGGTTCACCCGGTTCTGTTCCATTCATATGTACTGGACTGAGTGAGAGGGAAAGCTCAACGAAGGATAACTCAAACTGATTTGTACAGGTAAAAGTCGCTTTAATCCCCCAACAGTTTGCAGAGAGAGCCTCGGGGCGTCTTAGAATTTCCTCTGGATTTTTAAAAGACGAGCCCTTTTGCTGGTTCATCTGTAATATTTGTGGTAACCTCCCTCCCAGACTTTCAACAGCTCATTGTGCTCAGCCTCCTTTCCTCGCGCTCCAGCTGCTGTGCGGTATTTCCAGATCATTGACAGGCACCGCTGCTTAGCCATTATCTCTCTACAACTGGCAGCCATATATCAAGGATGGCGTTTATCCCCGTCTTTCTTTTTTCTCTCTGTCTCTCCCTCTGCATGCCCTGTAATGGTTTCCTTACCTTTTCCGTTCTGCTCATATTTCTCCTCTTGTAATTTCGCAGTGGATTACAGATCACCTAATTGTCTGTCTTCCTCTATAATGTCAATGAAAATGAATCCCTGTAAGCGAACAGGGATCTGTTTGATGCTCTGTACCACCCACAAATAGTCCTGGCAGGAATTCCACTCAGCACTGTCAGAACTGTACTGCTTTGAATGTTTTCCCAGCTTCTCGATTATCGTCATAAAGCACGCTGTCTCAGGCTGTTCATGTACATGTACGTCCTGGATTTCTCAGGTCCAAAACTCAGGATTTTTTTTTTTTTTTTTTTTTGTTTAAGTCCCTAAGATGAGTTTGAACTCATCTGAAGATTTGGCAGCACTTTCTGTACCTTTTCAGTTATTTTACTGAATCGACTTCACAAATTGGATGTTTTCTGTACGCGCTGCCTCTCCTTCCCAATCATTTCTTCCTTGATATGTTTTTCCTTTTTGCAAACCATTTTCAAAACACGCATACAGTGCTCTCCGTCTGGATGGAGGCTTTCATGAATTCACCAAGTATATGTGGCCACGATCTAGGAAATATTGTTATGAAAAGACTACATTTCCAGACACTGACTCATGTGTGAATTCATATGTTCCCGTTTGGTTTATGAAAGAAGATGCAAAACATGGAGGGCTTTGGTCTGTCCTGTGCAACATTTGATTATTTATCCCCTCTGGGATTAATTAAGTATGTTTGAATTTGAATTGAAGTAGCGACACAGGCTAATTGTTCAGAGATGTCTGCCTAACAGTATCTCATTAACTATGTAGTTGTTAAACCGTCCCTCACTTTGCCCTCTCTGTTTACGGGGGAGGAGAGAAACTACGTTTTTCACTGATTTGTCTTTTTAAAAAACTGCACTTATAACAACGGGGGCAAGCAAACAGAGCTTTAGAAAAAAATAAGAAAGACAAAAAGGGTTACATAAGTTACATTAAATGGAAACACACACGAAGCACAAACCTTAAACAACTCTGCTTTCACAAAAGCAAATGTTGGAACAACACATTTTCCCGGCTTCCATTAGGCAAACAACAAATAGAAAGACTGATTGTTTGAGCAGACACTACTTACATTTTGTCGTTTGTAATAGAATTAAAATGCAAACACGGAAAGGCCTAAAAATGCTTCTCTTTTTGTAATTATATTAATTAACCCCAAAATATAATGATAGAATATATTTAATGAGAATGGGGTCATCTTTATAAGCAGCCCAGAAATCAAAGGAGACTATCCATCAACTGCCCTGTACACCAGAAAGTAATTGGCATCTATTTCTGTATTTAAAAGCTACTTAGGCTCCTGGCTTTGAACCAAGAGACAAGATATTTTAATTGTGAGACTCTTACAACTAAAACTGCTTGCAGTGACAATGACCATGAATCTAGTTTAATTTGCATGATATGCTCATTTGAAACCAAAAGAGCATCTTCAGTTGCATTTAGGGCCATGGTTTGTGTCTTGGCAAGGGATAAAATGGGATCCTGTTGCTGCTAATTATCTGCAGGAATTCAGATCAGGCTGTGGCTGATAAAATATGATACATTTTTATTGTTCAGTAGGGAAACTCAACTTGCTCTTAGTGGAACTGAATATATTAAAAGGTGCATACGTCAATAAATCAATCAATAGATGACTTGCCATTATTATTAATAATAATTAAAATAACAAAGTGAGGGGGTTATTTAAAAAAAAAAAAGGAAATATAAAGCTCTGGAGTCAACTGTAGACTGCGAAAGCCTCCACTGGAGAGGTTTTGTAAAAGCAAAGCTTTTTTGTAGTCATCATGGTAAACAAACAAACAAAAAATAAATAAATACATTTCTACAAGCTTTGACACCGATGTAGCATCTGAAAAACAACAAATCCCAAATCAACCTAAAGGTTATATTTTATGAAAGATGGGGTGTGTTAATCTGCTAAAACATCTAGTGGTGGTCTTTCTCATAGAACAATAGTGGTCTAGGGAGCCTACACACCTACTGGAGTGTACTGGTATTGCAGGCAAAATTTCTTAGCCGTTCCTGATTAAAGACCTCATGCAACTTAAATCACATCTGAATGATAAAGTAAAAACTGCAGAAGGCAGGTGAAATTCAATTCAATTCAATTTTATTTACATAGCGTCTATCACAACACAAGTTGTCTCTAGGCGCTTTCCAGAGATCAGAACGTGGCCCCCGAGCAATTATTACATAAACAACGGCAGGTAAAAACTTCCCTAGTGGAAGAAAAACCTTAAGTCAAACAGTGGCAGGAAAAACTCCCCTTTAAGAGGGAAGAAACCTTGAGCAGGACCTGGATCATAAGGGGGGGGACCCTCCTGCTGAAGGCCAAAATCAAGACTAAAGTAGTAATTTATTAAATTATACAGCGTTTCTTCTATCCACTTAACGTCAGTGGATCAGCATACAGTAGATGTGTATTAAAGTTAACGCTGAGTTTTCTTAGTTTTCATCTAAGAAATATGTAACTTATATTAGGGTCTGCATCCAACATAAGGTACCTTACCCTATAGATTAATTATTATTTTTAAACCAAGGTTTTATATATATATTCTCTACAACAGCTCTAACTTAGTATTACATTTCATTTATTCTCTCTACTGATGATAACTATAAATCACATTGTCACAAATGATTTTGCCATGTGTTATTTATATATATATATTTGTAACTTTAATAAGAAGAAGAGGATTAACATTAATTAAGTGTTGGTTTAGAGTGCATAGTTCAGGTGCACAGGCTCAATCCACAGAATAGGTTTTCTCCAAGTCCATAAGTACATATACTTATAGAAGTCACATACTCAACGTACAAATCAAACATAGTTTTACTTCAGCTGGATTATCATGAAGGATCATGAAGCTTTCACTGAATTGGTGACACTCACCGCACGATAATGTTCAGCTACAGAGTGTTAACAGATAAGCACTCTACTGCCACGCTTGAGCGAGTGGTGAAGCTTATCAGAGATCACTAACGAATACTGTCTGTTTCACACTGGTTGAAAAAACAACTAATGATTTGAAAAACCTTTTTATTAGATGACGCAGGATGAGACAAGCTTAATCTCTGTTTCATCCACTGAAATGTCCCCGTCTTAACATTCACCATCTTTATTAATGCCATCTTAATGCTTTTTGTGGTCTTTTCTGTTATAACTGAGCATTTAATCCAGTATAACTACACCAAAAGGACTTCTCCAACCAACTAATTTTACTTCTTTTGGCAAGTAGGCAGCAAAGCAACCCAAATCATGGTCTTCCTACCACCACACTTCACTGTATGAGTGACATTTAGATGTTGGTAAGCTGTGCCATTTCCATTTTTGTGTCATAGACAGACCTTAATATTCTTCCCAAATAATGTAATGTTTGTTTGAACAGTCTACAAAACATTTTCACAGTATTGTTGATTGCCAAGTTGCTTTTTGGGTAGATGCCTGGTGCAGAGCAATGTGTTCGTCTCGACTTCGGTTCTGCGTTGTACCTTCAGCATCATCTTGACTGGCTGCCCACCACGAGTACCACACTAGTACCACACTAGTACCACTAGTACATTAGTACCGCACTAGTTCCACACTAGTACCGCACTAGTACCGCACTAGTTCCACACTAGTTCCACACTAGTACCGCACTAGTACCGCACTAGTACCGCACTAGTACCGCACTAGTACCACAGTACACTACTAAACTGTCCCCATTTTTTGACCATTTGTCTGTGTACTGAAGGATGTCATCATGAGACTACTTTGTATTCCTTTACAGCGTTATAAAGATCAGCTACCCATGACTGTATGACTGAGAGATCATATTCACACGATCACATTAATTTTCATGATCAGCAGGTTTGACATGTTTCTTTTATCACTGAAAGTATCTCTAAACCACAATTCCTATTGACTTCAAGTGTGCAAACAGCTCATGTTTGTATCACATTTGTGGATACAACAGTACATGGATATAATTGCTCTTCTGCACAGACATGCTTGATGTGTTTCTTAGAATCTGATGGAGCCACTTATCCAGTTTGAGGGTCACCACCACAAGTGCTTCAACTACCTCTGGAGGCATAGTTGCATTCAATTCCCACGTTTTTTACTTCCTCTTTTAACTACATTTTCAACACTTTTGGTGCTTCTTCTTAATGATATCGAGGCACAGCCACTGGTTATCTTACCCAGGAAAAACACGAGCAAGTAATGTATAAATGAAGATTTGCCCACTTGGACATCACCTGAAATAACGAGGTAATAATAGTAAAGTCCACGTCAGATGTTGTAGGTCCAGCTCATGTTAATTAGAAACTGGCTCCTGGAACAAGAATTATTTTGGAGCAGAACAGATACTTTTCCAGTATGTTTGAGCTGTGAAATAGAATCACACGATGTGTTAGATATGAGACAAACAATCACATTAGCAATCCATTATGTAAACCTATCATCAACACATATTCATAAAATAAAAACAAGGATGTTCCTTTTGAACGCTGTGGCTCATTGGGAACAGCAGAGACCAAGTGAAAAGACAAAAAATGATCTAAAGTAATCTAAGTAATGGGGCAAGCTTATCAGCTATCAGTTACTCATTTTACCAGCAATTCTGGAGCAGCATCCATCTCTTTTAGGCTGTGATCTTTGTCTCTAAGAACTCCTTTAAGAAATATGACTTAAGAAAAAAACAGTGTTAAGTTAGCAAAGACAGTGGGCAGGAACTGTGAAGCTGTGGCCCAGACAAAACTAAGCTGAAGCTTGCTGGACCTCATCACAGTGAAATGAATGTTAGGAGTTCTCAGTGAAACGCCAGCATCACGGGGTCATAAGGAATCGCTGTGGCATTTTCTCTGCACTTTAACCCAACCTTGAAAATGAAGCCATTCCCTGTCCTTGTTTAAATGACAGCCATGCCGTCTGCATCTGCAGATGTTTCGCCACCATGTTGAGTGTGTTAAAGCCAGATGCGCTGCTGTTTATCTCCCACAGCCAATTAGCACATATAAAACAAGCAGATTTGAGATGAGCATAATCGCTGTATGTTTGTTGTTTTATTTTAGCACTGTAGATCTTTGTAAGACACACATTGTGCGATCTTTCACATAAATGATCGTTTGTTCCTTGTGTTGTCTCCTTATGTTGCTAATGTTGATATCTGCCTTGATTGTAGCAGAATTTAAAGTTTATTCAGATGAGCGGGTTCCCAATCCAAAACTCAGTAATTCATCGTAGGAAGACTGGCATTTTGTTTCTTGTGTCTCATCCTCAGGCCCTCTGGCTCATTTGCTTCAAGTCATCCTGTTTGGCTTTAAAAATCCTGCAAACAGAAAGCAGCTCCTGGTCACTGTTGCAGTGTTACATTAGGAGCCAGCGGGGGAGTAAAAGCATTTAAATGGACGAGTCAATGGGGGATTAAAAAGTGTGTGGAGACCATGTGATTCATTTTTGTGAAGCTTAATGCACTGAAGCTCCCAGTCACCAGAACAGCATGATGACTGTCATAAAGTTTATTCAAATAACGGGGTGGAAGGAGGTGGTATTTTATCCCCTTCAAAATAAGAAACATTGGATTGTCATTTATGAAAAGCAAAAAGACAAACAGCAACTCCTTTTTTTTTCTTGCATTTGGAAAATTCAAAGCAGTGTGCAGTTATTTTAATACAGCAGTGCAAATATTCATAAGTGGACAAGTGGTTCTTTGCCATTAAAAAACAAACAAACAAAAACAACAACTTATAACTTACTTAAAAATAGGTCTCTATGGTTATTTATGCCTTCTATACCACAAATTACTTTTTGTGTTAAAATTTAATATTGTTTGATTCAGGTAAATTTTTCACCGAGTAAAACAAATAAAAAAGGACGAGGACCAAAACCAAGACACCCTTGACTTGATCTTTGTACTCACTGCCACCAAGTGATTGTTCTCGGTGAGTTTTTTATCATCCGATGGGTATTTGTCAAACTGCTCTACCCGTCTCTACCCGTCTCAGG
Organism: Xenentodon cancila; assembly: GCA_014839995.1. Classification (NCBI taxonomy): domain Eukaryota; kingdom Metazoa; phylum Chordata; class Actinopteri; order Beloniformes; family Belonidae; genus Xenentodon; species Xenentodon cancila. The sequence continues at coordinate 18,995,401 of CM026207.1, read as the reverse complement.
TTTTATGCACATTGTGTTTTTCACTTTTTTCTTTATCATCAATATATAATAACACTGAAATCAGTGTTCATTTTTACTTTTTATTTTTGAATAAAAGTCTTATTTTCTTTTCAGCCAATTTTGGGTGCCTTTATCTGTGTATTTTGTTTTGTGATTATGTTTTGGAGGACCCATGACTTATAACTGAGGCTGAGGCTGCTGTATGCTTCATTTTACTTCAGCATGCCCTGAAATCCCTCGATTTCATCGGACCATGCACCGATTCGATTCCCCTGTGCCAAATGTAACAAAGCAGCCCTAAAACGTAATTGAGACATAATTAGTTTCACAGCAAGTAAAAAGTTCTTTTCTTTTAAAGATATTTTTATCTGTGAGCATCGAGCTAATGTGTCTTATCAAGTTTCTCTGTTAGGGGATTTTTTTTTTTCTTCAAACAAGCATGTAATGCTGTCACTCCGGCAGCCCCAGACTCCCCTTAGATAAACTTATTTTAGTTCTCCAGATAACATAGTTGCTGGTGCATCATTGTCTTGATCTGTTAGTTTGTGTACGTGACTCAACATTATATCAAAGTAATTCAAAATGAAACCGAAAGCCCAAGCAAAGCATCGGTACACCAGCATTCTAGTCCACTGCAAAGTAAAAATGGATATTTTTTTACTTTGGAGTTGTTGAGAGTAACATTAGGTTTATTTCATGGCAAGGCAGGAAATAGAAATGTGTGTGTTTTAATGTGTATTTTAATTTAAAATATCAGAGTTATGATACATCAACCGAGTGGCCAAGACCGGACGAATGTAGCAACACACATGTGGCTGGCGCAGGTAAGTCAACACGCGAGGTGTGCACAGGCGCCACGCCGAACCAGTGTACCACACACGGCCAAAACCGGGGGGAACGTGACAGAGGAGGACTGAGAAAGGGCCCACCGCAACAGAAGTGCAGTTGATGGAAAGTAACTCGCATGTCAGTGGAAACAAGTTTATTTTCTAGGAATAAATGCGCCGGGGAAGGAGTTTGTTTGCCAACTTCTCCATCAGTTTAAAGTGTACGAAAAAGCTGAGGTCTTTGGCATATTTTATACTTTAACAGCTAGAATGAACTGAAGCATCACTTCAGGTGAAGTTCAACACCGCCACAGAGTGAGATGGTTGAATGTTGCAGACACAAAAGGTGGAAGGGTCGTGGCCTCTGCATGACGCTTTTGGGTGAGCGGTTTGCAAATACATTTTTTTTTCAAAAAAGAAAATAAAAACAAATCCTGTCACCTGTATTGAATTAGATCTCCATTGAAAAAAATTAAAAGTTTCCAGATATCTGGGGCGTAAGGTCAGCACTATTGATTTTACATGTTACCAGCAGCTGGTAATAATATTCAACCACTTTCCCTCAAGTTTCCCAAATCTCTTACCAGCTTTCAATCTAGGATAATCCCATGATCTACTTGAAATCGTGTATATATATATATATATATATATATATATATATATATATATATATATATATATGAAATGTTAAAACCCATTTTTGTCTTTGACTGTTTCTAAATAATATTGTTTTGTGTCATGACGCAATTATTTAATTTATTTATATTTTCTGTTATTTTTTTATAAATTCCTTTTTCTATCTTAATGTTTTTAATTTTGCTTGTGGTAGAAAGGCTTTAGAAATTCATGTATCAAATATGATACCTCTGGCATTATAGGGTTACTTATCTTGCCTTTGACGATGTTTAATCTTTCACTGTTGTGCATTTTTCCCCAAACTCAGTACTGGTCAGTACTGAACCCTGCCTCTTCAGCTTTCACAACCTTCAGCTTTTTAAAAACACATTATTGCTGCAACACAAAACATGGAGGAGGAGGAGGATGGAGAGGGCGGGCTGCCATTTTTCTTCATTTCCACGTCATGGTGAAAAGGGATGATCTCCCGCAAGACTTGACCGCTGGCATCAGCAGACCAGCACAGATGCCTGAGAGGCGATGTATGTTTGTGGCAGAAGACTGAGAGGGTGGCGGTTCTTAGAAGGACGCTAAAAGATAGAGGTGAAGAGATGCTCTAGAATGGCAGGCTGTCTTGCAAAGATGGGTACAGCTGGAGTTCTGATCAGGGGCGGCCAGTTTAACGGAAGCCCAAAGACAAGGATCGGTGCTACTGAGTGTGCTCTTTTATCGACCTTACTTATGCCACAACCACGCCCATAAATAGCCCAAGGACATGAGCTTGAAGCTGACAAATAACCAGGCGGCAGCAGTTCATCTAAGGACATTGCTCTGGGTGAGAGGAGGTGACATGGGGGCTCTGCCAGCCATAACCTGGTAGCTATTAATCCTATCACACGTGTAGAGAATAAAAATGATGAGATGGAAAAAAAAGGAAGATAGTAAATCAATGAGGAGAGGGAGAGGAGGAAAGTGAGGGAAGAAGATAGGGGAGGATGTGGTAGCACAGAAGAGGAGAGAGGGAGGACAGAGGATGAAATGAACGATAGAAAAGGAGAGAAAAATTAGCAGATATGAAAAAATATTAATTGACTGAAGGAGTATGAAATGTATGAAAAGTAAATGGGGAGCAAGCAAGGAGGAAATTAGAGATTGAAACAAATGATGAAATATGAAATGGAAAAGAGCCCTCCCTTGTGTGCAGTATTTTTTCTTAAGCTTTGCAACAGAGCTATAACTTCTGATTTGTTTTGAAAAAGACATCCTGTAAGAGTTTTTGGAAGGAGTCACAAACACACACAACCTCTGTAAAACATGACCACCAGAGTGATGTGGAGGTCATGTGAGGTGGGTTAACCAGCGTCGCTGTGGATGATGGCAAAGCTTCAGCGGTCCGACCCGGCGGCCGGCCAGTCTGAGATTTACACCCAGCAGACTTTATCATGGTGGTGTTAATTGGTAAATATGCAATTTGAACTTGACAAGAAAAAGCTATTCCATGTCACCCAGGGACACTAGTACAGTTAATTAAGGATTTAGCAGAGGAAGAGAAAAATATATAAGACTTTGATATGTATTTTATTTTTTGTCTTTAAGTTTCTTCTGTCTGGTAATGAAATAAACAAGGTACAAATGGCAGTAATACATTATGACATTTTAAACATGTTTTTTTTCTGATATACAAATAAAAATAATGTAAAAAATTGCATTACTCAAATCAGTCAGCTGATAACATAAGTAGCTGGTGAGTCCAGAGTAAAGGATCAGTAGTGTACTGATGCACATGGATATACATCCAAGGAAGCAGGAAAACACACAACGGAAACAACAAGCTGGCAGGACAGACAAATTAACAAAGTGAAGAGGGAAAAGTAACATATGTGTAAATGCAGTTTAAACACAGTCTACACACTGACGGAGTCGGAGTCGAAGACACAGTTGAATAAAATGAAGCAGGGGCTGGAAAAATGATGGCAAGAACAGCCACAATCCCCCAAAACATTATTGAAAGAGTAAAATGTCTAGCATTCCACATTTGATATATGTTGTATGTCAATTTGGGGAAAAAAAATGGGTTGATGATACTTGCAAATCAGTGGATGCAAGAAAGTGATCATTTCAATGACCACTCCAAAGCCTTTCTCTGTAATCTCAGGAAAACACGTTCATTTACAAGCAATAAAGCAGAATTTGTAGTTGCTACCAAGGTTCCTGCACTGGGGTTTTTATTCAGCTCTTTGATAGTCGGCAGGTTTTAGTGCTTAGAAGACGTCCTTGCAGTCACTTTGGTCTTAAAGTGTGGACTCTTGCTGGGCCGCTCCAAAAATGTTGCTTGATGTCTTGTTTTGATCATTCCTCGTGCACTTTGGCCCAGATCCATGTCTTTTGGTGCTCATAGACACGCCTCTGTCTGTGTGCTTTTTTTACCCTGCTGCTGTTGGTTTAGTGAAGAGTTGATGGGGAAGAAAGAATGCTTAGTGAAGCTGGATGCTTGAAGCAAAGATCATGGACATGGGTGTATCAGCAGTCTCAAATGTGCATCGCATTTTTGCACCTCTTTGTCTGGAGTCAGTCCATTTACCTTGTTAACATTCTGCCTATGCATATTGGCCAGCACCCAGGCCAGTCTGCACTTGCAGAATAGCTCCAGTTCCTCACTCTGCATGTGGTGAGAGCCACTCAGACAGATACATACGTGCTGCAGTGAATCCTGCTTGTATTCACAGTCTTTTCCTTGTGTTCGCTCTGGGATCACAGCAAAGAACCATTGTGCCCTATCCTGGCATAAGGGCTTGTGTTGTCTTGTGATTCTAGAGGCTGTCTTTTCTGAAGCTAAATGCTTTTGTCAGGGTCTCACAAAGCAAACTAGTCTGTGATGCAAGTCCACACAAACACAATCCTTTAAACCTTGTTGGATGAGTGAAGTCGGAAAACCATTACCCTGGCTTAAACAGGGAAACGGGGACCTCCGTGCCTGGTGCGATGTCTGTTAGGGAGCAGGTTGGAGTGGAGACACCACCAATGCAAAATAACACGATTTACAAAACATCCTTCTAGTTCTCAGAACCCAAACAAAGGAAGCTAAAGGAACGGGTAAATAAAAGTTAATTAAACCTTTATGAAAAGATAATCACATTTGTGCAGTGCAAAACAATCAAACGTTCATTATGATCAGGATGGCAAACTCCTACTGAATCATCATCAGAGTCATCACAATATTCAAACATTTCAATAAATGCGTGTAAGGAACGACAGCCTGGCACAGAAGATCTTTCAATGTATAGAAACAACAGCTGAGGCCGGCAAGCTGTCCAATGCTGACAAGAAACCCTGAAGGACAACTTAGGACCTAACATGAATTAAATTATGAATAGTTTTGTTTAGATGATTAGCAGTTCAAATTAGGCTAATGAAATGCCACCTGGGTCAGTGCACTCATCTGAAAAGCTCACATTTTGTGAATAGGGTATTTTACTTGTCTTTGTTGCTGTCATGTGTTTCCCAGCTGCTGGCTTGACCAGCTGAACCAATGCTCTGCTGGTGCCAAGTGCCGAATACGACTCTCCGGAGACTCAATTAGACACACAGCCCATGAAAATGTCATCCGAACACATGCGTGAGTGTGTGTGAGTGTGTGTGTGTGTGGGCATCCTGGTGTACTTGTGTTATTTCAGCTGTTGTCAGTGTGAGTCACAGCTTCATATGACCATGCAGAAGGCCCTCTGTTAATGAGGCGCTCATTAACAGCTCTACAATCGAGGACATCTTTTTTTTTTGTGTGTGTGTCTTGTAAAGTACTTCCTCTGTATAATGAATGTCTATGAAATTGGAGAACAGCTGAAGAGTCAGACGGGTCATATTTTAGAGAAATGTCATTTATTCAGAGACACAGGCTAAGCTCTGTGGTCATTAAAGGACAACAGCAGCTCTGCAAGCTCAACTTCAGTAAGAGGAAAAGTTGCATGATTTATGCTCAGTAGTTGAGCTCCTAAGAAAGGCTACATACATTTCTTGTGTTCAGGGACCGTACACAACCACAATAACCATGGCAATAACTGGAATGGTAATGGTGTGAGGATCTGCAGCGCTGAGCGACAGGGCTCTGTGCATCGTGACCACGAGCACTGTGTGATCCAATTGTTCAAAGGCCTCAAAATATGGAGTTTGAAAGGAGGAATGAGGAGAAGTTACCTCTCTGTTTTGGAGTCTGTTATCTTTGTAAACAAATATTATTCATATCTTTGTATAAATTACATTTTGGCAATCCTTAGAAGGTGAAGGCCAAATGTAGGAGACATATTAATTAGTCCAAGTTTTGGCCTTATTTTGTTGTTAAAATATCTACCCTTTTTTTTTTTTACTTCTTTCACTGGCTATTTTCAGGGTTTTCATGTTTTCTTATTATAATGATATGAATTATAGAAAGAAAATGCTGTAGCACAGCTTTACAGGTTTCAGTATCACTGAGGAGAGCTGTTCCCAGCTCTATTTTAATTGGCGGCCAATGCATTTATTGTAAATTTAATCCCTCAGAAAGTAATCTGAATGATGCTGTTTGCTACTGTCGTGGTGTGAAATCAGCATCTACTTGGACTGCAGCAAAATTTACAACCATCTTTTTATAGTCATTGTTATAGTTATTGATCCTGGTGCGGATGGTCCTTGAGACTGCATCAGCAAAATCCTCGAAACAATGTGTTTAATTTCGAGTGAACGCACCGTCACAATATGGTGGCGTTGACAGAGGCAAAGAAACAAAGTTCGCTTCTGTGCTCCAACCCATACATGCATTATAATGAATTAGTAAGTACATTTGCAATATTGATTTTATGAGTTTACCTGGCACATATCTCACACATTGATTACACTCGTGTGGGCTGAGGTTGGCAACAAATGATGATGGTTCAGTTTGGGTTATAAGTTGTTCAAAGTGTGTGATGAAGCCATAAAACGTGTTTCTGCATAATGTAAATGCGCAGGCTGCATTTGATCACCACATATGGTTTACATAATTTTGAATTTTCAGTTAAGACATACTAGAGACAATTAAATAAGTGATTAATTTCCAAAAGAGGATAGAAAACCAGCATGTTCAGTGAGAAGTGAAGTCTCTTTTTACAAGCTGTTATTTTATTGTCTGGTCAAATGAGTATTTATTTCCATTTAAAGTGCACTGCCTCAGAGATTAAAGACAAATAATAATTTACAGAGTATTTCATGCTTTCTCAATTGCATAAGTTAAATGATCCATATCGGTTTCTTCTAATTTGAATCACTGCACTGATTTTAACAGATCAGATAAAAAAAAAATAAATAAAAATATTGACTCAGACTCCACCACTGAAACCGAAGCTAATAAGAAGCAAATGTGTGGGTAGCAAATGTTCACCTTAACGGGAAGACGTATCATGAATCTAGATTGCACTAATTAAAAATTGCAGAAATTGCAAAAAAAAACCCAATTTTTTTTTAACTTTTCACCCAAAAGGGTAAAACTGTATCATCATCTGGTCTTTGTTTTTCCGTGAGCCAAGACAGCTTAAAGAGTGTGTCACTCTACACTCTGATTTAATCTAAGACGACAATAATTCATCGAAGAGTTTAAATATGTTTACATAACCCAGTAACTCTGTCAACTTAGCCAGGAGACCCGAGTCATTATGATCTTCTGATCACCTTCCATTGAAGACAGAATGACGCTGGATAATTACAGGCCTCCATTATTCCACAGCAGTGACATCGTAGTGGTGGGAGATTACTGGGATCAAATTCAGTGTTCACAAATTCACAGCAGGCTTTTCATTAGGATTTTTATAATCGCATCTCTCGGTGATAAAGGTCAAGTGTGAGTGGAGGGAGTAGCTCTTCGGAACAAGTTGACCACTGGCAGTGTTTGCCAGAAGCCCTCACTGTGAACTCCAGTTTTCTCCTGCTCTCAGCTGTTCTCTTTTAATCCATGTCTCCATCTTCCAACTATCCAGCCCCCATAGGGAATAAAGTCATTCCCATGGCTTTAGTAAAGAGAGTTCAGTGCAATCTAACTCTACTGCAAACAGCACCTATCATTGCTTCATCCTGAACCACAGACATCTCTGAATTCTTAAAAGAGCACATTCTGGACTCCATCGGAGAGTGGCACTTGTAATTACTGACTGGCTCTCTAGAGGCCACCATCCACTCTGTCACCTCAAGAGAGGCTCTGTGGAAAATAAATATACTTCATCATAATCAATAAACACAGGCTAAGTTTGGCTTCTCAGCCCAGCATGGAGTGGATTACCAAGAACAGCCAATCTATCAGCACTTCAGCTGTCACATCTTTGATGATCAAGGTGTTATATAACATTAACCTCCTGGGTTTTTGAAGTGCTTCTACAAGTCTTCAACAGTGGAAATTTATATATACATAACTTTTTAAACGTTTTACATTTAAAGTAAACTGTACTGAGAGGTAGAGTACTTTGGTTTACAGAGACGTTTACTCACGTACACTCAGTTGACTCAGTGGCTGCAAGGTATCCTGGTCCTGTGGCCGGAAACGAGCTCAGGCCAGAAGTGTGGCACTGTTTGATCCTGGCCAAATCTCTCCTGTGTACAAAAACTTTTCCAGATACTTTTCTGCCTGATTCAGATGAGGGTTTGCAAGTTATCTTTCCATATTTTAGCTTTATCCAAGTCACTGAGCTTCATCAATATCAGCAGTAAGAAGCATATTTACTGTTAACTCCAGAATGTGATCCTGATGTTTCACGGTGGGAAAAGTACACACATTTTGGCAACAATAAGAGTCTGAAACTAAATGACAATCCATCCCGTGTGTCAGGTGACCCCCCAGCTAGCTGACATTTCAGTTCTCAAAACACATTACGAATTTAAAGATAAAATACTGGAAAACTAAATGGATATTCACAAACTATCAGTATTGATTGAAAAAACAAAAACATGTTATTTTTTTTATTTTTAAAGCTAAAATAAGGATTCTGTGGGCCAAAAGTAACATGTAAGATCACCCTGATAGTGGCGTTTTTATGCATTTTGTTTCATAACCTTCACACATAAAGAAAGTCTGTGATAATGGCAAAGGTGTAAAAGTATAAACAGACCAGTGCCATAACTTGGCATCATTTGCAGCTTGAGCGACTGCGTCATTAAAATCCATCTGTGTACAGACAAATGCAGCGGTGGCTCCATCTGGGCTCCTTTTGCAATCCGAGACCTTGGTAGTGTTCAAGGTTAATGCCCCCTTATTAGGCACAGCCAGCAGACCCTACTACAGCTTTCCCTTAATGTATGAGGTCTGCATACAAACGAATGCCCGACACTGCTAGACATTGGCTATCATGCTTCTATCTTAACGTTATCCTTCTATTATTAATATGGAAGCTACTGCAGGTTTTCCAGTATCCTCACAAGTGGAACCTCATACTTCCTCTAAAATCTCCAGCGTATTTTAAATGTGCGCGCTGTAGAAAATTGAGAGAAGAAAGATTTTCTCTCCTTCCTTTGAGGGTACATGGTAATTGAGTGTCACTTATAATTAACATTTCTGGTTGTAAGCTCATTTAATATTGTGTGTCATTAACTGCAAGTGTGTTCCAGCTCTCATGTTCTGTCGTCTCTGCTGTTTACAGAAAGCAACCAACTGCTTTAGTGTACTGTATCAAACATAAACAGGGATGAACCTGGCTCACAGAGCTACAGCGGGAAACATGGCAAGAGACTGAAGCGACTCGAGAAAGTAATGATGAAAGAGAAAACAAGAGAGCGACCCAAGTATAAACCGTCAACAGTGACCCAAAAGTGACCTAACAACACATACGCCTATGAGCGCAAATTTGTAAAAAGGTCCTTTGCGCTGCATCAGAGAGATTTGAAAGAACAAGCAAGGACAAGTAATTAAAATAAAGAAAATATTGTCTGTATTTGATGATCTAAAATTAAAATATTTAAATAGGTGGGTGGATGTTCAGCTAATTGACCTTGATTATTTTCCTTCTAGGAAATAAAAATACGCCTCTGTGGCGTGTTTGCTGGCTAAGCTGCGTTCAGTGTCTCAGTCACTGCATAGAAATGACGTGGTTCTGTCAGTTAAAGTCCTTTTTTTTTCCGAGTTTTCTTTTCTTTCTTTCTATTTTTACATTTTTTGTGCACTCTCTCAGAAAACATCGTTGCATCGTCCAACTAAGGTTGTTTCCTACGCACGCTCTAAATCATTCTTGTAGCCTACTTGAAAGAAAAATGGGAACGTTTTAATCACTCTTGATGCTTCCCAGAGAAAAAGATTGATTTTGTTTTACTGCAGCTTATAACGTCTGCATCAAAAGGTGTCAACATTGCGTACATAAAAGACATATCTTTTAAACGCACCGTGGGTTCCCCTGCAGTCAAGTTGTGACACTTAAGTGGATGGAGCGACGAATGGAAATACAAGGAACAGTATATTCTTTAGCCCATTATCTAGCTCCAAAGAACACAAACATGCTATCACTCACAAACAAGAACTGCCTAGCAATGAATTTCCAGATTCTTCATCCAGATACCCTTCAATTTATTCCCCACTGTGACAACCTGCAGCCTGCAGGAAATAATGTCCTGCAATATCACATCTTCAGACAATATCTCAATCATGTTAGATGACAGGGGAAAGTGAGCTGATGCTGTGCACCCGTTTTTGTTTTTTTTTTAGTAGCTGCTGCATCAAAATGTCCTTGGGCAACCTCCAGCTGCTCCACTGGAGCACTTCAGTGGCCTGTAGTAGTGTACTAGGAAGAGAAAGAAGAAGAAAAAAAACCCGTAGGTACAGGATTGCTCCCAGCATCCAATCATGCATGGCTGCAGTTTCCCGGATAGCCCCCTGATGCGTGTAACAGAGCAAGTGTGAAGCAGACCATTGCTGAAAAGAGCATATGCCGTCTGTCAACCATCCACGGATAAATTGGAGAACGAAAAGAAAAAGGAAAAATGATTGAGAGGCCTTCCCCTCAGGTGGACACAGCTTGAAAGTAGCTTGCTGGATATTAATGACTGACACCCCCTTCCCTCCTTAAAGCCCTCCATGTTCACCTACATCCGTTTTCCATCTCTGATCTCGTAGCAGCAGTCAGGGAGGTAGTTTGCCTTCAAACAGCAACGCTAAAAGCACGGTTGCTTCCAACTGTGTTTGTTTCAGCTAGAAACAGTCACATTTGACCTGAAGGCTAATGCAGCCCCACAGAGAAGAGAAGGGAAAGTTACTCATCCAAAGATGCGTTCTAGCGAACTCCGACAACTTTAAAACTGAATATGCCAGGATTTGACTTGGATATAGTTAATATATGTAGTAATTTCTCATTAACTGATGTAAGTCGTTTTGAGATCCATTACTGGAATATCAATAAAGTGAAATGCGCAGGTTAAATGTTAAAAGAGAGTCCAACCAAAACAAACTTATTTTTTCTGCATTAAAACCTTGTTATGGCTGAAGAAAGACATTAAACTTCCTTCCTTCCATCCATTGTCATATGTCAGTCATCGCTTTGATAAAAACGCAGAGGGTTGGAACCTGTCCCAGAAGTGGGGTGCACCACACGCAAGTTACCATTGAATTACAAGGTCCAAAAACTTAATCATGAGGAGTCATTTGTTAAACTAATTTCTACTTCACCTAATTTCTGTTTGACGTTTGTGTGTGTGTGTGTTGATATAGCATAATAATGGGCGGCACATGTACACAAAACTAAAGAATGCGTATCATCATTTCTGTCATAGCCATTAATACAGTGTGGCCAAGCGCAGTTGTCTTTGGTAGATCCTAAACCCAGGACTTACCAATTTGGAGGCAGGTTGAGCTTTGCAACCATTCACTGAATGAACAACACACGAGAGCAGTCTAAGTCTCCTGGAACACACAAAAGGAGAATACTCACCATTAAGTGACTAATCAGCCGTCTTACAGCAATAGTTCACGTTTGATAAGATCGCATACACATTTAGCTCAGCACATGCCTTTCTTTGGCAACATTTGACAACTTTTTAAGGGTTCCATGCCATTAGAAGCACACTTGACCCCAAAGTTTGAGTTGTTTGGGTACCCTGAGCACTCCAGCGCATGCACAAGCATGATAGAGTCATGTGACTATTGGAGAGTAGGGGAGGCCTACATTCAACATTTTTTTTTAAATCAGGTGGGGGAGTCGATCTGAGCGGGACCATGTTGTCTAGTGTGACAGCAAATCGTGACTTTTGCATTTGTCACTTTGCACCCGGTAGTTAACAACAATGGCTGCATCATTATTGTCCATTAGTCTTGTTATCTGCTGCCCTCTCTGTTATTGGAGGTTAGCCTTGATGTTCTTGGAGATGTGTTGTGAGATGTGCTCTGTTTAGTGTAGTTTACAACTATTCATTAAAGCAGGACAAAGGAACTTTTTGCAACTTTTAACTTGTCAGGTTTCCTGCAGGCATGAAGGTTAAATCGCGTTTACTTCAGTCTTTCATTTTGTTGTTGCCATATGTAGTTTAGATTTTCTTTTGTATTAATTATTGAAGTCTAAAGCTATGATCGTAAAGATTTCTTCATATTTAGAGAAAGTCCTTAAACAAATGCTGTGATGGCATTAATCCCTCTATATGATGTATATGTACATACAGTAATTTCTCAAAGAGAAATGAATAGTAAAATGAGGGCAAGCCAGGTCAGGAATGTAACTACTGAAGTGTCCCGCTGTGCTGCTTGATACTCGATTTTACAAGGCTGAGATCTATTGTAACATCAGGCTAATGCACAGAAACTCATAAAATGTTCAAAATTCACGTGCCGTTCTTCATGTTTTGACATGAACAAAACATGGCCTTCGCTCTAGATTTGGTTGTATTGCTATTGTATAACTATTTTTTCCTCTGTCCTAAAATAAAATTAAAGGAGAATGGTTGATTCAGTGAAAAAGATCCGGCTGGAGTCAGAAATGTTCACCTGCAGGCAGCATGAATGTGGCACCTAGACTGTGAGCCGTTGAACGGGTGCCAGTAGCAGTAGAAGCGGCGAGTCCCTGCACAAGGTCACAGCTTCAAAAAGCACCTCAGCCAAATTTTCAGCACATCTAATTTTTCAAGCTGAGCTTGTAAACCTGAGCTTTACAAGCTCAGGTTTTGGACTCAGACCCTATATGCAATGTGTAACTGAAATATAGTATGCATGCCTTTTCATTTTATTTAATGAAACATCTTTACTAGATGCTGCGAAGTATGGAGGACCAAAACTGATATAATTAAAAATAAAAACAGAAATTCCTTTTTCTTATACACACATTGTCACCAATAGATAATTTATATGTGTATATATATATATATATATATATATATATATATATATATATATATATATATACATGTGTTATCAAGTTGCTGGCGCGGATTGAGCCTGCCGTCTCTCAAATATCCAGGTCTCCCAACTGTACTTGAGTGGTACACAGACTTGTGCAAGTGATATGCCATTTCACAAATCTGCGGGTCAGCTTCATCATCTGTATCTGCAGCTAACTCAAGTTGCCTCCCACTCAACATATCTACGCAAAACAAGAGATACTCATCACTGACTGTATTACTGTATTAATAAGAGAAAAATAAAATATATATATATTGACGGACATGCAAGGAAAAGGAAAAGCAAAAAATATATATTTCTGCTTTTATTTGTAATTATGTCTGTTTTGGCCCTCCATAGGGAAGAGCATGAAATCACCCTCCCACTGCTTTCCTTCCGACACCTCTATCTGTATGTTAATGTACTGACCATATTTTCCATCTGGAGCACGCCGTCCTTAAAATGCGAGTTAAATTCAGGTCAGCGCTTGATATACTCACTTTTAAAAGGGTCAGCTTCCACGGCAAGGCTGCAAAGTTCTCCCCCTATTGAAGATTTATTACTAGATAAATAAAATGTTAGTTGAAAAATAAAGAAGTACATTTATTTTTATGACTCTTGTTGGACCATCAAAGTTTTCCTATTTATCCAGAGAACTGAGTAGAACTTTAATTAATCTGTGTAATAAAAAAATTGTTCAGTGTTGGTTGCTTCTGAACTTATGAGGTCAGCTTAAGTAAAGTACAGAGTGCTCTTGTCCAGTAAAGGATTTTCAGCTAATTCCAGAAGATGTGTCTGGAAAAATTGCAAGTCTTTAAAGGATTATGGGCTAATCTGAAAACAAAAGGCTTTATGTATTAAGAAGCAAATGTAATTAGAGTGTATCATAATGAATCACTCACTAAAACCAATTTTCTACTCCGTACTTCTCTACCTCATCCTTTTGACACCATTTATAGATAGGAATGTGCAACAGTAGATGTGACAGGCGGTTTATTGCTGACTATGTGTTAGATAAAACTATCAGATCAGTCACAGTTAGAAAAAGATTTGACTTCGTTTGTGATTTGCACTTTTTCAGATCTGTGATCACTTCTGTGCCACATGAACAACACTGCAAAGTTATGTTTGACATTAATTCCCCCCCCCCCCCCCCCCCCCCCCCCCCCCCCATCCCCACACTGTTGAGTCTAAATAGACACATACACACACACATATTAACATATATATATATATATATATATATATATATATATATATATATATATATATATATATAATGTGTGTGTGTGTTAATAGGAAGAAATAGATTTTTGAAAGCATGGATCCTCTGTTCCAAGAGATGAATCAATTCACTGCAGCATAGACTGGATGTCCACTAATTTTTGTAAGACTGCATTTTTCCACCTTCGTAATTTCAAAAAGATCAGGAGCATCCTCTCGCAGAGTGATGCCGAAAAACTAATTCATGCGTTCGTATCTTCTAGACTAGATTACTGTAACGTGTTGTTGGCTGGATGTCCAAGTAATTCTCTGAACAGCCTCCAGCTGATCCAAAATGCAGCAGCGCGAGTGCTGACAGGAATCAACAAGAGAGACCACGTCTCTCCAGTTTTAGCTTCCCTCCATTGGCTCCCTGTAAAATTTAGAATCCAATTCAAAATTTTATTACTGGCATATGAAGTCCAAAATGGCCTAGCGCCGCGATATTTGCAAGACCTGATAGTACCATACGTTCCTAATAGAGCTCTCCGTTCTCAGAGTGCAGGTTTACTCGTAGTTCCTAGAGTATCGAAATGTAGATTTGGAGGACGGGCTTTCTGTTATCAGGCACCATCACTCTGGAACCAACTTCCAGTTTGGGTTAAGGAGGCTGATACCACCTCCACCTTTAAAACTAAACTTAAAACATTTCTGTTTAATAAAGCATATAGTTAGTGTAAACTTTAGTGTGTTAGGACCAGTAGTCACAGCTGCAGCTGCAGGACCAGACCAGAGCAGCTGGTCTTAAACACAGTTTCATCCTGGATCTGCTGCTGTGGACCTACACTGGAGGGGGACACCAACATGATCCACTGACTGGTACCCCTCACCTCCTCTGTTTCTCTTTCACTTCTTCAGCTAAATACTTAGTTTTTATTAGGAAGTATCTCATAAGTATAATTGTGGTCCCACCCTCTGACCATCCCAGTGTTTACCTCCACCTGTCTGTATAGATGTCTCTGTTGGATACTTGCTGACATCCTGACCTGCAGTCCCACCCTCTGACCACCTCAGTGTCTGCTGTCTACACCTGTTTATATAGTCGTCTCTGTAGATCACCAACTGACCATGTATCAGTCATATATACATGGAAGTCTTAGTTCTCCTGCTCACGGATAATTAATACAAATATATCTTGTCTTTTGTACCTGTGTGTCTCTTCTCTCTCTGTTCTTCATTCTCTCTTTCTGATCTCTCTTTTTCCTGATCTACCCGGCTGGTCTTCAGCAGGAGGGTCCCCCCTTATGATCCAGGTCCTGCTCAAGGTTTTTTCCCTTTTAAAGAGGAGGTTTTTCCTGCCACTGTTTGGCTGAAGGTTTTTCTCCAACTAGGGGAGTTTTTACCTGCCGTTGTTTATGTAATAATTGCTCTGGGGTCATGTTCTGGGTCTCTGGAAAGATCCTAGAGACAACTTGTATTTTAACAGATGCTATATAAATAAAATTGAATTAAATTGAATTGCAGCAATCAAAACTCTCAAAAACTATTCACATTTAGTTTTTAATACCGAGTGTATGAAGAGACTGGCAAAGGTAAAATCCTCCTTTTTAACGATTAAGTTAGCGCCAGTATCAGCGATGCATGATGGATGGCGCCTTTAATACGTTACTGACACTTTGAAGTGATAGAGATAGCAGCTTCCTGACAGCTCTGGACTCTTGTTTCCCACTTAGTCTCTCCCCCGGCAGCGTGGCGGAGTAAAATAGAGCGAGCGGTCACTTTTGCTTGAAGTTGGGTCTGCAACTGATTTAAAAGCACCCGAGAAGACGGATGACTTTTTACGTTTGCTGTTGTAAGAAATTAAGGGATTGGTTAAGAGGCTGTACACAGAGAAGCGACTGGCAGATGACAGAAATCGACAGAAACATTTAAAAAAGAGGAAGAATCGAGATGTTTCAGACAGGGGTTGTCATGTCGCTTCTCATGACAATAATGTAAATCCATCGGTTCTTTTTCTGGCTGGGACAGAAATAAATATGTTCCTGACGCTGCAAATGTCAGAAATTGTTTGCAGTGCATGATGAAGAAAATGTCAAATTTGGTTGTGCAATTTTTGACGTAAATATGCGCCCATTGCAATTTTCTTTGCCAAATAAATACGATTACCGATTTTCTTGAAGGCCTGACCTGCCAGTTCTGAGTTTGACAGCTTACTATTTTCTTTCTTAGAACTTTAATCAACTGCACATTAAATTAATCAACGATGAAAGACAGCGGGGGCTGCAGACAGTTTGCTCTGCTGGCTTTATTTATAGCCTCTTGACGTTTATTAGTCCTCAGCCTCTGCTGAGATATGAAGATATTTATCAGCCAGAAAGTTTATACTACAACTGGGGATCTTGAACATGGTGATTTGTTATTTTAAGTTTTTAGAAACCAACTGTGCATAAAAAGACGCCCTCTCTCAGTGTGTTTATGTTCAGTGGTTCGCCAGCCTCCTCCCCCTTGCGACTTTATTCAATAACTCTGTCACACTGTGGCTAAAGGGCGCTGTCATTTGAAAGTATATTGTTTGGGGCCGCTCTTGTCAGGAGGACAATCTAGTCTTTAAAAGTTATGGTTCACTAAGTGGGCTAGAGGGGGGTTAAAAAAAAAAAGAAAAAAAAAGCGTATACTCATAGTGACGAGAGAAAACCCTACAGTGTTGATTTCTGATGCGCAACAGTTTGCTTGTTGTCTGCATCTGATTCTCCTCTCCATGATGTTCCATACATTTTTAATAAGAGACACATCTGGACCGCAGATCAGGCAAATCAAGCGCATACATCCCTGCAGTACGGGCTTCTGAAGGATGTCTGCTGGTGTCCTGGGAAAAAGAAAAAATATGTTGCATTGATGGCAGCTGCATATGTCTATGCAACTTTCCATAGACGCCTCTGAATCAATGGTGCTTTCACGGAAGTTAACCATGTCACTGGCCTTGGTTCACGCCATGCCATCACTGACACTAGCTTCTGCAGCTTTTGCTTAGAAAGTCTGGGTGGCCATCCATTTTTCCCAAAAGAGCTGGGCTGCATCAGAAGATGTTTTTATTATGTACTAATATGTAAAAACTTAAAGCTGAATATGGTGTACTTTCATTTTCTCGTGACTGTAGCTGTCATCTCTGGTTATAGATGGAGTAAAACGCTAACTGTGCCCAGAAATTAATGTTTGTAGGGCCACATTGTCACCCAGAAGGAAAAATAACACTCCTGGCCCATTATCTAATAGATTTTGAGAGAGCTGAATTGTCCATAAATTTCGAACATAAATTTGGAGCCATAAATGTCAGGAAGAGGGAGGAAAACAAGCAAATTCCTCCAGCATGATGGCAGTTCAAATGATTGCTCAGGGAGTATTAAATGGAAACTGAGAGAAAAATTGGAGGGGCAAAAAGGGGGAGGATGACAGGTGCAGCACAGAGGGAAATCCAGGATATTCAGGTGTAACAGATACATGGATCACACTGCATGTCTTTCTGAACAGACAAAAAAAAAACCCAGGAAGAAACGATTTAACGCACTAACTCTGAAATAAAGGGCTCTCATGTTTGGTAACGTACCATTTCAGGAGCAACTTTTGAAACTGTCGAGTAACAGGTGTGTGTATTGGATTGTATTTGAGTTTTTCACGTAACTGACATTTCGTGTGGTTCAAATCTGAGTCATTTATACGCTAGCATTTTAAGTTCTCTATATCTAAATGAAGACAGCTGACATGGTGACTCTTGGTGAATTCTTCTCTGTATTTACACATATCGTTTTTGGAGATGGGATGGGAGTCCGTTCTACATATGACACAAACAGGGGTCCTGTAGCTTTAACTGAAGCCTACGTTCACCCAAAGAGCCAAATGTGTGGGTTGAAAGTGAAACGGTATTTAACAGACTTAAGCAGCATAACCTTTTACATATAAATGTCTGTTATATTCATGCCGCTGCCAAACAAGTTCTCAGCGTGCTCAGTTGTTGCTCCACACCCTGCTCCGAGCCGTCGTTTATCCACTGCAAAATTATGAAAAATTCTGAAAAGTGGATAATTGGCTGGGAGGGGTGCAAGAAGGTGTGTGTGTGTGTGTGTGTGTGTGTGTGTGTGTGTGTGTGTGTGTGTGTGTGTGTGTGTGTGTGTGTGTGTGTGTGTGTGTGTGTGTCCAGCAGGATCTGCTCAGTGCAGCAGAAAAATGGAGAGAGACACTGTGTTGGAAGGAACCTGCAAGGTAAAACTGAGTAATCAGAGCTGAGTCAAGTCAGGGGAAAGATTCTCATTATTAGGGAGTGGACGCCCCAACAACTCCACCATGATGCCGTCCAACCCTCCAGACTCCAGAGAAATGTGGAGAAAAAAAACAACAAAAAACCAACACTTTTTAGACTCTACAGGCCTCAGTTGTTTAATGATGAAGCTCATTACAAAGCAGTTTACAAAGGGACTGTGTGACTTGTTTGGAAGAGTTTGGAGGGCAGCTGCCTGCGCTTAACAAATATCCAAAATCAATAATGTTAAAAGGAAAAATAGGGCCCAAATTCATCAACAATTATGGAATAAAAGTGCTAATATACAGAAAACAATAACTTTAAATCACTGACGCCACAATTTTTTAAATCATGATGTACTTTGCTTTTCCCAAAGTACTTCTACACTTTGGGTTAGTTTTACATAAACAATGACACAGTTATTCACCACACAAAAGAAAATGTGTTTAAAAGAGTGTTTTGCTTATATTATTTTGTTTACATGATGGTCTTTAGAGAACTGCCATAAACAGAGTGGCACATTGTTGCAGTACCTTCAGTCTTATTTTGTCTAAATTTCTACGTTTCTACGTTTTACCCCTGTTTTTCAATAGCAGGAATAAAATTGCAGCAAAAAACTGAACAAACGCCTAGTTTCTTCAGATTTATCAAGCAAACTGATAAATCGTGTAACCTGTCTCTGTTTCAGAGCAGTTATAAAATAATATAATACATTTCTACTTTTTTGGGTTCCATGTAAAAGGGTAAAAGGAGAAGGAGAACAGAAATACTGATATGACTAAACCTTCATGCATTTTCACCAAAACGAGAAGGAAATTTAACCAAAGCAAATATCACAGTTTAATCCAAGACCTTCAAATAGAAAAGTAAGTCCAAATAAATTGTAGGGAAAAACAAAAAGAAACAAATAAGAAATATCACCTTTCTTTACAGAACTAGTGATTTTTGCTCCTTATTTGCATTACTACACTTTTATTTCTTGTGATTTTGTGTATGTAAACCATTTTTCATTTAAAAGTACAATTTTTCATTGGAAAAACGTTGCCATGTTATACATTGGAAAGCTAAACTTGCAAAATGGAGGCGTGTGTGATAAGTAAATTATACACAATCGTGTCTTCATATTTAGCTCCAGGGGGCCTTTAAAGCTTTAAGGTCAAATCCGTGCTAATGAAATGAAATGAAAGAAGCACTCAAAGTGGCGCAGCTGAGAAATGCAGTGTGCAACAAAAGTGATAAGTTAATGAGTTTAAGGTGAGGTTAAGGCTGAACTGTAGGCTCATGATGTAAAGAGGCGGTTTGAAAAAGACGTAAGAGTAACGTGAGATGCAGAAACAAACAGGAGTACATCGAGAGGCGCGACTGAAGAAAAACAACTTCCTTGTCTCACTCGCTCTGAGAACAGTAACGGTGAGGGGAAACGGCAGATGTACACAAACGCAGAGATGAGAAGAACCAGACCAAAGTGTCATCTGGGATCACTGAGCACTGTAATAGGCTTGAGTCTTGTCAGTTGGGCACAGTGCAGGTGGACTTGGCTGCCTCCCCTTTGCTGTCTCGCTGCCAACGACAGCACATGGGGATGTGATTCTTCAGCTGACCCAAAACAATCCTAGAAGCTCTAAGTTAGCTCGCTTTGGAACAACAACGAAATCACAGGTTTGTTGTTGTTTTTTCTTTCTTTTTTTAAGTACAGTATAATGAGATTGTTGTGGTATATTGGTGTGTTATTCCAGTTGGGGTTAAAAAAATAAAAAAAGAAGTATATCATAGTTGAACCTCAGTCTGAGAAAATGACAGTGTCAGATTTGAAGCACGAATCCAAATCCAAACTAGATGAGTCTGACTATGGTTTAAACAAGAAGATGGGAACATGTAAAGAGTCTTTTTGCTCTGTGGAGGCGTAACACATGTTTGTTCCTGCTAGAAAGAGTTAACATAAAGCTGATGCGTTACAATACTCCTGAAACAGATGAATTTATAAATGTCTGCCCATTAAACATGGCCCCGTACTTTTGATTGTTTCAAAACCCCAAAGGCAGCAGGGAGACGTTTGCCATTTTACCACAAGCTTTTACTGATCTAGTCAACTTGTGATTAGGGATGCCCTGCTAATTGGTTTGGGCCTTTCAAGAAAGATTGCAAACCAAATAAAAATGTGCATCTGAGCATCGCCAGACGGTCCTTCATCTGTTTTTCTGAATCACAGTCGACACACGGAGCACGACGGGCTTTTAACAGGGAAGTCAGATTTTAAGTGCAGGTGTTTTCTCTGAAAAGCCAATTCATGAGATCATAACTGCTGTTTTTTTAAAAAAAAAGGACAGTTGAAACATTTCCTGCTCCTTATTTTTATAGGTTTAAAGGTTTTGGATTGATTATATGGGTATATCACTTGAAATAATCTACTTTTGTTCTTCTCTCTCTGTCTCTCTATCCCCCATCCCACCCCCCACCCCCCCATCCCACCCCATCCCCCCATCCCCCCAATCATCCTGTCTCTTGTTCAACACCCTACAGATGAATTCAAAGCCTTCCTGAAGAGCTTGCCCACTGACCGGTTTTTGAATGTGTCCACAATTGCCAAGTTCTGGTATGCTGACTTGTCCCTCCAGAAGCGCTACACCCAGCTGGAGTCCAGCACCGCGCTGGTATTGGGAAAAGCCCAAAAGATCATCAGGAAACTGTTCACCCTTAGTAAACGCTGTCCCAAGCAGCCCCGCATCAGTCTGCCTCGAGAAAGGTAATCCACTGGGATATCTGTGGGAAAACTCAACAGAGACAGCATGGCTTTGACATGACCAATAAAACCAGAAATGACAAAAATTGATTGTTTAGATTAGTTTCACATATACAGTTTGTGGCTCACCAGACAAACACATGGAGCAGTCTGGAATAAGCTCATCTTTGGTTTGATTAAACCTAGAAGTTATGGATACGGGAATGAAGGCCAGCTCTAGCTCCTTTTAAGCTGACTCCAATCCAAAACATTTGTTGATTGCTGTCATTGAGGTTTTATTGTCAGCTGAGGGCTGTCTCACTGTCTGTCGCTGTGCGTCGGGCGTTTTGGTAGTGACCTCACATATATGTGAAAGGATCATCTGTGTTGACAACCCACTGCCACTTCCAGATGGCCTGTTAGTGGAAAGATTATTACAAAAGAAAGTCAGTAGTTGATGTAATTGAAAACATTTACATCTGTTTCAGCCTTATGTAACTTGTGGTGGACTGAAACCATTCGCAAACCAGTTCGGGAATGCCAAACAGTATCCTGGCAGGGGAGATTTTCTGAAAGTTGTCCAATTATTTGTTTTACTAGGGGTGGCCATGACTTGAAAGGCAGATTTGGTTTTTGTCACAAGACAAGACAAAGAGCAGGGAATTAAAAAAAAAAGGAAACCAGTGTTTTGACCCATTAACCAAATATTAATACAGACGATGGAGCAAACATAATATAGTGTTACATGAACACATTGTCATACACAGTGATAGTAATCTCTACCAGTAATAACCCCTGGAAATCAGCAGATAGTTCAACACACCCACCACTAAGTTTAACGCCAGCCTCCGCTGGTGAAGAGGAGAGTTGCTGTGAAATGGACATTTGTCTTTGTCAGCCTTGCCAGTAGCAGAAAAAAGGATTTCATCAAGGTACCCCATTTCTCACAGAGAGTCAAAGTATTTGTCCAATACCCTCGGCACTTTATGTAATTAAAATATAGTAAATAAATAAGCAAAGCTTAGACAGTAAAAACAGCTCTGCTTAGACGAAATACTTATTTAATACTCACTCACACATTGTCTCTGGCCTTCAGATTTTGGAGAGAAGCTGCTGTCTTTTCATCACTATGGATACTATGAATGCAAATAAGAAAGATTTAAAACATAAAACAAATAATTTAATAGCTTGTTTTTGTCCATTTTCAAAATCCAAAGTGCACAAACAGAAGAGAAATCTGAATCAAATCAGTGGGGTCACCATTCTTTGCCTTCCAAAAAGCATCACTTATTTTAGATACACTAACACACAGCTCTTTCCTTTTCTTTGCTTTCTCTGAGAACTAACCACAGACCTAACGTGCATCTAGTCTGCCTCAGCTCTCTCTGTTTCTTCGTGTAACCCCAGACAGACTCCTTGTATAAAAATGTTCCTGATGACTTTGGCTTTTTGTTTTGGGGTCATTGTCCTACTGCAGAATAAGTTTGGAGTCAATCAGATGCCTCCCTGATGGTGTTGCATGATGGATAACCATCTGCCTGTATTTCTCATTACCATTTGCAGAAATGCAGCCCCAAACATGGCACCTCCATGATGTTTTATGGATTGGCAAGGCAATTTCTCAAAAATGAAATCAATTGCAAAACAAACAAAAGAAATAATTAAAAACATAATAATGAACAGTCATTCAGAAGTTAAATCTTGTCCATGTCCATTATTATTTGCAGTCTATTATTAATGTAATTTTTTTCTTGACTTCTTTTATTATGTTTTGTGTGTCATGTACTGTTAAAAAAACATCATACTACTTTATGTTTATTAAAATGAAATATCCCTGTTTAAGTAGTTGAGCATATTAATGGCAAAGCTCTTATCAGTGATGTATGAGGGTAAAAATAAGACAAAAGAAAAAAAAATCTCATTAATTGTAATCAAGGTGAAATGTTCATGTAATTGTGATATTGATTTCAAGTCATATCCCCCAGCCCTACTCCGCGGCTGCCTGCAGACACTCATTATTGTACTGATCCCGGGCCCTTCAGCAAACAAACCGCCTTCTGCTACGACCTAATGACTGCTTTTTGTATCATCAGTAGCAGGTCGTCCTTCAACCAAGAGGCCAGTCAATTGATCCCCACTTGTCAAAGCATCCTTGGACAAAGATAAATATATATATATATATATATATATATATATATATATATATATATATATATATATATGAAATACATTATTGAAATAGCATGTAAAATTGCAGGAATATAAGTGATTGAGATTAAATATACTAATTTTGTGGGAAGTTTGCTTCACATTTATGTGAAGGTGGCTGTCAAAAGAATAGTTTTTCATATGCTTGTGCATAATACAATATATATTGCGTTATGCCGCAGGATAGTTGCTGATGGCCTGATGATTGCAAAACATCTGCTCAAACTTGGCAGCGGCTCCACCTTGCCTCTGGACTGTACCTGCAGGAAGCTATGAAAATCACTGAAATCCTTCACGCTCCTCGCTGCCTCTTATGGACCTCAGTAGCACACCTTCACTCACTTGCCGCTTCATTAGGTGCGCCAGGTGTACTTAATAGTGTGGCTGGTGAATGTGAACATTTTCCACAAGACAGAAAGGATCTCTAAATATCTTTGAAGGACCAGTTTGTTGTTCTCGAGCTCAGCTCAGATTGTGCCTCGTTAGGTTTTTCCAGAATGGAAAAGCCATCATCATCATCAGTAACATAGACACATGTCTTGGTTATCTGTGATCAGGTTATAACAACGGCAGAGCAGTTAGAAGCTTGAGTGGGCTTGTTGAAAAGGTTTTATTTTGAAAGGGGGGTTTGCGGAAGGACTTTTATATTGAAAGGTCAAAGGCGGGTTTTTCTCTTCTTTTCCAAGCCAGAGTAGCGAAACCGAGTTAAGCCTGTTCTCCTCTTCGCCTGATCTGGTTCTCGTTATCTTCTTGTTTGTTGTGAACTCCGAGGGTCAGTGAATGACCGAAGTGAGTAACTTGTGTTGGGTTTCTTATTATTTATAGTTCAGTAGTGCGCTGGATAGTTAATTGGTCAGTGAGGGGAGGGGGAGAGCTGAGCTGCGTGCCTGTGTGAGATTTACCGTTCAACCAGTAGAGGGTGCTAGTAGGTCATAAAGTTTAGTTTAATTCCTAAATATGAGGAGATGGTATTCGAATCCCCTTTATGGTAGCAGATGTTCATTTATATGTCTTCTCATGTTATTTATTTGCATATTGTTTCAAGTTATATTGTTTATTATTATTTCAGAACTGTTGCAACCCTGAGTTCAAATAAACACCCCGGCGGTTGAGGCCAACTGGAACTCGCGTCGTCCTTCCTTTCCCTGTGTCCTGACCGACACAGCATCTTGTCTTCTGTCTCACCTTACGAACAAGCTGATAACCTTTAACTCCCCAACATATGGTCCTTCGAGCCGGATGACAGACTTCAAGATGCAGTCAGATGAAGAGGACTACCCCGACGGGCGACCTAAGCGCCAGACCCGTCGACCAACCAGGTTCCAAGATTTTGAGGTGGACTACATCGGTGCTTATCCCCAAGACCCATCGCCCTGGAGATTACTCCGCCCTCCCACAGCAGACCCTGCCTTCTCACCGCAGGAGAGTTCGGCGCACACCAGCCCCTCCCAAGTAGCTCAGCCTCACTTTGGTGACCGCTTTGGGAATGCTGCTCACCTCGAGACCCCTCAGCTAGCCCCCGAGCGCCCTCAGAGGAGGATCCTAGCCGCCAACGTTGCACCTAGAGCTCCAACCCCCTACCAATGGGGCCCTTACAGAGACCCCGCCTACCCAGATATCAGGACAATCCAAGAGGAGAACGCGAAGCTGTGGCGAACCCAAGAAACCTTTCAGTCCACCCTAAAGGAGCTCCACGAAGCCCGTAATGAGATGAAAGAGCTAATCAGAACAGCTCGCTCCATGAGAGAGGATCTAGAACAGTACACCGGCTCACCATCGAGTCCAAACCACCCTCGAACCTTCAAAGCTAGTGCGGCCGCTTCCCCACCTCACCACCCCTCAATTCAGTCTAAGGAGGAAGAGGAGGAGGACTGGCCCGATCCTCCACCCTGGCCTGAACCTGAAGAGGACCTGTCCAGAGAGGTTAAGAACACGTCTTATCCTCAAGTGCAGCCTTCTACACCACTCTCTCGCCCCGTGCCAGCCTACCTTAGCACGGGATACCCACCAGCAGGCGCGAGGGTGACGTCCAACCCGCCCCCTTCCAACCTCCCACCTCGAGAGCACCTCTCCGAACAAGTCTACAGAGGTCCGAAACCTACGATACCGAAGTTCAGCCACCCAGATCCAAGTGAGTTTGCAAGACTCCGGATTGCCTTGGAGAACTTACTCCCCTCTGACTCCTCAGAACTTTTCAAGTACCAGATCCTGGTGGATCATTTGAGACTAGAGGAAGCCAGGCTGATAGCTGATGCTTATCTAAATTCACCTACACCCTATACTGACACCATGAGAGCCCTTCATGACAAATTTGGCCAGCCTCACCAGCTAGCCTTACGAAAGATCGCTAGTGTACTAGAGGCCCCGGAGATCAAGCGCGGGGATTCAGCAGCATTTCAAAGGTTCTCTCTCCAGATCCAATCCTTGGTGGGTTTACTGCAAACGCTAGGCCCAGAGGGAGAAATCGAGCTCAAGTGTGGTTCTCATGTGGCCCGACTTCTAAGCAAGCTTCCTGCCGAGCAAAGAGCTGATTTCCGTCGCCACCGGTTCAAACAGCCGGGGACAATGCTCACACTGCGCGACCTGTCAGCGTGGCTCAGTTATGAATCCTGGTGTCTGAGCTTCGACAGCCAAGTAAGTGTAAGAAGCAGCAAAGAAAGACAGCCAACTCGGTCTGATGGCCGTTCTACAAAACAAGGGGTGACCGTCCTCCATGGTCGGGGAGAACCTTCCGAGTTTGTCTCTGCCCCTGAACCAAATGGCGGGAAGAAGAAACCCACCGGGAAGGCATATTGTGCCTATTGCCAGAGTACCGAACACTACTTCAGTCAGTGTAGTGAAGTCGCCAAACTTTCCAAACCGCAACTCAAAGAGTGGATTCAGGTTAACAAAAGATGCTGGCGTTGCGCACGGAATCACCAAGCAGCTCAGTGCACCTTGAAGAAAGCCTGCAGTATCTGTCAAGGTAAACACCTTCTAGCTCTGCATGAGATAAACCTGAGGTCAGAGAGAGGGGACAAGGAGGTCGCAGTGAATGAAGAGAGCTGTTTGACCAATTCAGGTTCTGATTCCCTCTACCTGGACCGACCTGGAGCGGGACACCGGGTGATGCTGAAGGTCATCCCCGTCACTCTGTACTACGAAGGAAGAAGTATGGATACCTTTGCTCTGCTGGATGATGGATCAGAGAGGTCCATGCTACTACCAGATGCAGCCAAGGCACTAGGTATGAAGGGCGTCCCCGAAGACCTACCCCTCCGGACCATTCGACAGGACATCCAGGTGCTTCATGGACACAAGGTCTCATTTTACGTTTCTCCAGCTGCTGATCCTAAAATTAGCTATAAGATCCATGACGCCTTCACTGCCAGTCGTCTGAGTCTAGCCCAGCATACGTACCCTATGGAGGCGCTGCAGAGGAAGTACAAGCACCTCCGAGGGCTTCCTATATCGACACTGAAGGACGCAAGGCCCACATTATTACTCGGTTCGGATCAAGCGCACCTCATCACACCGGTGGAACCAGTCCGACTCGGGCCAGCAGGCGGCCCTGTCGCAATCCACACTAGGTTGGGCTGGACCCTCCAGGGCCCGATCCGAGTCATGGGGCGGCCTTCTCACCCAGTTCAGTGTCTGTTCACCTTCTTCCCACCGCCAGCGGAGGAGCTGTATCGTCATGTTGAGAGGCTCTGGCAGCTAGACACTATACCTCACAGGCCAGAGAGACTGGTCATTCGTTCGAAGCAAGATCACCAAGCAATAACCTTACTGGAAGCCAAGACGGTTCGCATGGAGGTCGATAGAGTGAAAAGATATGCTACCCCCCCTACTACGCCATGCTGCCATGCCTCCACTGCATGCACCAAAGGAGTCAGTCATGGCGCTACTGCGGAGCACGGAAAGGCGGCTCGGGAGGGACTCGGGGCGAGCAGAAATCTACAGAGCGGAAATGCACAAGCTCATTGCCTCGGGAGCTGTGCAAGAGGTCAGTCAAAGGGAACCCTCTGAGGAATGCTGGTACATTCCGCATCACCTAGTCTCTCATAATGGGAAGAATAGGTTGGTCTTCAATTGCTCCCACCAGTACCATGGACAAACCCTAAATCAGTACTTGTTACCAGGTCCAACCCTCGGCCCATCCCTGGTGGGGGTGTTACTGAGATTTCGGGAGCATCCTGTCGCAGTGAGTGGAGACATCAAAGGGATGTTTCACCAGGTTCGCCTCCTTCCGGAAGACCGTCCATTACTGAGGTTCCTGTGGCGTGATCTGAAGGTGGATGAGCCCCCGAGGGTATTTGAATGGCAGGTGCTTCCCTTTGGTACAACCTGCAGCCCTTGTTGCGCTACATATGCTCTCCAACGCCATGTAGCCGACCACTGCCAAGCCCAGGACATCGTGAGATTCTCCATAGAGCACTGCTTCTATGTAGACAATTGCCTGCAAAGTGTACGCACCGCGGAGGAAGCGAAGCAGTTGGTAGATCGCCTTCGAGATCTCTTGTCCTCTGCGGGCTTCGACCTCCGACAGTGGGCCTGCAATGAGCCCGGTGTCTTGGATCACTTGCCCCAGGAGGCTAGGTCTCAGAGTTTAGACTTGTGGCTGGCACAAGACAAGCTCGATCCTCAAGAGCCAACCCTTGGTCTCAGTTGGAACTGGGAGAGAGATTCCCTGGGTTACAAGAATAGGCCAGTGTCCTACGAGGCTCCCACTCTGAGAAACCTTTATAAGGTTCTGGCTTCCCAATACGACCCATTAGGTTACCTGGCACCGTTCACCACTCGAGCTAAGCTCATCATCCGGCAACTGTGGAACCAGAAACGAGGTTGGGACGACCCGAACTTACCCTCACCGCTACTTCAAGCCTGGTCCAGATGGGAGGAGGAACTTAATTGCTTACCCCTCCTGAATTTCCCTCGAGCATATGCGACCCCCGGATTTGATTCTGAAGAGGCTACTCGTGAACTGCACGTCTTTGCTGATGCTTCAGAACAGGCGTATGGAGCGGTAGCCTACCTGAGGTCGGAGAACAACCAAGGACAGGTGCACCTTTCCTTCCTCTTAGCTCGTTCTAGGGTGGCTCCCAAACGGGTGCATTCCATTCCTCGCTTGGAGCTGTGTGCTGCTCTTGTAGCAGCTCAGCTAGCCAGTCTTCTTAGAAAAGAGCTTACCCTGGAAGTGGCCCACATCACCCTGTGGTCCGACTCCACGACGGTACTTACCTGGCTTCATTCCCAATCCTGCCGCTACAAAGTCTTTGTCGGCACAAGAGTAGCGGAGATACAGGAGCTAACCGAAGGTGACACCTGGCGGTATGTGGATTCAGATAGAAACCCTGCCGACGATCTAACTAGGGGTAAAACCCTAGAAGAACTCAAGAGTCCAAACAGGTGGTCCCAGGGACCACAATTCCTTCACCAAAGCGTAGAGAGCTGGCCGGAAAGCCCTGGCTCTGAATTACTCGAGGATCAAGCAGAGCTCCGTAAGTCCGTTTTTTGTGGAGCCACCGTCACTTCACCCACCTGTGATGTTCCAGAGGACAGGGCGTTTAGTTCCTGGCAAGAGCTGATGGAGGTTACCGCACGTGAGATGCAGAGTGGAGCCGCCTCTAGTACTCCACTCACAGCCGAAGACTATCAGCAAGCTGAACACAGAATTCTGCAGCAAGCACAGAGACGATCCTTTCCTGAGGATTACAAACTCCTGTCTGCAGGAAAGGGGGTGTTCCCCTCAAGTCGTCTGCTCACTCTGGCCCCAGTACTTGACCAATCCTCTGGTCTGATAAGAGTAGGTGGCCGGCTGAGACATTTAGGCGACGTAGACTTGCCTCTGCACCCAGTCGTTCTGGACCCATCTCATCCTACCTCTCACCTCCTCATACAAAAGTACGATGATGACTTGCACCATCCTGGGCCTGAAAGAGTTTTCTCCGAGTTGCGGAGACGGTTCTGGATCCTCCGTGGACGAGAGGCCGTTCGCAAGCATCAACGAACGTGCGTTGAGTGCCAGCGTTGGCGGGGCAAACCTTCTATTCCCAGGATGGCGGATCTGCCTGAGGCCCGCCTACGGTTACACAAACCAGCATTCCACTCAACAGGAGTGGATTGTTTTGGGCCGATTATGGTGAAGGTGGGCAGACGCCAGGAAAAGCGGTGGGGGATCATCTTTAAATGCCTGACAACCAGAGCAGTTCATCTGGACCTCCTTAAAGGTATGGACTTGGATGCCTACTTGATGGCTTTGAGGCGATTTGTCGCCAGAAGAGGAACCCCAGCGGAGCTGTGGTCAGATCAAGGTACCAACTTTAAGGGAGCCGAACGTGAACTTAGAGAAGCCTTCAAGAACATGGTACCAGCACTGCAGCAGCAGCTAGCTCGCCAAAGGATCAAGTTCAACTTCAATCCTCCTGCTGCTCCCCATTTTGGTGGGGTATGGGAGCGTGAAGTTCGATCCGTAAAGTCAGCACTCTACAAATGTGTTGGAGTTCAACCTGTCCATGAAGAAGTGTTACTTACCGTGCTTCTGGAGATTGAAGCCATCCTCAACTCGAAACCACTGGGCTATGTGTCAGCAGATGTTGCCGACCTAGACCCGGTGACTCCAAACAGTCTGCTCATGGGGCGGCCAGATGGCTCGCTCCCTCAAGTAGTGTATCCAGAGACTGAGATACTAAGCCGGAAGCGCTGGCGACATTCTCAGATCCTGGCCGACCAGTTCTGGTCCAGATTCATAAAGGAATACCTGCCTGCTTTGCAGACAAGGCAGAAATGGCAGTCCTTCTCTCCTGACCTGCCAGAGAAAGTGGTGGTCATGATAGTTGAACCCCAGTTACCTCGTGCCCAGTGGCCAGTTGGACAGGTGATTAAGGTTCACCGGAGTGATGACGGATGCGTCAGATCAGCTGATGTCAACATCCAAGGACGGATCTTCACCCGCCCAGTGGCCCGATTGGTGAAGTTACCAGCTCTTCCATCAGGAGATACGGATTCTCCTGCACGTGCTGGACTGTGAACCTCCTTACGCCTTTCTTTGATGCAAATGTTCTATACACATTTGGGGGCGGCTGTTGAAAAGGTTTTATTTTGAAAGGGGGGTTTGCGGAAGGACTTTTATATTGAAAGGTCAAAGGCGGGTTTTTCTCTTCTTTTCCAAGCCAGAGTAGCGAAACCGAGTTAAGCCTGTTCTCCTCTTCGCCTGATCTGGTTCTCGTTATCTTCTTGTTTGTTGTGAACTCCGAGGGTCAGTGAATGACCGAAGTGAGTAACTTGTGTTGGGTTTCTTATTATTTATAGTTCAGTAGTGCGCTGGATAGTTAATTGGTCAGTGAGGGGAGGGGGAGAGCTGAGCTGCGTGCCTGTGTGAGATTTACCGTTCAACCAGTAGAGGGTGCTAGTAGGTCATAAAGTTTAGTTTAATTCCTAAATATGAGGAGATGGTATTCGAATCCCCTTTATGGTAGCAGATGTTCATTTATATGTCTTCTCATGTTATTTATTTGCATATTGTTTCAAGTTATATTGTTTATTATTATTTCAGAACTGTTGCAACCCTGAGTTCAAATAAACACCCCGGCGGTTGAGGCCAACTGGAACTCGCGTCGTCCTTCCTTTCCCTGTGTCCTGACCGACACAGCATCTTGTCTTCTGTCTCACCTTACGAACAAGCTGATAACCTTTAACTCCCCAACAGGGCTACTTTACCAAGAAAATCAGTTGGTTCAAACCCGACCGTCATTTTCTGCTCTAACTCCCAACATCAATCACATAAAAAAACAATACTGGGCATCCGTGACTGTCAAAAGAACAGAAAACATTCCTTTGTACCTTACTCGCAAAGCTGGGAGCCTGAGATAACCAGTGTTAAGATGTGCTTCAGGATATAATGTCAGTAGTGTCAGGTGTGGTCACAGAAACAATGCTGTACATTCATCATCGTAAGTGTGTTTTCTCCTCCCCATCACAGGCCCGTTGGGTTTTGGCTCAGCAGGACTCAGTCTCTGCTTTACTGCAATGAGCATGGAGTCCTAGGTTCGTTCTCAGAGGAGGTGAAGAGCTGTAGCTGCCCTGTTGACCAGCCCAGCTGCCAGGGAATCATCCCGTGTGTCGTGGGCTCCAGTCCTACTTCCTGCTCCGTCTGTGCCACTGACAACGCTACCCGCTGCGGAGCCTGCCACCATGGGAACCTCCTCCATCTCGGTTCCTGCCGTCCGAGCATTGCTGCTTCCCTGGACCATTATCTGAACTTTGACCTGGATATGCCAGATGCTGAGGTTCTTAGAGCTTTGTATATATGAACTCCACTGGTTCTCAAATGTGATTCACATTAGACAAACAATAACTCTGATAATATAATAAACCAGATGGCCTGTGTTTGCTAATCTCTTTATCCCAAGTAACAAATATTTGTGATATAAATGACTTGTGTGAAGTGTTGGTCAAGCAAACCCCTAGTGTACGTGGCAAGAAAAGGAAGTGTATTATTGAGTTTCCAGGGTGAAAAGGGAAGCTTCATACAAAGGCAGGTTTTTGAAAATAGATATTGTTACTAAATTCCATTGCAATGTCGGTTGATTTCTTTCATTTTTTAGGCATTAGAATAAAACTTTTACAATGAATTTTACAATAAAAACATTTGAGAACCGGTATATGTGATCGCTATAACGTCATGTGTCTGCCTGAATCACTGAGTGTGACTTCACAGCTTGCTAATCCCTTCCCAGGTGAAGTACCTACTTCAGCGACTTGACAGCAGAATAGAGGTCCACGCCATCTACATCAGCAATGACGTCCGCTTGGGAAGCTGGTTCAATCCTGCCTGGAGGAAAAGGATGTTACTGACCCTCAAGAGTAACAAAAATAAATCCAACCTCATCCACATGCTGATGGCCATTTCTTTCCAGATATGCTCAACTAAGAATTCCTCACTGGAGCCTGTGCCTGTGGTTTATGTGAATCCTTTTGGGGGTAGTCACTCAGAGAGCTGGTTCATGCCAGTAAACCAGCCTGACTTCCCCGACTGGGAGAGAACTAAACTGGACAGTGGTGCCACTGCGCAGTGCTACAACTGGACTCTGGATCTGGGCAGCAAGTGGAAGTCATTCTTTGAAACTGTGCACATTTACCTGCGGAGCCGCATAGTCACAGATGATCCAACGGTGAATGAAACTCTTTTCTATGAGCCGTTGGACTTGGATGACCAGACATCAAACATGGGCTATATGAAGATCAACACGCTTAAAGTCTTTGGATACAGCATGCACTTTGACCCCGAAGGCATCAAGGATCTGATTCTCCAACTGGACTACCCCTACACCCAGGGTACACAGGACGCTGCCTTTCTGATGTTGCTGGAGATGAGAGACCGGATTAACCGGCTTTCTCCGCCAGCGCCGCAGCCACTTGACCTATTTTCTTGTCTGCTGCGCCACCGCCTCAAGCTGTCAGCTGGAGAGGTGGCACAAATAAAGGAGTCTCTACAGATCTTCAATTCCAAGCTTCCTAATGCTTTTCCTGAACCCGAGCTGGCCCAGCTGTGCAGCTAGCTAGCCAGCTTAACGTGGAAGTCAGGTTCATGAGGAAATGGAGTGGAGTTGCCACTGCAGGGACAACCTTACTGAGTTGCTTCTTGGACTGGAAAAGCTCGGATTTACAGATATACCATCTCCGCAGACTGAATGCTAGGCCTTTTGTGTCGCCGTTTTTGGCTGGTTTTCTGGTGTCACATTTTTACTATTGACAAACAACTTTGTGTATCATACTTTTGGAAGAGCAGGAGATGCTGGGACTCTTTCAGAGGCTGTGTTATACCAGCCCAGAGGTGCACTATGGCTATTACTGCTGTGCTTTTGGCAAACTGTGTGACTGGATCAGGATAAGAGGCTCTCCTACAGTGACAAGTTTTTGTGATTAAAATTACAGCGAGATTATGTCATTAAGTCCAACTCAAACTTCTGCCTTGCAAAGATAAAGATTTTGATATGTTAAGAAGAACTCTTAAGTGGTGTTCAACGTTTGTCGAAGGAAGAGGAGTTTTCCTTTTCTAACCCAATTTTCTTTGGATACAGAACAATGGAGTTGGGGTCGGGGGCGGTAATATTAAATATGTGGTGAAATTATTATGTTATGCTTCACAGTTTCAAATTTGATAATCCTGAACCCTGTTACTGTCTTTGAGTATTTCTTTTTAATTCTTACCTTCCATTTTATCTGGCATTTCAAAACTTGTATCTATTCTTAAAATCCCAATGAGAAGCCTATTAGTGATGTTCTGTTCATAGTGGTGTTTCTATACCAAGAAAAGATAAACACATTGGCACACTGATGGCAAATTATTACAAACTTTGTTTAGCTTTTGACCTAAATATGAATTTGTTTGAAGGTAAAAAGGTTTGTGGACATAGCGCTGTAAATAACGCTCCATTTAATCCCAGGTTCGTGAACAAGTGCACATTGCTTTCTAGATAACTGAGTGCAAAAACCAAAAAAATATTTATAACAAAACAAACTCATGCCTTATATGGGAAGTCAATGTGAAGATAAGAAATACATTTACTTTCTGTGTTTGGTTTCCCAGCGAAGGTCGTATTGCTTTTCTTATTTTCAATATTTCTACAGACAGAACATCAGACACATTCTTCAGAGTATGTGGTAATGTAGCTTTTCCATGTAAATGCCAGTCACACTTTCTGCGCTTGTTTTGATTTAGTGTTGTGAAGTTTTTGAGTCACCATTCACAGTGCCCACCAGTACTTGCACAATGTAATTGTTCTGCAAAATTTCCAATTATACAAATTCTCAGTAAATGTTAGAACTTTTTTTATTTTATTTTTTATTTTTTTATGGTTCTAAAAATATTTGATAGTTGGCTTAGTCTCAGGTCAATTAAATGCTTTGTTTGCTTGTTTCCTTGTAAGCTTTTTTTCCTCTTTTTTTCTCTTAGTTTTTTTTGTTTTTTGTTTTTCGTGTACGGCCAAGTGTTCAGCTGCAGTTATTGCAGGGAATGTGAGGTCACATGGCTTATTCATGGCAGTGATTGTCCTCTTGAGACTTACCAGGATGATACTTTTACATTTGTTTCACTAATTTCTCACTGGAAGCAAGTAAAACGTATGTCATTTTCAGCTGTTCTTCTGTGCTCAGCTTGCTTAAGTAAAAACAAAGTGATTTAACTATTTGAAGACTTTTCATTTTTTTGTCCAAAAAACAAAGATAAAGGGAAAAAAACTGTATATTTATCAGCCTACACTGTTGAAGTCAGGTTTATGGCCAGATTGTGGCATCTTTAACTCTTTAACACAAACTAATGATGATAAACAAACTACAGTAGGTCATAAAAGATACTTGCTTCAATTCTGTGGGCGCAAAATAGAAATGTATATCTTAGGGTTTTAGCATGTCCTTATGTGCTTGGAGATGATAAGGGAGCTGTATTAATATCAATGACCGAGGTGAAAAATGAGACTGCAGAGGTGTGATGGGGAAGCTGTGGTTTCAGGTATACTGAGAGGTCCTTGTGCCCTATGGCAAGAGTGGTGGATGCTGTGCTCTCTCCAGGCTTCTGTCAGTCTAATCCCTCTTCTGCATGAAGCCAGTGATCTCCTTCATCCCTGAGCACACATCCTGTATGTTCTTCTGCTGGAGCTTGTCCTCCAGATTTGCAACATGTCACAGCTTGAGGACATCTACTCTTCCCTGATTTAGATGCAGGGTCTTTCAGCCTCTTGCATCTAAGTGATGCCAGGTCATAGTCTGGATGTATGGCCACATATATAGAAATGTTAAAAGAAGACATATTCCGCCTCATTTTTCAATAGTTCGATTTCCCTTTGACACAAAGCTGTCATATTTTTGTCTAAATAACTTGGGGATGTGTTACAACCTGTACAACCTTCATGCCAGCGTCTCTGGCATGAAGGACTCGACAGTTATACCTACTGTCTCATTTTTTTGTGACGCTGTCTACAACCCAAATTTGCTCAGTATTAATTAAATGCAGGGTTTCTGCTACATGTAAAAGATTCTGGCACATCACTACGACAAAATACAAGTCTTCAGAAATGGGATATTACAAATGTAAACGATATTGTATGAATAGATCCAGATAAACATAGATTCTATTTTTGCATCTTACATAGATCGCTCACTCAGTGATATAGGTCATTTTAACTGAAGTGGAGCAAAGATAAACAAAAAACATTTTTATTTTGCTCTGTTACCGTGGGTGTGACAGGGACAGCCAAAACTAATGCAGACAGTTAATGCTCCGTCTTCTGTCCAAGGGACCATTCAAAGGGTGCTGCAAAAATGTTATACTATGATGTTGGATGGAAGAATAAAAACAACAAAAAAAGCATCTGAATCAGGAGTAGTGGAGTAGAGACAAACGTGCGCCCACAGCAGCAAGCTCAGAGGTAAGCTTATACTTTGTCTATTATGTTTTAAATTACTATACATTGCGGCCATTGGACTATAGCTTTTAAATGCACATTTTAAGAAACATTACTTTGATTAGAATTTAGGCTATAACACAGATTTCTGGAACTTTTGGTTATTGAACGTTTGTTTCCCCATAAACTTCCATCCATCTGTTTTCTGTACCCGTTTTAATCCTGTACAGGGTCACGGGGGCCTATCCAAGCTCATTATTAAATTAAATTAGAATTATCAATCAACCTAACATGCATGTTTGCCTTTTTGTTGTGAGGCAACAATACTAACCACTAAGCCACCGTGCTGCCCATAAACTTGATACCTTTTTTTATTACCTCCCATAAGCAATGACAACTTTCAAAAAGCAATTGTTTTTAAGGTGTCTGCACATTGTGAAAATAACAGTTCATCCAAGGCATTAATGTAAAGTCTGAGAATGACAAGCAATATCAATGTGCATGCCTCTTTTACACAAGCTCTACACAACATTGGAGGCAGGAGTAGATTTTGT
Source organism: Xenentodon cancila (assembly GCA_014839995.1). NCBI lineage: Eukaryota > Metazoa > Chordata > Actinopteri > Beloniformes > Belonidae > Xenentodon > Xenentodon cancila. The sequence goes on along the minus strand of CM026207.1, from coordinate 18,959,257 downwards.
TTGTACCTATGAAAAGTTCTGAATTTGTAAGTTTTACTCAACTGTCAACTGTTAAAAATGTGTTCTTCATGAATTAGACCCACTGTGTGTCGGGCCTCATGATCCCATACATGCACATGCACATTTTATGTGCAAATGCAGCACCCTTTCTGCATATGTATCACATCACAGTGTCAACCCTTCACACGGCAGTGAGGTTCACAAGCTTCAAGCTGTCACCTGTGCTACTTGCATCTGCCAAGTCCAATGAGCTGCATGAGTAACGCTGTTTTGGAGACTGTTCTATAATGATTTTTTCTAAATTTAGTATGCAATGTGAAAGCAATTGGACAATGTGCAAGTACCTAACAGATTATGCAGGTATGCTTCTCGGACAACCTAGGCACTTCCCATTAATTTCAGTATACAAAAAAAAAACCGTCTAAAATTCACCAAAAAATGTGTTTACAAGATAGTCCTCAGTAAGTAACTAAATAATTACTTACACTCGAAACAGGTACGACTAAAAGAAAGAAAAGGACGCCCCAGTTTAATGTCCATTTATGAAGTACAATTTGATAAGATCCTAGGCAACAATAACCATAATAGTGGTAATAATGATAGGAAGAGGAAATTTGATTGTGTTTTAAATCTTTTAGGTAAGATATGTTATGTGAACATAACATGAGAAAAAAAAACATTAGTTAGATACAATCATTTCCATTCAGACATGGCGCTAGCTCTGCAGAGGCAGAAACCTGGGCACCAAGGCTGGCAGGCATTCAGTTTCCTTAAAACTCACTGAGATATTTTTTCCACCTCCAACCTTCTTTTTCTGCAGCATCTTCCCCTGGTCCTCCCTCCTCCTCTTTCTCCAGAATGTCAGCTTCTGCTGATATTATGGAGGTTGCAGCAGGTTCCAACCGATAGAAGAGAAGCTGTGGCTGGACTCTCAGCACCGACTGTAAGATGGTGCCAGCGTGTTTTCAAAACAGAGTACTCAAAGACACCCCAAGGCTTGATCTAAGACATATTAAATCTTAAACATATTAGTTTCACAGTAGGAAATGTAACAATTTCTCTGTGTGAGCATAAGAGGGGTATAATAATTTTTTTTTTGCTGCAGTCTGACTGTACAGGTCATCACAGAGGTCGCTGCAGGCATGGTAGTCATCATCTCCCAGAAGAAAGAAACATTCTAAAGAGCCTGCCTAAATACTGGTGAATCATAAAAACAACAAACTTGTATTATACACTGACATTACCAATGTAAACATTGAGAAAAGTCCCTTTACATCACAGACATGCAGCAATAAAACTGAGGGGTAAAGTGTGCAAAGCTTTTCTCTGACTACTTCCAGTTCTGTAGCCTTTAGGTAAATGAATGACTCAGTGAAGGATGATCATGTCTTCCTCTACATTGTGCACAGCTCGGCAGACATCTGTCCACAGCTTGGTAGGAAGTGCCACAAGCAAGCCAGTAAAGGGTGAGCTCCATCCATGGGACGTCCTCCAGGGCAGAATTAGCAGGACCACGGTAATGCGTGAAAAGTCACAATGCTAGTTTGGGATCTCACTCACTACAAACATGGCGAGGATAGGCAACTTGTTTTTTGTTTTTTTTTTCAAATAATTATCCATATCTTTACATCTTCTTTCTGTATTAATGGAAAACAGTGTTCTTTGTCTTGTCAATCATTTTGATTACAATTTCTTTACTATGCACTCATTTTTTCTAATTGGCTCTTCCAAATGAGCGCACCTGCTATGATGGGCAGATGTAGGGGGGACTCTAAGGTGTGCAATGGCCAGCAGACGGTTATGACGCCACCAGGATCCCCTAGTTCTGTGCTTTGTTCTCGTACGAGGAATCCAGGGATTCCCCAAGAGCCAGTTTTGGTAACCATTGGTCAGAACACCCAAGCCACCTCCAAGGCTGCTGCCTACATGCACCTTACTCATATGGCCTCTCCTGCAGGTGGTGAGCCCACATTAGTGTGAATTTATGTCACTCATTCGGCCACCGTGCATGTTAGTGATTTTTACCTGTTATCAGTCCATCTCTCATGCACTTTGTTTGCACATGGGCCTGAGTAGGTTTTACTTAAGCCCAACTTTTGTTCCTAAAGTAGTGGGCTCTTTCTCTGCCGTTCGCCATAGGACATTTGCTCAACCAGCTTTCTCTTTAGCCGAAGAGAAATGGTCGTCCAGCTTAAGCTTTGCATTCTTATATGGACAGGATTAACGATATCTAGAGGACTGACCAACTCTTTGTTTCATTTGCCAAACCCCATATGGACAGAGCTTTCACAAAGCAATGGATTGTGGGAGGCATAGCCCTAGTCTCTATGAGTCAGGGTTTGCAGGCACCTGTGGTCAGTGCACTCACTCTACTTGGGGCGCTACATAATGGCGCTTCCATCCAGGACATTTGTGCTGCTGAAAGTTTATAAGCTGGATGTTCTGCCTCTAGCAGGGCTCTTGGTGTACTGAGCCCTGGGCTTTTGGTAAGACAGAATGCCATTTATTGAGTGCTGGTGGTTTCTTGAGATAAGCTGTCTGGCATTATGGGAATCTCCTTATCCGATAGTGGGACACTGAAATTAATGCAATGAATGAGAACTTTAGGTTACTTGCATAACCCCAATTCTCAGAAATGCATGTGTTGTAAAATGTATCTCACCAGTCACGCTTGAGGACAGTGAGATGAGTTGATCATCTTTACTGACGCTGTATCCTAGTGTAAGCTACTTAAAAGATGGTGTCATGGTCATCAAGATCTCCAACCAGTCAGTACTGGCTTAATTAGACAAATTCTTCTGAGAAATAAACGAGTGGGCGTATCCCATTGTGACATGGCACACACATGCTGTTTTAAGAACAATAATTACGCAATAATCTAAAGATTACATAGGTGCTGGTGTTATTTATACATTTTGTTATTATCCTGGAGTACCAACGACACATTTGTTAGTAAGTATGTTAGCAGATTTACAATCATACATTAAATTATGCATAAATGACATCTCTCAAGCAGCATGAGCCCCATTTCATCACACTTCATCTTTTATTACAACTATGTCTTCCTGTTAGCCAGGATGAGATGACAGATATCAGACTTCATCTAGGTTGAACCAATTTTTAGAAATTGTTTCACGGTCTCAAGAAATTTTTTTTCTTTTAACCCCTGAATAGAAGTCAAAATTTTTGTCAATGCCAGGTTAAACATTTTTCGTGAATTTAGTTAACATTAAAGTTAAAATTTCTCCGTAAATACAGAACTCACTTAAATTTTCTTTAAAACTATAAAAATGTTGTATTATTTCTTACTGAAGATGTTTTAAATATGCTATAGCATATATAAACTGTCTGTAAGGAAAAGATAAATATCAAAAATAAAGGTAAATGTGAAAACATGTCCTCTATCAAAATCACACGGAAGTTTCATTTCAATTGGCGACATTATATTTAAGTGAGTGTTTTCATAACTTCCTCACAAGTTGTGTTTCATTCAATGTGGTATTAAAAACAAATTGAAAAAAAGGTTTGCAGTTAGCTTGGTCATACATTCATATACCTTAATTCACAAATTTATTTTCAAAATGTTTGATTCAAGGATGTATAACGTTGAAATCACACACTGCACTGTAACGACCACAAATTGTTGTTGCAAAGAACTGAATTTTCCGCCAGTCCTCTAAGATTACATTTACATTCTGAACACAGTGGAGCCCTTTAGCACGAATAAAGAATTAATTGGTTATGACAAAGCATTAGAGAAAACATATGTTTATATTCCGATTCCATTTCGTACCATTGTTGCCATGTTTTTGTCGCGTCTTCATGCAATGTACCAATTTCAAAAGTGAAGATATTTGTCCATCCGTGTCTGATGGTGTGGTGTTTGGACACGTAGCCTTACATTGATTTTAATAACCCACCTCTGCTCTGCATCCACTTTAACTCTAATGATGATGTGGTAGTGAATGACCTTAGGTGCATTTCTACAATTAAAGTTAAACTAATTAGGGAGCTCCAGTCCTCTTTGATCTTTTGGAATTTTGTGTGAAGAGCTGATTCAGCTTCATGTTCCTGGAAGATGTGTGGAGAGCTGCTCCTCCTGTTGATGCCTGTTTGGCTTTTATCACCATATGAGATGTAAGATCGCTGTTATCAGATGTGTCTTGCTCTGACTGTTCTTCTTAGGCAATTTAAAAAAAAAGAAAATCATGATTTGGACACACGCATTGCTTTGTCTATCTTTAATGTGTTTAAACTGCTCACCGTGTTCATGTTTCAGTTTTTTTATAGCAGGTGACACCTTATGAAATGATTCCTTTTATCAATTGTCAAAAGGTGCTAGAAAGTTAGTACCATTCATTTATTCCCACTCTAGCGTCAAAAGCCATATGATAAGCCAGGATTTAGTAGTAAAAAGCTTTTTTTTGTAAAGATTGAGTGTATAAAAATACAAAGAAGGACTGAAAGCTTAGACATAAAAAAAGAGGTGTTGCAGGTTGATGCAGGTGAATGACAAAAAAAATTACATTTCTCCCGAGACAAACAAGCACACGTTCAGAAATAATGAGTCTTTTAATTACCAGTGTACTGACCCTCCCAAGTAGCTTTTAAAGAAAGGAATTTATGTGTGATTTAAGTGTTGTAGTACAAAAGGCAGAGCCGTGGGTTCCAAAACAAATAAGATCTTTTTGCTCATACGGCTGCACGGATGACTGTCTATCAGAGAGTGGAGAATCAAGCAAGTGTGCAAGGCGGGTGCTTTTATCTTACAGTACTGGACTTTCTGGGCTGCGGTCAGTCACAGTGGAGCGACTGCTTGTTGGCTCATTGTTGCATGGATGATAAATATTGGCTTTGATTTGTTAACTGCTACAGTTTACCCCTCGTTTGTGTGTGACCTTTCTGGGGTTTTTGTAGTGTCATGCCATTTTTCCATAGGTTTTGCTCACTGCTGATTTGGCATTTGACAAAAGGGCTCTTGCTGAAATGGAAGCTATGAATCAAAAAACAAGCTTGTTTTCCAGGCAGTTTAACTGTGAATAAGCTGAATACTGCAATCACATTCAATTTTTACATTTATATTTATAAATATATATATTTTTTTTTCCTTTTTTTTGATACACTTATATGAAGCAAAATTACTTTAATAATATTCCATTTATGATCATATTTCAAGAATTTACTAACATCAATTAAACTGAATTATTATAAATCTTCAATAAATCATGACTATGTCGTCAAATCAAACAATTATCCTATGCTAATTTCCCCTTTGATTTAAATGTAGGAATGTGATGGATACTATTGAAAATGTTTCCACATTTGTTTATTAAAGCCAGTTCGCACAGTTGGACTGGATTGACCCACATGTATTGAAGCACTGATATTTTGAATCACAATGTTACTTGACTGCACATAAATAACATAACATTTATTTTGTTTATTTGTTTTTTTTATTGATTCATTCCAGACATGTCAAAACCATTGTATAAAGCATAACAACATTAACACTAGTATGAATCTATAAATAAATAAATATGCATATACACACGTGCATACAAACCCATTTGAACATATAAAACCCCTTGAAAGTAAATCTATATAGATAAAAGGACAAATCTATAAAATGCAGCAAGTAATCTAATATTACTTTATTGCTACATTTTAGCATTGTAAATTCACATCAAGATAGACGTTCACATCCAACGACACACTGATACTTACATACACATTCACACCCACACACACAGTCCTCCCTGAGAGCACCCAGCCCTCCACCCAATCCCACTATGCTGCACTCTGACACTAAAACCACCCAAGTCCAGTCCCCCCCACCAGCCCTCACCCAGCACCCTACAATGAACAGGAGGTCCCCCGACCCAGTTGGCCTGCAGAAGACACCACACCAACACAAGCAGCCAGAACCCTGACAGCAACACCCACGAACCAGCCCAAGCACCACCCACCTCCCACCTGCCCCCGGAAAATTAAGCGATTTTGAAAAACAATTCCAAAACTTGTGAAGTTAAATGAAAAAGAACTTTAACACTGAATAAATATAGCCATTTAATTCATTTTTAATTCTACATTTCCATGATTACAGGTGAGCCTCCCCTGACTGCACGTCACTGAACATGACTTAACAATAATTACAATAGTCATTCATGAACCTAGGCTCCACAGCTCCGATACAACTCAAGGTAAAAAAAAAAATTATCTACTTGTTTTATGAATTAGATTTATATTGTATTTCACAAATGTTTTTCACCTTGTCCATACATGCACACACCACACACAAGAAAGCAAAACAAGCCAAAGTTTGTCAGAAGACATTTGGCAAAACAGAGTCTCATGAAACAGCAGGTGGTAACTTTGCCACAGCAGCAAGGATGCAAACCTTAACCTTGGAACCCTTGGATATTTTCCCTCTTTTAAGAAAAATCACTCTTGCGTATTGCACATTTCTTCTCACCTCTTGTGCCTCCTCACTCTTTGAATCATAAAAGCACAGCCCTGATCCAGGAATAAACTGTCACACATCACTGATTTCCCTCCTTTCTAAATGCTGATACATGTCTGTTTTCTTTCTTTCTTTCTTTCTTTCTTTCTTTCTTTCTTTCTTTCTTTCTTTCTTTCTTTCTTTCTTTCTTTCTTTCTTTCTTTCTTTCTTTCTTTCTTTCTTTCTTTCTTTCTTTCTTTCTTTCTTTCTTTCTTTCTTTCTTTCTTTCTTTCTTTTTCTCTCCTTTGCTGTGAAGCAAATCAGTGGAGAGGTCAGAGAAAATGGGTCATTACATTCATTGGAACAGGCGTTTGTTGAAAATGTTATCTTCACATCTTCAGTCGCGCACTTCAATTAGCAGGCTGCTTTACTTTAAAAACCTTTAACAAAGCTTGACCTCTTATTAGTAAAAGTGGGCAGCAACTTTTTCTTGCTAAAATGAAGAAAAGTTAAAAAAATTGCAAAAACGTATTTGCTGTCAAACCCACAGTTTGATAAGAGGGTATATACGCTGTTCTTTGCATCCAATATCCTCATTTGACAACCCAGCAAGGAACCCCACACTGTCAGCTGTGCCACACCCTGAGGTCCACCTGTCCGTCATTCTGCTTCATGTTGACGTGGACAACAACAAATATTGTTGGTTTGCTTGGCAGCAATGCTCCTCTGCATGTTTCCAACGTCTAATTTTTTTTTTGTTTCGAGCCAGGAAGAAAGTTTGCTGCAATATTAGTAATAATTACTGTTGCCCAACATTTACCAGCTCCAAATCCCATTGGATATGATGCATTTGCTCTGTTGCTTTGTCTGAAACAATTTAAAGGAAATAAACACAACAAAAAAAAAAAAAAAGACACGCATCTACACTGTCACCTAGTGGTTATTGGTGTAATTACAGAGAGGCACAGACAACAGCGGGCAAGCGTAAATGGCGTAAACACCTGTCCAGATATGTCAAGCCTTCCCACTGATGGCAAGACTTGGAACGATTTGCTGGAACAAAAACAATACATTTGTCTCCTAAAGTCTATAAATTATAATTATATATTAAAACCTGCTTCTTCAACGTGTCTTGGTGCCATTAAACAAAACTAATTTAAATTTTTGTCCTGGCAAACTGCAACGTGCACATGTGCACGTTTGCCACACATGATTTGCAAACCTCATGCAAATCTCTTTAAAAGTACTGCTGTATAGAGATATTTCATTTCATAGTAACAGTAATATTAATGAAATCTGGTTAGTACTTATACTACTTGTTACCGGGAAAAACTTTATTAATGCAATGTGCCACTAGCAACCCTTTATTGACTAACACCACACTCATTCTTAGTAGTCAAATTCATTGTAGCATCTGTTCTCCCTTACTGTACCTGAAGAACATCTATTGGCATCTGTTGGAAAAGTCCAATCCGGATTTTCCACCCCACAACCTACAAGGCCCAGAGGATCTACTTCTAACATGCCCAGTATTAGACATTGTTAATCCATGGCCTTACCAGTCAGAGCTGTTTTGACAACAACAAGGGGACCAAAACAATATTAAGTATGCAGTCATAAAAAAATGGTAATGGGTATAATTAAAAGCAGTGCATTTAAGTAGCTTTTTAATCCCACCCGATGGAATTAGCAGAGTGAGCGCTTGTTTTAAACACATTTGGCAATCAACTTTTTTCCTACACAGCTTGGCATAACTTACTCTAAGGTTTCTGTGTATGTATATATATATATATATATATATATATATATATATATAGACTAGTAATTCATCATGAAGGCAAGTACACTTAAAGGCTTTAAAAGATACCTGACCAACTAAGCAGATTACTGAGATGCTTTCTCTCCTACCCAATCCTGTGTGTTTTTTCCTCTTTCCGTTGACTAAAATGCACATAAAACATGCACAAACCTTCTGAGTACTTAAAGGTTAGTACTTGGAGCTGCTCAAAAGTTGCATTTTGGACCTACAATAATGCAACAAATTGCATCTTAAAGTGGTTCTTGGGCCAAGGTATTATGAATATTTAATTACTGTTTTTTAATGACAGCACAAAGAAATATGAATGTCTTCTGACCACCCAGAAGAAGAGTTTTTAACTTCTTGACATGGAAGAGAGCCAGTTTGTAGTGTGATCTACCAGGTCGTGGCAGGACATTTTTGCATCATTTGCTTTTCAAGTAGCTTTGATGTTGTGTACTCCACTGTGGAGCAATTATTTGAAGAAAATAAGAAAAGTGATCGGAGTTCAGGTTGACATGATTTTTACTGACAGTAATTGTTGGGTACCCTTTGTTGTTCAGATTGCAGCAACAGTGACATATTCCATGTCACATGAACATCAAATCTCTTTAAAGTGCTATGGGAGACTTATTTAGCTGCATGTATACTTTCAGAGCAGTCTGTCTTCAGCTGCATGGATTGACTGTCCAGATGCCCATAGATTGAATTTCAGTATGTACCCATTTGTTCTTCTGAGGGACATCTTTATTCTGGAGTCAAAAGTATTGGGAAGGAGTGGGGAAGTGAATGGCACTCCCTAATATGAAACTTCATTGATCAGACACTCTATCATACAATAATACAAGCTATGGTTTGATTCATACCACTTTCCAAACATCAGATTTTAAAGCATTTACCTGTAGGCTGGTGACTCGACTACTACTGGCACCCTCTCAGTTATCATTCCTCAGCTGGTTACACAACAAATATCAAATACAAAGCAACTTTGATACTTTACAATCAGCTTCATTGTTGTCTGGACTTCAACATGCTCTACAACCATCATTCATTCCATTAATTATCATTTATTATCTGGTCTAAACTCAGCGCCATTTTAAGGTCAAAGTAGACTGGTAGAACCGTATGGGAATTACCTAAATTCAGGTATCAACATGTGAGTTGAGTTGAGTTGAGTTGAGTTGAGTTGAGTTGAGTTGGGTTGGGTTGGGTTGGGTTGGGTTGGGTTGGGTTGAGTTGAGTTGAGTTGAGTTGAGTTGAGTTGAGTTGAGTTGAGTTGAGTTGAGTTGAGTTGAGTTGAGTTGAGTTGAGTTGGGTTGGGTTGGGTTGGGTTGGGTTGGGTTGGGTTGGGTTGGGTTGGGTTGGGTTGGGTTGAGTTGAGTTGAGTTGAGTTGAGTTGAGTTGAGTTGAGTTGAGTTGAGTTGAGTTGAGTTGAGTTGAGTTGAGTTGAGTTGAGTTGAGTTGAGTTGAGTTGAGTTGAGTTGAGTTGAGTTGAGTTGTGTTGTGTTGTGTTGTGTTGTGTTGTGTTGTGTTGTGTTGAGGTGAGGTGAAATAGGACATTATTAATCCCACAAGGGAAAATTTGTGTGTTGCCACAGTTCAAGTACAAAAACAGAGGAGTAAACAAAAAATAATATAAAATAATATAAGATATTACAATACTATATACAATGGTAGCTGGTATTCTATGTACAAGCATACACAGATGTATTATGGATGGAGGGTTGTAGAGATATGCAAATAAATAATATTTAAAATAAATATATATTTGTGGCTTTATGTCAGTAAATAATGTCCTTAGTTTCCCAATTTACACACATTTGCCACCGGACATACTCCTCCTCGTGTGGGGCATATCTATGATCAACTTAGCCTTGCCAACAATCTTAATTATTATCCTCTTAGGTAATAAGAATAAGTCTAATTTCTCTTGATTTGACTTTGATTTCTGGGGGGCGGTGCCAGAAGACAAAAGAGAAATTATCTCTAAACACAATCAGATAGAACTGAAGAAAAATGAAGCAAAATACAAAATGGCATAGAAAATAGTAGGAATGCCATCTTGCTCGGTTTGAATAGTTTTTGGATGTTCCTGTATGAGTCATGGCATGAAGCTCACCCCATCCTGTTGCAAATGTTTCAGTACATTCTGGACAGGTGGAAACAGCTGAGTGGGAATGAATGAATGAATGAATGAATGGGAGAGGTGCCAGAGCCAGTTCAGAAAAGAGCATTTTTGCAGTTTTCTTGAAAGCTGTTAAACTTTGGCATGCTTTCGTTCTGTTCATTCATTGTGCGTGAAAAGTAACAGGAACATGAAGGTTGCTATAATTTAGACAACTGAACTGTAATGTTTTCAGAAGGTCTTTCAAAGGTGGCTATTGATGTAAAGGTGAGGGGAACAGTAAATCAGCTAAAGAGGATCATTTTGCAAAGGTTGGCTAAAGGTTGCCACTATAGAGAAGTTTGGGAGCAGCCAAAAACTAAAGTTATTTTTACCCAGGAAACTTTCCATTGAAGCTACATAGCAAACAAGTTCATGACTCTTCAGGCAACATTTCTAAAATCAAAACACCAGAATATTCTGGGAAGGTGAAATTGTTAACTGGGATGCCTTTATCGCTCCATCATCCATACACTTAATGCTAATGTAGAAATCCCCAATACTTCCCTTACTTACAACCTCTGGTTGTCTTTAAGTCTCTTAAACTTTGAAGGATCATGTGCAAACAGAAAGGGTCCCTGAGCAAATCTGACATGACAGGGCACAATGTGAATACAGACGTCAGAGCTGGAATTCCGGTTCCAGTTATAGCGGGGGGGTTTTTCTGGCTAAAAGCTGTACTATGCTCCATCTGTACAATATACAAGAAAATAAAGCAACACCTCACACATTTTTTAGGACTTTTTTAATCAACCCGATTAGGAGAAAACTTGATTGTGGTTTATGTACTGGAGCCTGAGATAGTACAGACTGAATTAAGTTGGTTTCTTTCTTCTATACTTTCATTTTGAGATTGGTGACTTTTATATTCCTCGGTCCATTGTTTCTGACACTATTGACTTTCAGTGTTTCTGTTCAGTTTTAATTGAGACTGTTTGCTTATCTTTTACCCTGCAATGTCGTGCACTCTTTGCTTCTCTTTCTCTTGTGTATTTTTCCTGAGTGGGTGTCCAGTAGTCTCTGTTCTGTGACTTACATCTCTTTACTTTTCTCTAAAATGTCCCTCTCTATTTCCATTGCCCAGTATTAGACAGACTGTGAACTCATTGCATTCCTTCTCCATTTTCACTCTGATACTGCACCAACTCTGATTCTTGTGGAGGAAATTAATTGAGCTTCTTGAAGTAAAGAAGTGAAGGATTTAGGTTTTTTTTTTCAACCTTTGGCCTTTTAATAAAAAATAACCAAGGTTAGTAGAAGTAAATTCAGTACAAGGTTTCACATTTTATTTATCTAAATTTATCATATCACATATTTAAATTTGTAATTTCAGCTTGTCTTTTGGTTGAGCTAGTAAACACAATGAGTGCAGTAAAGGCTGTTTATAGCTTTTGTTTTATAATTTTTTATGCCGATGACATGTTATAATTTGTCTGAGCCATTCCTGTTTGAAAGACGACTTGGTCTTTTTCAAATAAAGAGCAGCTGCTTATTTCTAATCTTATTGTCGTATCAAGGGAAGACCTGAAAGATGAAGGCCAGACAAGAAGTAAGACCCTCACTGACTGAACACAGGTATTTGACTACCCATGTGGCACCGTGACCCAGTGGGTAGAGAATCTTGTCCTCCAAGTGGAAGGTTGGTAGCATCTTCCCTACTGAAGTGTCCTTTATATGTTAAGATTTCCCCAAACCTCCTATTATCCATAAACTTATAATTTGTGGATCCTGAACAGCTTAGTTATTTACCCTTTGAGAACTGATCAAAACTCTTTAGTGTTCCTTCTATATCTAGTCCCAACATCCTCAGCTGCCACCAATTGATTTACTGCATTTTTTGCGCGCGCATTTATTTAAATAAGCAAACTACGAAATTACTGACCTTTGTTTTTGTTGCGTTTTAGAGTACAACTGTTTTTTTTTTTTTGTTTCTTTTTTTTTAAGGAAGTAAGTGTGTAAATTACTTTAAAACATGAATCTGACAAACACATTAGAGTATGCCTTGCCAAGTCTGAGCTGTTGCAGATGTGTGAACAGTAGGAATGCAAAAGTAATCAATGAGTTTATTGGATAGGTGGCTTACTACAAATCGTGATTCCTATTTGTGGGAGGCTGAGGAAGTGATTGGGGTGAGTGTGCCCTCCTGATGAACAATTGTCATTCATTACTGCTGGCTTTCTGCCTTCCTTTGGCTCTCCTACCTTTGCTTTACCTCTCCTCTCGCTCCCAATATCCTTCAGCAATCCGTATGGAGCTGTCATTCTGTCAGCCCTCCGTCAGCCTATCGATTCACTGATCTCTGTTCAACCGTGGATAAACCAACTCGTTTTCCCACCTTTACCTTTTTTTTTTTAAAATTTTGCTCTCTTTTCTTTAATTCATCCCTTCAGTGTTTGTATCTTTTGATATGTTTTTGTTTGTTTGTTTGTTTCTTCTCCTTTTTTCTATTGGTCTGAGTAGTTTTTGGCATTATGGTAAATAATCCATTCTAAACTTTATTTTACTGTGTCAAGAATTATTGATCTCTTGGATGCAGGTAAAGTGGGGTGTGCCGCTAGTGTTTAGAGACAGAGACAAAGCAGGGGGGTGCGAAGTTGCACACATTCAGAAGCAATTTTCTCATGTTTGAGAAACTGATACTCAGACTTAAAGGCTTGTTTGCTCCAACTTTGCCTTTTATGTGTTCTCTTTTTCTTACTTGAGTTACTTCTTTTTTTATATACTGAAGCTGTCAGCTTGCATTCACTCGGAACCAAAGGATAACAGAACTATTAAAAATAGAAAAATGAAATAATTGATGAAAGGCTTTTGTGATCAAAGTAAATGAAGGAAAAATGAGTTGGCCAAGTCTGATACCAGCAAGAGAAACTCTTTCTCAGATATTAAGAGTCCTAACATTCTGGTGATAACCAAAGATACAGAAGCACATTCAGGAGAGATGATCTCCAGACTTGGGAAACTCAATCAACATGACCACACCGAGACAGTCACCCACATCCATCACTTGGAATACACGAGTTTTCCAAGTGATGGAAATACGAGTGACTAGGGTTACCCAAAACTAACCCAAAACTGACCTGCCCGAGCAGTCTTTTTCTAGTTTTTTTTCTTATTTGCTCTTCTTTGTTAGACTTTTTAGTTAACATCCATTTGGTTTTAACTTCTTTGTTCATTACCACCTCTTCGCCAACCTTTAACCATTACTCTTAGTCCTTGTTATACTTCTTTAAACTGTATGTGAAAGAAAATAATTTAAGTGTTGAGATCTTGGTCCATGGTGACATGATAGGATCTCATCGTTGCCACAAAGGTTTGAACCGCTGATACAAGGCAGCATAGACGTATGTTTTTACGCGGTGTGCAGGCAGGTCAGAAAGTAATCATCCAACAACAGGATTTTAATGAGTTTGACTTTAAGCACAAAAAACAATAGATTTGAAATAAAAAAATCAAGATGTGACGAAATTGTTGAATTATATCGTCAATTCAAGAGAAGAATTTGAAATACGTTTGAAAAGAATTTAAAAAGTATTTGCACTACTGCCGTAAGTCTGAGTCCACGGACATCAGCACATTCTGAGTTTCATAGACTTCTGCGGTCTTCCAGGCCTTTTGAAGTTTGAGCTCACTGGTGTTTTTTTTTAATCCTAAGAAGGTATCAAACTATTTATTTGGCCAAACCTAAGCTTTTTGCTATCTTTCCTATAGATAGTTTTTTGTTTGTTTTGTTTTTGACCCAAGAATGACCTCCTTCATTCCTAATTAGATTTTCTTGGGCTTCATATTGGTATCGCCAACCAATCAGGTAGCAAATGCCAACAGAAAACCTGACATCATTTCAGACCTGTTATCCACTTCATGTGTCTTTAAGCATCATAGCTGTCTGAGTTGGGACAGAGTGGCAAACCTCCCAGAGTGTACTCCACCTCTGAACCGTGAGCAGGATTAAGCAGGTATTAAAAACTGATGGATATAAAATTTCAGCTAATGACATTAAGAAATTATTTAAACAACATCACAACTGTAGCACATAACATCATGAATAAAAAAAAAAAGAACTGATGTATATCGGAGCACTTTGGTTGTAAAGGAGATATTTTGTGAGCAAGTTACAAAGTTGTAAGACTTGTAACAAATCTTTTTATTTCACCTTGAGAAAATGATTTTTTTCCCCATGCACTGCATTAACACATTCCACTCCTCAGTATGTTTACCTTGTTGTCACTGCTCTTGAGAGATTATCCTCTGAGTTCAGTACCTAAGGCACCTTTCAGATTTATCTAACTGTAGGTGCTGACATACTGGCGTAACATTTCTGTAAAGGTGGGCCACCAATTTGACTCCATTGGCCTTTAAATACTGGCCCAAGCATAACAGAGAAATCCCACAAACAGGCGTCCTTACATACACAAAACTGGCATCCTGGAAACAAAGTGTGACTCAACGTCCTGTGTGTGTAATGTAATGTAAGGTGTCACGTTCATTGCATTGACAGTAACAACAACAAAAAAAATCATAGTGGAGGAGACGATTCTGTCAGCTTTCTTCATGTTGTTGTAAGAGTGTAGTGGTCCGTTTAACAGGCTGAGCTCTGTCTGTAAAAACGTGCATGGGAATGAGAGGCGCATGGATGAAAGAGTAATGGTGTGTGTGTGTGTGTGTGTGTGTGTGTGTGTGTGTGTGTGTGTGTGTGTGTGTGTGTGTGTGTGTGTAGTGCACTGATGTGTGGATAAGTTGAGTGGGAAGGTTTGAAGAAAGTAACTACACATTTTCAGCATCATGTACAGCATCAGTACAGTAAATAAAAGTGCTGCAACTCCTCGAGCTGGAAGTGTCCGGGTCTTCCTCTTCAGCTGGAGGTGTCCGAGTCTTCCTCTCCAGCTGGAAGTGTCCGGGTCAACCTCTCCAGCTGGAGGTGTCCGGCTCAACCTCTCCAGCTGGAGGTGTCCGGCTCAACCTCTCCAGCTGGAGGTGTCCGGCTCAACCTCTCCAACTGTAAGTGTCCGGGTCTACCTGTCCAGCTGGAAGTGCCCGGGTCTTCATCTCCAGCTGGAAGCGTTTGATTCTTTCTCTCTAGCTGGAGGTGTCTGGGTCTATATTTTCAGCTGGAGGTGTCCGGGTCTCCCTGTCCAGCTGGAGGTGTCCAAGTCAGCCTCTCCAGCTGGAGGGGTACGGGTCTTCCTCTCCAGCTCGAGGTGTTCGAGTCTTCCTCTCCAGCTGGAGGGGTACGGGTCTTCCTCTCCAGCTGGAGGGGTACGGGTCTTCCTCTCCAGCTGGAGGTGTTCGAGTCTTCCTCTACAGCTAAAAGTGCTGGGTCTACCTCTCCAACTGGAAGTGTCCGAGTCTTCCTCTCAGGCTGGAAGTGTCCAGGTCTTTCTCTCCAGCTGGCAGTGTCCGGGTCTTCCTCTCTAGCTGGCAGTGTCTGGGTCTACCCTGCAGCTGGAAGTGTGTGGTTCTTCCTGTCCAGCTGGAAGTGGCCGGGTCTACCTCTCCAGCTGGAAGTGTCCGGGTCAACCACTCCAGCTGGAGGTGTCCGGGTCTTCCTCTCCAGCTGGAGGTGTCCGGCTCAACCTCTCCAGCTGGAGGTGTACGGGTCTACCTCTCCAGCTGGAGGTGTCCGGGTCAACCTCTCCAACTGTAAGTGTCCGGGTCTACCTGTCCAGCTGGAAGTGCCCGGGTCTACCTCTCAGGCTGGAAGTGTCTGGGTCTTCCTCTCCACCTGGAAATGTCCGGGTCTTCATCTCCAGCTGGAAGCGTTTGAGTCTTTCTCTCTAGCTGGAAGCGTTTGAGTCGACCTCTCCAGCTGGAAGCGTTTGAGTCAACCTCTCAGGCTGGAAGTGTCCGGGTCTTCCTCTCCAGCTGGAGGTGTCCGGCTCAACCTCTCCAGCTGGAGGTGTACGGGTCTACCTCTCCAACTGTAAGTGTCCGGGTCTACCTGTCCAGCTGGAAGTGCCCGGGTCTACCTCTCAGGCTGGAAGTGTCTGGGTCTTCCTCTCCACCTGGAAATGTCCGGGTCTTCATCTCCAGCTGGAAGCGTTTGAGTCTTTCTCTCTAGCTGGAGGTGTCTGGGTCTATATTTTCAGCTGGAAGTGTCCGGGTCTCCCTGTCCAGTTGGAAGTGTCCGGTTCTTCCTCTCCAGCTGGAGGTGTTCGAGTCTTCCTCTCCAGCTAAAAGTGCCGGGTCTACCTCTCCAACTGGAAGTGTCCGAGTCTTCCTCTCAGGCTGGAAGTGTCCAGGTCTTTCTCTCCAGCTGGAATTTTCTGGGTCTAACTTTCCAGCTGGCAGTGTCTGGGTCTACCCTGCAGCTGGAAGTGTGTGGTTCTTCCTGTCCAGCTGGAAGTGGCCAGGTCTACCTCTCCAACTGGCAGTGTCCGCTTCTTTGTGTCCAGTTGGTAGTGTCGGGTCCTTCTCTCTAGCTGGAGGTGTCTGGGTCTCCTTGTCCAGTTGGAAGTGTCCGGTTCTTCCTCTCCAGCTGGAGGTGTCCGAGTCTACCTCTCCAGCTGGAGGGGTACGGGTCTTCCTCTCCAGCTGGAGGTGTTCGAGTCTTCCTCTCCAGCTGGAGGGGTACGGGTCTTCCTCTCCAGCTGGAGGTGTTCGAGTCTTCCTCTACAGCTAAAAGTGCCGGGTCTACCTCTCCAACTGGATGTGTCCGAGTCTTCCTCTCAGGCTGGAAGTGTCCGGGTCTTTCTCTCCAGCTGGCAGTGTCCGGGTCTTCCTCTCTAGCTGGCAGTGTCTGGGTCTACCCTGCAGCTGGAAGTGTGTGGTTCTTCCTGTCCAGCTGGAAGTGGCCAGGTCTTCCTCTCCAGCTGGAAGTGTCCGGGTCAACCACTCCAGCTGGAGGTGTCCGGGTCTTCCTCTCCAGCTGGAGGTGTCCGGCTCAACCTCTCCAGCTGGAGGTGTACGGGTCTACCTCTCCAGCTGGAGGTGTCCGGATCAACCTCTCCAACTGTAAGTGTCCGGGTCTACCTGTCCAGCTGGAAGTGCCCGGGTCTACCTCTCAGGCTGGAAGTGTCTGGGTCTTCCTCTCCACCTGGAAATGTCCGGGTCTTCATCTCCAGCTGGAAGCGTTTGAGTCTTTCTCTCCAGCTGGAAGCGTTTGAGTCAACCTCTCCAGCTGGAAGCGTTTGAGTCAACCTCTCCAGCTGGAGGGGTACGGGTCTTCCTCTCCAGCTGGAGGTGTTCGAGTCTTCCTCTCCAGCTGGAGGGGTACGGGTCTTCCTCTCCAGCTGGAGGGGTACGGATCTTCCTCTCCAGCTGGAGGTGTTCGAGTCTTCCTCTACAGCTAAAAGTGCCGGGTCTACCTCTCCAACTGGAAGTGTCCGAGTCTTCCTCTCAGGCTGGAAGTGTCCGGGTCTTCCTCTCCAGCTGGAGGTGTCCGGCTCAACCTCTCCAGCTGGAGGTGTACGGGTCTACCTCTCCAACTGTAAGTGTCCGGGTCTACCTGTCCAGCTGGAAGTGCCCGGGTCTACCTCTCAGGCTGGAAGTGTCTGGGTCTTCCTCTCCACCTGGAAATGTCCGGGTCTTCATCTCCAGCTGGAAGCGTTTGAGTCTTTCTCTCTAGCTGGAGGTGTCTGGGTCTATATTTTCAGCTGGAAGTGTCCGGGTCTCCCTGTCCAGTTGGAAGTGTCCGGTTCTTCCTCTCCAGCTGGAGATGTCCGAGTCTACCTTTCCAGCTGGAGGGGCACGGGTCTTCCTCTCCAGCTGGAGGTGTTCGAGTCTTCCTCTCCAGCTAAAAGTGCCGGGTCTACCTCTCCAACTGGAAGTGTCCGAGTCTTCCTCTCAGGCTGGAAGTGTCCGGGTCTTCCTCTCCAGCTGGAGGTGTCCGGGTCTTTCTCTCCAGCTGGCAGTGTCCGGGTCTTCCTCTCTAGCTGGCAGTGTCTGGGTCTACCTGTCCAGCTGGAAGTGCCCGGGTCTACCTCTCAGGCTGGAAGTGTCTGGGTCTTCCTCTCCACCTGGAAATGTCCGGGTCTTCATCTCCAGCTGGAAGCGTTTGAGTCTTTCTCTCTAGCTGGAGGTGTCTGGGTCTATATTTTTAGCTGGAAGTGTCCGGGTCTCCCTGTCCAGTTGGAAGTGTCCGGTTCTTCCTCTCCAGCTGGAGGTGTCCGAGTCTACCTTTCCAGCTGGAGGGGCACGGGTCTTCCTCTCCAGCTGGAGGTGTTCGAGTCTTCCTCTCCAGCTAAAAGTGCCGGGTCTACCTCTCCAACTGGAAGTGTCCGAGTCTTCCTCTCAGGCTGGAAGTGTCCAGGTCTTTCTCTCCAGCTGGCAGTGTCCGGGTCTTCCTCTCCAGCTGGCAGTGTCTGGGTCTACCCTGCAGCTGGAAGTGTGTGGTTCTTCCTGTCCAGCTGGAAGTGGCCAGGTCTACCTCTCCAACTGGCAGTGTCCGCTTCTTTGTGTCCAGTTGGTAGTGTCGGGTCCTTCTCTCTAGCTGGAAGTGTCTGGGTGTCCCTGTCCAGCTGGAAGTGTCCGGGTCTCCCTGTCCAGTTGAAAGTGTCCGGGTCTCCCTGTCCAGTTGGAGGTGTCTGGGTCTTCCTCTCCAGCTGGAATTTTTTGGGTCTAACTTTCCAGCTGGCAGTGTTCGGGTCTTCCTCTCCAGCTGGAAGTGTCCGCTTCTTCGTGTCCAGTTGGTAGTGTCTCTAGCTGGAAGTGTCTGGGTCTACATTTCTAGCTGGCAGTGTACGGGTCTCCCTGTCCAGTTGGAAGTGTCCAGGTCTACCTATCCAACTGGAAGTGTCCGGTTCTTCTTCTCCAGCTGCCAGTGTCCGGGTTTTCCTGTCCAGTTGAAAGTGTCCAGGTCTTCCTCTCCAGCTGGAAGTGTCCGGGTCTACTTCCTGTCCCGCTCTTCAGCTGTTGTTTTGGGTGTGAGAAGGTTTTATCCACGAGCGCTGATAATCCCTGAAGCGAAGTGGCTCCTTTGTGCTTACGACTATGGACAGCAAACAGATACGGCTAATAATATTTATGTCACAATCATTATTTTCCTACCACATTAATGTCATACTGAATAAATATGAATAACTTGACCTGATGATGAGTGACATTATGCTTTTCATGACGTGAAAGAACTAAGAACTTTCTCCCAAATTTAGCGTTGATGCATGTTTCCCTTTTTCTTCTGTGTCCCTGTGAAGATACATGTAAAATGTGATCAAAAAGTTGTTAATAATTCTCACTTTGTTACAGAATGGGGGGATGGCCCTTACATAAACAAGCAGTCTCTCCTTTTTTACACCTTTTTGTCTACCCCATGAGGGAATAAAAAGAGGTGAACAGATTTTACGCTTTTCTGGAAAGCAGCTCTTACATCCGGTCCGCAAAGAAAAGCCCGTATGTGATGGCTTTATGTGTCAAATATTGTGACAGCTCCCTTCTTATACTTTCTAACTCATTTGTTTGTTTTTTTTTTCTTACCATAACTAAATTTTATCATCTTACCCAACATGTAGACTCGACATGTTGTCCAGTGATGGAAGGATCAAAAAGGAGCTGCTATCTCTGAGTTTACTTTTAAGCGCTCACTCTGGTTTGATGTCAGGCACATTTCAGATAAGCATTGCATTTCAAATTTCATTCATCTTCCTTATTTGCTCTGACTAAGTTGAATAACACATGAACTCAAGAGAGAAATGGATAAAAAAAGTTTTTGAAGAAAAAAACTTTTTTTTGTGGCATTATATGTTTATTCAGTTATTAGTCTGATATACTTTTGTTTTACAACTATCCTGCCGCCTTCAGAAAAAAATGTGTCTGCTAGATTTTAGATCATTCAGACATGCAATTCATGCAATTTTAATCACGCACAGGCAATACACTAAATGAAAAAAGACAATCTTAGCTTTAAACTATAAAGACCATTTGCAGATTAAACAAGATTTCACAGGCTGGATGCTGAAGAGATCCCAGCTGTGCCTACACTCTGTCTTTGATAGGCATCTGATTTAGTATCACTCAGTTTCTCACTTATTCAGTAAGTCACAGCACCAGTGTATTTGATCAGATTTGCAATATGCTTTCGGGAATGAGGCTCGGACGGCTTTAGTGTTACAGCGTGTAGTTTAACAAACCCTTTGCATGATGCTTTATAGCACTGCTCTCTACAAATTTCTTCTGATGCTCATATGGCACTTTGAAACCTGAACCACCACCAAATAATTACAAACGTTACTTTAGTTTTACTTGCCAAAGCCTCCACAGTTGCTTAGCACAGTCTGGCACCTGTCCTTGTCACAATGTTGCTGTTGCAGGTTGAAGTTGTAATCCGCAGGGGAGAGGAAAAACAGGTGGCCAGGCGACATTACGACGATAATGTGCGATATTGTCTCATCACAAGCAGTGTGTAAATACATAAGTATTTAGTATTGTTGTAGCACAACTACATCGTATTAATAAGACCCAAAACAACTGGAAACTAGATTTTGATTACTTTAGAATCACCAGCTATGCCACATCCAGCCTTGACAGAGAAAAAAGCAAAAAGCATTTCCATTACACTTTTGTGAAAAAGTGGATTTTCAACTCACCTGAAAAACCACCTCTGGAAAACGTAAAAGGGTTTATTCTATATTTGGGAGTTTTTTGTTTTTTTTTCATTAGAGCCAGTTTCAATATATCAAATCTAGGAGTAAAGGAAATGTGCCCAGTCAATGGCACAATACTGTATATTGTGTAAATGATTTGTATGGTTACAGTAACAATAGGGTAAGTTATATTTGATCAGACACATTATTATTATTATATATTTGACCTTTAGCAGTAGTTGTGATACTTTTTGTAAAGAAATAACTGGATTTCCACAAGGAATTTATTATTGCTATTCTGAATATAAAAACAAACAACAACAAACAAACAAAAAAATATTTCAAGTAAAAGCGTAATTCACAAGATATGTCCTTCACAGAAAAGAAAAATCACAAAAGGAAAATGTATAAATCACATCTCATGAAGTGCTTTCTTAAACTATTTAAATGTCGAATGTGCCTGTTGATTCAATATCCAGTAACATCCTATACGTCCACATGACAAACAAATATATCATTAAAAAACATATTTCTATTCCCTTCTTGCATATTCTTGCCTCAACATGAAAGACGTGACCCCCTTTTTCTCTGACCAACACAGTAAACCCCATTGTTTGACAAAACCCTGTGAATGGGCCGTCATAAACGAAGCGTAGTATCAAACAAACTGCAGAGACAAACATGATATTTCCTGCCACTGAATTCAAGTCCTGTCAGGTTTCCTTAACATTAAAATTCACTATGCTACATAAAACATATTCATGAACTCCAAGGATCTACGTGGTAAAGCCATGGTTATTTAAATATTTCTCAGTAATGATGCTTTTTGACAACAATCTGCCCCATCTGCCACTCCAGTAGGCATATATTATCTGCTTTAAATCCTGCTAATGACCTAAACCTTATATATTTGTTCACTTTTGGTGAAAAGGAGTCTATGATTTCAGGACTTTATGGGGCAGTGAATTGAAACTAACAGAAAAAAATAATCAGACACTAAAATTATGCTCACTGTCAGTGTGAGAAGGCTAATTACGTTCAAGTATAAATTCATAAATTCCCTAAAGGCCACTGAAACACTCTTATTCCCAGCACTGAGTATGCACAGAGTGTATTAAAAAAATGTACTCCAGCTGTGACATCACCCACATGTTTTCTAAAGAGTTGGTTTGACGGTCCTGTTTTCCAAACATTTGGACTGCGTCAAATGGTTAGCAGATGATTCCACCAAACCCTAGTGAATTAAAAAAAATGCAAAAATGGGTGGAACAAGCAAGCCCAGAGGCCTGGAACATATCTTAGCCTCATTTACAGCAAGTTTTAGTTTGGCTTAACTCATGCTAACCTATGATGAAAACTAGCCTCATTCATTCTCATTAAAGGTGTCTATCCATCATCATTTCAGAACTGACATCTGAAAAGACTACAACTGGAGCTGAAAAGAGGATTGGCAGATGTCCGATTGAGCACTGCTGGCAGGCTCAAATAGCTGACACTCGGCTAACTGACTGTGGCCTTTGGGGTTCCAGAAGCTTGGCCAGAACTTGGTCCTGGTGGAGGTCTGGGCAAAGTTAAATCAATCCGAAAAGGTGTAGGACAACCTGGAGGGTGGCTTGGCTGGAGGAACTGGCTGTTCCAACTACTGCCATGGCAAATGGTCAATGAGCTATAGGCCATTCACCAGGTAGTCCCGGTAGCAACCTTCATCTCTGTGTGAAGGTTGCTCCTCCCGGCTGCTTAGAAAAGCTTCTTCCTCAAATCCTTTCAGGCTGGATGAAGTTGTGGTTGAGTAAACAGCAAATAAAAAAATATCATCTTTAAACTAGAACTGATGCACTGTTTCGTATTCAAAGCTCAGAAGTTACGTCAAGTGCTAAGTAAGCTAAGACAAAGTCATGGCAGCTAGCCTTTTATCCATAACCACCTGTCACTCAAAAAGCAATACTCCTAATTATGCATGAATTTGTGTTTTTATATAATTTAACCAGTTGAGGTTTTGAAACTCACACCTCATACAGTTGACTTGGATGGGGAATCTAGATAGAGACCAAAGCCAGGTTTCTTCGTGGTTGTAAATATGTTTACTGCTGTAAATATGCTATTTTTTTTATATGGGTTTCGTCAGAGGCCGATTTGAAATTGAAACGAGAACTGATGGAGCACCGGCCAAGCTCCGACAGAAATACTGCACTCATCACCCACTAGCCAGACTAGCCACAGCCCAGCAGCAGTTGTGTAGCTTGTGCTCTAGTCTGGAAGGCGCTACCCTCCTTTTCCGGCTAAGTCAAAGCCATTTACATCAACCTGTCAGTACGATTAACAGCACAACAAGCAATATTCAGTTCAGTTAAATTAAATTCAAATCAAATCAAATCAATTAAATTCAGGTAAATGTAATTGAATTAAAATTAATTCAGTTCAACTTAATGCTATGCTACTTAATTCAATGTAATTTAATTCAATTCCATTCAGAAATTCTTTATTAATTCCTGAGGGACATCAGTATTATCTTTAAAATGGAAATAAATATACTATCATATGTCTTTATTTACAGCTCATAGTTGACGTTCTACCTTCTATAATTTTCAGAAGTCACAGAAAATGATTTAATAGTTTTGTAATTGATTTTAAAGATCAGCTGCCTTTTCTAAAAAGCATATATAGAAAGAGGGAATCTGAAGTGGTTAGTAATGTTCCTAGCTGACCTCTGCTTAATCTGAGGAGCAATGATGCTTTTACTATTACATTTTGTGAATCTTGGATTTCATGTGACACCAAACTTGTACCAGATAGAATCTGGTCGCTAGTGTCGGTTTTCTGCAGGACACTGCATTTTTTTTTGTTGCAAGTTTTACATGTTTACATAGCTGCTTGGTGTTGAAATTGTGTTTTGTATAGGTGAAATGATCTTAATAGACATAGAGCATAGCTTATGCCTGTTTGATGTGTGTGAGGCAGGTACATACTGTATGATGCTTTAAGTGAATACTGCATCATCTCCCCCCAGAACTAGGAGAGCTTGTCAGCTTCAGGTTAACGTGAAGATGAAAAGGAAGTGCCATCCCAGCAGGCTACGCAGTATTAGATAGAAAGTGATGAGTCACATCTTGTAGTATCTTGGTGAGAGGGCCATTTATCTTTAACACTTTATAAGATGGACCTTGAAATTTGCATCAGAAGTAATGGGGAATGAATCATGGTGGTAATTGCTAGTTAACTATTACCCAACACGGATCATATTTTAATAAAAGGTTTTCATGAGTTAATGGTCAGATAAATAAGAAATGAGTGAGCAAAGAATCAAAGGTGACTATAATCTGATTTACAAACAAGAAATGTTCTAATAATTCTTATCAGAACACTGAAAAGGAAATGAGGACTGAGATGGGAGGCCAAGGTTACGCTGGGTGATTTTTGCGCTCAGTTCAATGTGCTACTTTAAACTTCAGCTTTTTTTTTTTAATAACTGGGCAGTGACACATATAAAAACTGTAGTTCTTAAGTGACTCTGCATGCCTTCGTAACTATTTGTGTTTCATCAAGGAACTTATTGAATAGTTAACAAAGTTATGGCTCATTGGTCAGCATAACCTGTCCATTAAGAAAGTTAATTTGCAATTAGTCCCGAGTTTGTCCCCCTGATCATTTTTAGTTCAAATAACCATCAACTAATAATTTATTTGCTATTAAACAAAATTTAGGCTGGTGTTTATAATTAGGTGATATCCAATTAGTAATTAGTCCCTAAATAATACTTCATTATCTCCTTTTATAAGAAAATCTAACTGCCCCAATTTTCTTTACAAGAATTTCAAAGTATTATGAAAAACGTGCACTGCATAAATGAATAAATGAAAACTGAAAAAAAAAAAAACAAATTGCGCGTGAAAGTCTATTACCACATTAAACTGTGGTTTGAATGTGGTAATAAACAACATTCAGCGGGGGGGGGGGGCAGCAATTGAATTAGTACTGTCTGTTTATGCCCACATCCATTTTTTTCTTCTTCTTCTAAAGGCGTGTATGACAGAAAATGTTTGAAATCCATTGTACACATCCCATAGACTTTTTAGCTCTATGCAACTAAAGCCTGCTCAAACAGGATTACTCAGTTCTTACTTCAAGTAGAAGCTAGAAAACTTTAAATATCGAAGATCTTGGGAGTCTGTTTTGGGACTGGAACATGCCGATGAATGCACAGCAGGTTGTGCATTCTGCTTTTTTAAGAAAAAAACAAGTTGAATTTCTGAATGTGACTGCAGTAAGGTTACCAGAGAGACAGACTATGCAGACAGGGAGACAGAAGGTCTAGATTCTCATTCAACAATCATTGAAGCCTCAGGTTGCAAAAAAGATCAGATAGACAACATTTAATAAATATGGAAAGAGGAAAACAAAGAGCTCCCTGTACCCCTTTGTGATGATCTGTCAAATGGACAGTCATGGTTGATGTACCTCACACATTTTCAGACGACCCCAGTAATGAGACTATGTCAATGTGCAATAGGAGGGTGACCCGCTTTTGTAATTGAACATATTTCAGGGTGAAGCATAGGGGCTGTTTTTTTAAGTAGAGTTAAAGCCCGTGTATATAGATTTCACTGATGATTGACAGCTGGCCACTTTAAAACAGTCAAAATATTTAATTCTCATTCATTCTGTCGTGTTTATGGATGTGTGGTTCATTATTTTTCCTACAGAAAGACCCAAGACCTTCACTTCAATTTTCTGACACACAATGATGAACTACATCTTTGCATCTTTTAAATTCATCACAGCTTTGATACAATCACAGCTTTTACGATTATTTTCTGTAGGTAGGGTGCTAGTTTTCTTACTATGGTCATCACCTGTACACAAATTAGTGCAATAGATTTCCAAAGGGCTGTTTTTCCACCCCGACATCTCCATTCTTTAGACGTGTTGTCTGTTTTTGACGTCTTGCATCACATCACATCCAGCCTGTCTTCACAATCATCTCTCTTTAAATGTCTTCTTATTGCCAAATCCTGGAAGCCAGTCAATAGTTCATTATCCATCCATCCATTATCTATACCCGCTGTATCCGTTTCCGGGTCACGGGGGTCTGTCGGAGCCTATCCCGACGCATATCAGGCGAAAGGCAGGGGTACTACCTGGACAGGTCGCCAGTCTATCCAGGGCCACATAGAAGACAAACAACCAATCACACTCACATTCACACCTAGGGAGAATTTAGGATGATCAATTAACCTACCCTGCATGTTTTTGGACTGTGGGAGGAAGCCGGAGTACCCGGAGGGAACCCACGCCAATAGTTCATTACTCTGAGATTATTACAATAGGCGTTGTGATTTTCCTCTTGGCCTTGGTAGGACAAGGCATTATGAGGGGTCACACTTCCTTTGCATGAATAAATAAATAAATAAATAAATAAATAAATAAATAAATAAATAAATAAATAAATAAATAAATAAATAAATAAATAAATAAATAAATAAATAAATAAATAAATAAATAAATAAATAAATATATATATATACAACAGTAAATTTAGTGTAATCAAGTGAAGGATTACTTGCTGAGAACAGAACTACAATTAACTGGCCTATTGTGTACCAGCCAGTGAGCAGGTAATTGTGACATGAGTCTCCCTTCTTGTTTATTATTTTCATTTATTCATTTTTTTATTTATTCATGTATGTGTGACTGCTGTCTGGGACTCCGTGTGGCTAGATGGCCTGTAGGAGTGTATGTGAGTGAGAGGGGTTGTTTGTCTACATGTGGCCAATGAACTGGCGACCTGTCCAAGGGGTATCCTTGCCCTATGCCCTAAAGTGAGCTGCGATGGGCTCCAGCAGATCCCTGAGACCCTGCATTGGCATAAGCGGATTTAGAAAATGAATGAGTCCACAGATATGCCTATAGATGTAGTCATCTACTATAAAACTGCTGGAATTCTTTTATCACAAATGATGGATAAGTTGTTATCAGAGAGAAAAATAATAACATCAGTGATCATAAACACTTAAGTATCAGCGAGGGAGTTTCCTATGGGACAGTTACAGACAGTTCTGTGTTTTATCGAAGAAAAGAGATTGTTCAGCCTCTGTGGAAAGCGGAAACAGTGGATGGGAGAGATGTTTTTGTTTTGATATAAACAGTCTCGTATCAATTAAGGCTTATTGACTAGATGTTCTTAAGTATCCTGTTTTGCACAAATGAGTTTCAATGGTGGCTATCATCAATTAAATGTTTTTTAAAGGTCTGTCTGGTGAAATGTTCTCCCTCCTGCTGTGTTGCTAATGCACTAAATAAAAGCTTTGTTGGTGAAAGCAACAAAAGTCTGTTTTTAGCCCACTAACAAGGAAAGATCACGTTGATGTCAAGAAATAGAAAAAGATAGTCTTCCAATTAACAATGGTTTTTGAATCATTAGCTGTAAAGAATTGCGAATCATTGTTTTTTTTGTGTTTTTTTTTTTAAATCATTAATTTTTTTTACTTTTGCATTTAAAATTGGACTTTATTGACCCCAAATGGTACTACTCATTTTGGATAGTCCCATTGTCAGCTTTGTCATTCTGATGCTTGTGTTTTCCATCAGAAATCAAATTGAAATTATCAACCTATTCTGAATAAAAAAAAAAAGGATTTATTAACTCTATGTAAATACTGGAAACTGAATGATGGTTAAGTCTTATTGGTACACTGTCTTGTTTAAGGTCATTTAATTACCTGAGATAGGTGTAAACGATCGTTTCACAGTCTTTTTTGCTAAGCTATATACCAGTGGTTCCTTTTTTGATGGGCCCCCGTTTGGTTTATAAAGAATGTTTTGCTAAGTTAGTTTATACAAACTGAACATTTAAATTTATGTCCCTTGTCACTGTTGGAGGTTAAATGGGATAGAGGAGCGATATAGGAGACAGGTCATGAATATACCATTGGAGAAAAAAAAGTCTGTATTTCACCTTTTTTTCGTTTTTATTTAGAAAGCATGGTGTTTTGACGTCTGATATTTTTCAAAGCTCACAAGCAATTTTTTCCCCTCAAGATGCTGACAAAGAAAAAGCTTTCTGCAACTCTAGTGAATTTGTAATGCGACCTTGTCTGTACTCAGTCGTAATGATTGTGTTTACCAGCTGTGTCCTGCCAAGCAAAATGTTACCAAATAACTTTTTGGATGGTTTTGCAAGTCATGTATTGTCACGTGAAACCAATATGCGAGACCTGAAATTTAGACCTGTCAGCCATGATTCCCGATTTAAAGTTACTGTCATTTAGCCTAAATGACAACAAGTTGGTTTGTCTTTCTTATTTTTACGTCCATCTCATATACAAAACAAATGATTTCTGTGGATACAGTGGTAATAATGTAATTTCAAACCCTCAAAGCTAGACTGTTATTGATGATTGTGTCAAATGACCTACAGGCACATGATCATGAATTACCCGCACCCACGCACACACATCCGCCAGTCGTTTTCACCAATTCTAGCTCATTAATTTAAAACAGTCTGACTTTCTAAACATCATAAATCACTGCAGGACAAGCAACCCAACACCTCTCACCTTCTTTTTTCTTTTCAATTTCTTCCAACCTTATCTTTTCTCCATCTCTCCCTCTATGTCATCTACTCCCTTTTCACTCACCATCTCATTTTCTCTCCCTTCCCCTCTACTTCTTTGGGAGGTCCAGAAAGTTTGCTGTATGCAATCTAAATAGTGCTCTGATGGATTAGCTGTCTTCCACAAGCCTGAAGATTAGCCCAAGGGCAAACCCACTTCTGTTTCCTGGGTGCCATGTTGAAGATGAATAACTGTTTATTAACCCGATGCAGAGTGAGTCCTTCCCCACCTCATTACCTGTGGAAAAGAATAAAACAGAACGGGCAATGTAACACTCTCCCCTGCTTCCGTCACTCTCTTTGTTTCTTTCTTGCTTTCTCTACAACAGATAAACTTGCACTCTGATGTAATGTGACAGCATGCATTTGGTTCTTGTTTGCACTATGACAACCCGGGAAATTGCCTTTTCATTTCTCAAAAAAAAAAAAAAAAAAAAAAAAAAGCATGGCATTCTGCATATTAGAGAGCATTCATCTTATTACGAGGGGTGGAGGGTAATTGGGCATTTGTGCATCCCTTATATCCAAACATAAGAGTTTTCCTTTAGCTTCAGTGGCAGTTTTTGTATTCTAGTCATTTAAACAGTCTTTTAAATGTGAAGTGTGTACTCCCTCCCCTTCCAGGCCCATGAAGAGGAAAATGATGCAGAATTTCTGGAGAAACACAATGTTTTTTAGAGCTTTACTACAGATTTTGCCACACCGCTATTCAGCTTTGAAAGTTTTGGAAAGTATGTGGTTAGAACAATTTTTTAGAACCACTATTTTGGTAATATGACGGGTCTTGGGTAAAGCTTAGTGTTAGTGATGTTAACACATAAAGTAGTAAAGACATTTAAGGTGTTCCATTAAACTGTTATAAAGAGAATAGAAAAAATAGAATATAACTGCAGTTTGATGGTATAACCAAATAAATGACGTCAAAACGTTGCAGTTTCATTATTCATGAAGACATTATTCATGAAGGAATGTTACTGCCTTAGTTTTCTCATCACTAAGTGTGTCTAAATTGTACTTTCTTCCATAAGTTGTTGTCCATATACCAATTCTGAGCAAAAAAAACAACAATGCAATATTAATTCTGGTATCGCAGCATGGGGCTTTTCTAATTATAATGGTCTTAAAGTGAAAAAGGGAACAAATGATAGAAATATCGGACTTCTTGAGAAAAGACTAATACGAAAAGTCCAAAAAAAACAAAAAAAAACATTCACACTGAGTTGTAACCTAGACAATCAATTGTGTTGAGTAAAGAACACTTCAAATGCACAGTAATATAAGGCAAGTTTATTTGTGTAGCACATTTTATGTACTAGACAATTCAAACTGCTTTACATATAAAGATTTACAAATATTTCCACAGTTTAATGCCAACTCTTTTCCTCAGGGGCAAACAGGCTCTGAAGTTGTTTTTTTGCTTCACTGGACGTGGTCTTGCAAAAAGGTATGAAAATGTTTCCTGGGACATTCGGAAATTGTGCACTCACTATATGTGTGTGAAACCCGGGACTATCACATTCGACCACTCATTGGGATGGCTAAAAGCCCAGATGACTGGTCTGCGGCGTTGTTTAACAAAAGGAGAAGCATCTCAAAAAGAAAAAAAACACAGATAGTACAGATAACGTAATACACTATATAACTATCAAGTCAAATGTAATACCACATGATATACTCTACAAATACAGATAGCATCATGTAGAAAACTGATAGTTAAAATTGTAACACACTGAGTAAACATTTCATTTTATTTTATTTTAAGCACTCATGGCATGTCTGGTTTTTGCAATCGATATTACTGACCTTCCTTTATTCTAAACTAAAAATAATTCAAATCTCCTGTATTCATCAATTAAAATGGCAGTGTTCCGCGTACACTCTGTTTTTAATTCACCTCATGAATCATTAACAAAACATATTTTATTGATGCCAAGGTGCTTTCATGTAAGTAGGGTCACCTTGAGGTGACCTTGGAACCACATCTGGGTCGATTTTGTCCATGTGGGCTCAAGACAGCATAAACAAAACTCAGGAATGGAGCAACATTGAAGCAAAGTATTTAATTAGACTAAATGTGGCTCAATAAATCATCTGATTTTGTGTCAAAAATATGTTTGCAGTCAAGTGGCTCATGACACCTCCGAAAACCTGCAGCTGAACGGAGGTGTTTAGAAAAGTTTCAAAGGGGAGCTACTGTGCTGTGTTTCTGTAGTATTTTGACAAAGACGTGGCATTTAGGAAGACTAGGTCTTTCGTAGGACCAGCGGTGTCAGATAACCTTCACCGGTTGTATATTTGAGAGTAAAAAATATGTGATTCTTTGAAATTATGTGTGCACAAAAAGAGTAATCCTTGACTGATTGAATATCTAAGGTTTGTAGTTACCAGGTAATTGCCAGTGTGCATACCTGATAATGGTATTTAGGACCCACTAAAGGTAAAAGAAACAGGAACACATGGTTCAATATATGGAATTATAGAAATGAAATAACGGCATCAAAGTCAAGGCACACTCACACTCCTCCCAGTTATAAACATTTCATTCAAAAAAAGTAAATAGTTTGAAAGATGTCATCCAATTTGTTAGTTTTTGATGAAAAATGCATGCTCTAGAAGTAGTTGTAGCACATTATATTCCTCAAAATATTGTTACATTTACACCTATTAATCTCAGTCCTCAATTTTGTCTTTTGGAGTAACAGAGTAAGGTCTCAGTTAAAAATTTCAAATTGTTTAGATGTATTTTAAAGGATAAATGTAACAAGATGTAATGGAAATAAACAAAGAGAAAAAATAACTGACCTACAGTGAATCATATGTCTTTTGCATCTGCACAGAAAGGAGCAGATAAGTAATAAATTGTTTTCACTGTCTAATATCACTTAATTTGAATATATAATTTAGATTTGTAAACTTCAATTGGATGTGAAACAAAAACTGGAGTTCTTTGGATTTTTTTTATGCTTTTAGCAATAAAACATAAACCTTTTCAGACTAATGTGAGCACTTTCCACTGATTGAATCATTCTACACTCAGAAGACAGTAAATGCCACACAAAAGACTGGGTACAGTCATAAATGCAATAAACCATTAACACAAATTCATACTTTTAGGATGGAAAAGTACATTCCACTCTGCCATCAGTGAAGATGTGCAAAATGTTCCTGATCAAGGTTAATTTAACAGGACAGTTTAAGTATTTCAAAACTCAGAAGAGCCATCTAAGAGACCAGCGTTTGTCCTGAGTCTGAAAAAGGCAGCTTTATAGCATTTTACACTCTGCATTTGCTGTCACTGTTTTTCTTAGTATCTTCGGCATACTATTTACTTAGATGCAATAATTCATGCTTATATGTAGTCTTTGTCAGTAGGATTCCAGAAGAGAGTAACCTTCAAGGACATCAATTGTTGACCACTGGTTTTGTCCCACCATCTTTCAGATCTGCTGCAGTGACACCAATACTGAAAAAACCTGGTTCAGACCACAGCAACTACAATAACCTTCGTCCCATCTCCAACCTGCCATTTCTTTTGAAAAATACTGGAAAAGACAGTGGCATCACAGGTCCAACAATAACCTCCACAAACAATTTCATTCCGGTTTTTGCCCCCGCCACAGCACAGAACCAGCCCTCCTTAAAATTATAAATCACCTCTTATTGGCAGCTGACTTTGAACTATTATCCACACTCATCCTTCTTGACTTCAATGCAGTCATCGATATCATCTCACACCCCATCCTCCTTGACAGATTAGCTTCCATTGGTATAACTGAAGCACCCCTAGACTGGTTTCACTCATGTCTCTCTGGCCGTACTCAGTTCATCCAGTTGAAATCATACAGATCTCACCCATCCCCCCTCTCCTCCGGTGTTCCTCAGGGCTCTGTCCTTGGCTCTATCCTATTTATTATTTACGTCCTCCCACTTGGACTGATACTACGTAAACTTAATATCCATTTCTACTGTTACGCGGACGACACCCAGCTCTACATTTCCTCCAAACCAACTTCCACGACAACTCCTCAGTTTACCCATCCCTGAGCCTGGGTGTCTTCCTTGACAGCACCATTCCATACCCATTTTAATAACACCATCCAGTCTGCCTACTTCCACCTCCGGGAACATCAACCGTCTCGGCTCTTCACTCACTCCTAACAGCGCAGCAATCCTGTTTTTTTTCTCTGGTCACTTCCCACCTGAACTATTAGAAATCCCTTCTTTTTGGTCTCCCCCACAAACTCCCCCATAAACTCCAACTGATCCATAACGCTGCTGCCCGTATGATCACCAGAACACCATCTATCAATCACATCACCCCCGTTCTACATCAACTCTACTATAAAACCCTCCTCTTGATGTTAATCCATAACATCCATAATGTTGCTCCCTCATACCTCTCTGCCCTCCTGTACATCAATGTCCCCACCCTGTTTCTCAGATCTGCCTCCTCCATCAGCCTGACTGTCCCCCCAGCACGTCTGTCCACCATTGGGTCCACCACTATATCTCAGTTTTTAAGTCAGATCTCACTACTTGTTTAGACAGACATTTGAATCATAATGTCTATCTTTTATGTTTTTAGGCAAACTGCTGTTTTCTGTTGTTTTAATTGTGTTTTCAATGTTTGATTGTTGTACGGTGACCTGGAGTGCCATGAAAGGCACATTCAAAATAAAATGTATTATTATTATTATTGTAAAGAAAAGAAAGAGAGAAAAATTGTTAAAGGAAAGTAGAAGTCAGCAGTCCTGTCTCTCCTCAAAGCTTTTGTTGCGACTAAAGAGATGAACAGTGACACTGGGCTGGATGTCGATGCGCCCAGGACCCAGGACCCAGACAAGTCAAAGGGAGGCAGTCAAAGGTATCACCAGACATTACCAGGGGAGGTTTGCTGAGAACAAATGAAGGAACACACACACATAAAAGGACATACACAGCGTGGCAACAATCTTAAATGAAACTGAAATGTAATCCATAAATAAAATGACTCTGACCTGCATTATAATCGCTGCTGAACTTGTAGAAAACACTGTCTATCCACAAAACAAAATGCCTCATACCAATCTGTATACACAAATGCAAACTTCTTAGGCTTTGAAATATTTAAATGATGGTAGTCATCAACTAACAGTTGTATTGGAGAAGAAAATCATTTTGAACACATCAGAAGTGGGCCAAAGTATCAAGTCTGTTTTTATGCTTATGTTGTAGTATTTTGATGCATGTGTTGTGGTAATGCTGTATATGTTCATTCACTGTGAACTATTTACATCTTGGGGTTGCATTCTGCATTTTTTTTATATGGGAGTCCATCAAATTCTTATTCAGGTATTTGCAATCTACATAATAGGAAAAAATATGTCATGTGGGAGGTGTGGAGGACCCAAACGCAGGAGATGGCAGAGGTAGGAGAAATCCACAGAAAATGCTGCCAGGGTAGGAAAACAAAATGTCAAAAAAAGAAAACTAACAGACAACTGATCAAAACATGGGGATGAAAGTGATGAGCAAAAGAAAGACAACAAAGCATGAACAGAGACACCAGGGAAACATGACAGACTAGCAAGGAAAGAAGAGGAAAGAATCTAATGTACAGACACTCAGAGATGAGGTAATGAGACAGGTATGGACAAGACTGAGCAGACAATGGAAGTAACACACCAGGGAGCACACGTTCAAAATAAACCAGGAAACAGTCTATCAGAGGCTATACAGAGGACACAGAACAACCGAAACCCCACTGAAAAGGTCTTTAATACGACAGTGAACTACACCCTTCAGAAGACTTTTGTGCTGTTGCACATGTGCTGTATCCGAGCGATACATTTGGTCATGTACAAGCTTTACCAATCTTTTTCAGTTTTTTTTTTTTACCTCTCATCATTCTATAGCCATCTCTATTAAGCCTTTTAAAACTTTTTTTGCTGTTTGTGTCTTGGATTCACTTTTTCTTTCGTTCTACGCTTGTGTCCTACACCCAAGAGGACCTTCAGCACGCATGTTTGATCTTCTGAGTGCTCTGGATTATTTCTTTGAGGATTAAGTTTTATCTGGATTACAGTTTACGGTTTCTTCTTCAATCAGTTTTTTTTCTTTTCTTTTCTTTTCTTTTTTTTTTTTTGCACTGCTCTCTGTGTGTCTATGTGCAGCTCTGCGTGCACTGTTTTTGATCAGCCATTAACAGCTTTCAGGTAGAAGAGAATGACATCAGTAATAGCATTTCTACACTGACTTTTAATTCCCAAAGCCTAAAACAGACAGTTTTTTCTTTTTCCTCATTTCCTCCTCCACTTTCCTCCTTTGAGGTTTTCCCCAGTTTGATTCTCTAAATTCCTTTCCTGTGAGCTATTTCAAGATGAGAGCTAAATGTGAGACAAAATGGGTATTTTTATTTATGGTTTTTTTTTTAAATACAGCTTAACTCTAAAGACCACTAGAAATATGAGGGTGGTTTGTAATTGCTGTGTCATGGCAAATTATTCAGTATATTTCAGGCCCACTGTGTGAATCAGTGTGATGTAGGTGTCTGTAAGGCAGGGAGAGGGAATATTAAACTTCGTTACCTATATAGACATTAATCAATATCCACACGTTCTGCTTTCACATTAATGAGCAAAGCCATGCTGAACACCAACAGATAATGTGATATAACACAGATTATGCATGTAGGGTAGACTTAAAACAAGCAGGTATAGATGGATGGATGGATGGATGGATGGATGGATGGATGGATGGATGGATGGATGGATGGATGGATGGATGGATGGATGGATGGATGGATGGATGGATGGATGGATGGATGGATGGATGGATGGATGGATGGATGCTCAGCTAATTTTACAGTCAATTTGTGCTGGATACAAAAAAATGACAGGTACAAAGATGTGAGGATCTTATTAAAGGATTAAATTGTGACAGAGTCAATAGACTTCATAGAAACCATCCTTGTGGTGGCTCATTATAGGCAGAGTGTGTACATACCAGTGCAATGGTTCAAGCTGTCAGTGAGCTAGTGTGTGAACAAACATTACAGTGCAAAGACCTAAAAGATTTAAATCCAGAATAAATCACTGAGCACTGGACAAGTGGGGCAGACAATCGCGGAACCATAAATAGGAAGGTATGGAACACAGTATTGATTAATCCATCAATCATGTACCGCTTATCCATGTTTGGGGTGGAGACAACAGCCAGCACGGCATGGCCCATCCTCCCTCTCCCCAGCTATCTCCTCCTCCTCATCGGGGGGGGGGGGGCAAACTACTACTTTATCCTTTCACTTTTCAAGACAAAACATTGTTACATACATACATTGTTTTATTCTATATTCATCTACAGTAACATTTTTGCTCATCACTTTCAATTAGAGCTTGGATTGTAAATCTGCTTACAAATATTAGTAGCTTGCTTATATGTTTTACTTGTGGATGTATTTTACATTTGAACTATTGTAGTTTGAGACACTCAGTGTTAAAAACAGGCCGGCAATGCAATGCCCAGTGTTTTGAAGTGTGTGTGTGTGTGTGTGTGTGTGTGTGTGTGTGTGTGTGTGTGTGTGTGTGTGTGTGTGTGTGCGTGTGCGTTTGTGTGTGTGTGTGTGTCTGTGTGTGTGTGTGTGTGTGTGTGTGTGTGTGTGTGTGTGTGTGTGTGTGTGTTTGTGTTCATTGGGCAGGAAAGCACAATAATGTTGATGCTATAAATTTTAATAAAACACATCATTTAACAAAATTATTCATAATTGATTTTACTTCTAAAAAGCATGGTATGGAACCATCCATGTAGTTTTCGGGCACTTGAAAGATAGACAATGTTAAAAATTATAACATATTAACTTTTGCAAATAGGTCAACAGAAGGGCAAGTAAGAAAGGCAATGTGGTCAACCCTGGGCCACAGTTTTCCGAACAGAGCAGCTTTAAGCACCCAGATGGTCGCAAGCACCAACCATCCTAATTTCACGTTGACTTGTGGAACTATGTTTCATTGCAGTTCCTCGACTGGCCAATAGAGGCTGACTGCAAAAGTGAGTCGATATCCATTGTCTTTCAAGGTAAAATTTTGAACTTCATTGCAGAAATAAACCTATTTACAGTCCGTTTTAAAAAAAAAACCATTTTGGTCTCAATTGTTTGATTTCGCATCCATGTCAACTCTGAAGGGTGTAATTTTTTTTTTGTATCATGCCAGGAGAGTGTATATGAAGCATTCAATTTATTTCTTATATGACTGATTTACGGTTGGCTCAGCCAGTGGCTAGAAGTTATCACCTCCTTATCTGAGACTGTCATGCTATCACGTTTAGTGAGGCAACCATTCGTATTAACCCAGCGTCAGATAAACGCGATGGTCATTTTTGATTTGTTAAATAACATATCCCTCTGTAAGTGTCTGGCGGCAGTTCTGCAGATATTTCAGCGGAGTTTGGTTGAAGGAGTTTGGAGCAAAGCTAACTTTGATTGACATATAGTGGGCGTGTTTCCATTGGCTTCCGAAGCAACATTGCTACACCCCACATTAAGAAATATGGGCTTCAAAACTGGTCTTTAGAAACCAATGGGTCACGTGAATGTGGCGAGTGCTTTGTCCATTGGTTTATACAGTCTATGGTCTGCAAACTTAGGTAGGACCTTAACAGTCCTTGGCTGGGGTTTCTGATAAGCAACAAGCACAAAGAAACAAGTTCTGAAGGCCAAAATGCTGCTTTTAAATAAAACCCATTTAACACTAGGATTATATACACAGGTTATACATGATCTTACTTACTTTGGCACCATCTGGTTACTGTACTGACCAACCTGAAGATGTACGATTTCACACGGATCCTGTAAAAGGACAAATTACAGCAGAAGGCATATTATGTAATTGTGGAGAACTAGGAGAGAATTGTGAGG
This sequence comes from Xenentodon cancila, assembly GCA_014839995.1. Classification (NCBI taxonomy): domain Eukaryota; kingdom Metazoa; phylum Chordata; class Actinopteri; order Beloniformes; family Belonidae; genus Xenentodon; species Xenentodon cancila. Next base: position 18,921,840 of record CM026207.1, on the reverse strand, counting down.
GGTTCATACAGGGAGGAAAAAAATCCCAAGTAAGCTACTAGTCAATGAAAAACAACCCCCCCCCCCCAAAGAAACGCAACCCGTGACGGATGATATTTACAATCGACTTTACAAAAAACAAGCCCAAAGTCGTTTTTTAGAAGCAGACCTAGCAACACTGAATTGCACATAAGCTTTAATGTATTGTGTTGAGGATTGGCTGTAGTTTGTTGTAAAAAATAGGAGTAAATCATGTGCTGGTGCAATGGTGCAACCAATGGAACCAACGCCAGTTGTGATGGAATTTTCTAGTCACTCTATGAGGTAATCAGCGGTGAAACATGCAATAATGAAAACAGTGTGGCCCCCTAGAAATAATGAATACCTCCACCATGGACGTGTTTCTGTAGCCAGGTTTGGTTACAGTACAAGACTACTTTTCAAAAATGGCCCTGGAAAACTCAAACATCAATCAAAATATAAATGATTTTCAAAATTTGGTTTCAGGGAAAATTGTGACACTCAATCACTTTAAGACACCTCAAAGCGATTTGAAAATGATATATACAAAATGGAGAAGTTAATTCCTTGGTTGTTTAATTTCAGTGAGACATTTTTCTCTTATGATTATAGAATATTGACGATTGAGGGCAGGAAGTTACAAACTTACAGGCAGCAGAGCAGCACAGACAGTGAAGCTGTGAACATCAGGACACCACAGACAGCAGATGGACAGACAATAGTCAGAACCAGGACAACAACACAAACAGTGCAGGAGGTGCACAGCCAGATGCACAACCTCAGGCAGGAGAATTAAGAAAAAAAGTTAGAGAGAGGTACATTTAACATTTATGGTGATCTTTGATCAGTCATTTTTATCATCGTAAACTATGTATTTAACTGGTGTTTTGGCAAGATTACATACAAACTATTTTTTTTTTTTTTGCATCATTGATAATTACAGTAAAAAGTCCCTTACCATGAAAGAATTGACATACTTAAAACTAAGTGATGGTAAAAATAGAATATATTATGTTAATACTGACTCAAAAGGAAATAAATGTCAGAGAACATGTAACAATTATTATTATTTGCCTTTTCCATACTGTCACAACTTTTCAGTTTTTGGCCTACACCATATTTAACATGTTTAACCATACAGTTAACAGTCATTTAGTGCAGAAAAACAAGCTGGATATGACAGTCAAGGAGCTCTGTAACTGAACTCCATCGTTCTTCAAACCTATTTCTAGTTTGCACAATGAATTCTGTTACGAATGCACATTGAATGCACTTTTACATTTTAGAAGGCTATAAAACTTATTTGGACACTGGGGACTTGTGCATCATGTTTCTTGACAGGATTTTGTGTTAATCACTTCCAGAAAATAAAACCTTGTGGAGAATGTTCAAAACAGTTAACGTTGCAGAGTTACATCGCATTGTCTGTGGATTTTCTTACCAACAGACTTTTAACATCAAACTGAAAATAATTTGGATGAGAATTTTGTACCAAGTCATTTTCAGGTGCATTATGCACTCAGACTGCAAAAGGATAACTGGAAAATCCAGACAGAGACTGGCTGGATTGGCAGTATTACAAAGTGTGTCACTCCAGTTGGAGCACTAGCTACTCACTTGTTGTGTGTTGCAACCTGCAGGAGCATCTACCTGTTGAAGCCAGGCCAGTTTCCCCATCTTCAGCCTTGGTAACAAACATGTTTAATCACCTTACTGATTATGAACAAATGCACTGTGAAACAGACAATTATCAACTGTCAGTTGTGACAGTTGATATCAGAGTGCAAACTCCTAGGAGGATACAGCTACCAGTTTGTTGCGCTTCGTAATATTTTGTATGACAGTGTCTTTTCAGGTTAGTAGAGGCACTGCCCTCTGACTGCACATTGCTTTTGAGAACCGTGGAGGGTGTTGAGATGAAGTATGTGTGGAAGTAATCCCCTTTGCCAGCATTACTGTTGCTTCCAGGCAGCAAAGTGTAAGACAAAATGATTTCCTGTATTGTAATGAAATTCATTAACTTCACATTCCACTGCATAAACCCACTAGCATGCATCAATGCTGTTTTGAAATCTTCATTATATCTCTAAATCTTTCTTGAATAAAAGACAGTAAAGTTGAATAAAAAGAAAACGCATTACACATGGATTTATGAAAACAATTCTTGTGAAAACAAGAGTGAATACAAAAGTTGGATTTAAAATGGAAAGAATTGTTTAGGATCACAGAGAAACTGTTTATTTTGGGGGATTTGCATAAATCTTTTCTTTTCCTTTCTGTAGTATGGACAGAATGAGTAGATTATGGGGTAAAGAACAGCTCCGTACCATGATGCTGCCTCAGCTATATTTTATAGGTTGATTTAATGTTATAATGATTTAATGAGGAGTCTACTTTTTTCAAGCATCAAATATAAAGCGTCTAAGCATGTTAGCTTGTTCATGCAGAGTGAAGGAAGTGGACTTGCTGGACAGATGCAACCTTTTCCTAGGAGCTATGTCAATCAAATCACTGGAAACAATCTCTTCCAGACAAGCAAGTTACTAGTTAGAGTAATTGTTGGTCATCAACCACTTTCAAGAAGTTAAAGTATGGTCTTGTATTTCATGCATTTGTTCAAAATTTACTTGACTATAGAAGTGAGTCTTCAATTCATTCAAACCTCTTTCCAGCCTGGTGATCATTTACTAGCGACAGGCTGCTCTGGCAAAACTCAGTAGTTTCCCATGTCTTGTTTTTTGACCCTTCTGGGGCTAACATGTCTGCGTTATTTGATATCTCAACTTCTTCTCCTTGATTAGATTCTTCTTGATAGACTAGGCACCTGCATGACTACTCAACTCAATTCAACTTAATTGGTAAAGCACTTTAAAAATAACAACAAAATGCTTAACACAAACATGGGTTCAGAGAAAAACATTTAAAAAAATTAAAACATGTAAAACAAATGTAAACATAAAATCACAAAACAAAATAACATAAGATAAGATAAAACACTAAAACTAAGATCTCAAACTGATTTAAATACCAAAGTGAAAAAGTATGTTTTAAGGACTGCCTGATATGTAAAGGTAGCTTGTTCCACAAATTTGAGAAAGCATGGTCCCCTCTAAACTTCCTCTTAGTCTTAGAGACGACTAACAATAACTTATCTGCTGACCTGAGAGAGCGTGAAGGAGTGTTCGGCAGAAGCAGGCCAGACAGATACTTTGGAGCCCAAATAACATGACCTCAGTCTTATCTTGATTAAAGTGTACGAAATTAAGTGACATTCATGCCTTCATCATATCAATAACCTCTAGCAATTGCTTAGCAAAGTAAGCTTTTTCATGCTTCAGTGGAATATATATTTGACTGTCATCAGCATAAAAGTCGAATTAAATTCCATGTTTTTGGAGAACAGATCCAAGCGAAAGAAAATATATAGTGGAAAAAGAAGATGGACATGAATTGAACCCTGAGGCACTCCGCATGTATGAAGCGCTCTGAAAGATTTCACAGCTCCAAGATGGACACAAAACCTCCTGTCAGTTAAGTGGGTTCTGAACCAGCTTAATGCAACACCACAAATGCCCACCCAGCTCTCTGATCAAGACTGGAGGATCTGATGGTTGACAGTATCAAAGGCTGCTGTTAAATCCAATAAAACCAAAACAGCACAGTGACCAGCATATGTGGCTAAAAGATTGTCATTAAAACCCCTCAACGGAACCAGTTCAGTACACTTGCGGGTTTTAAATCCAGACTGGAATACCTCAAGAATGTTGTACTCTTTTAAAAAAGTTCTCAACTGATAGTAAACAATTTTCTTAATAACCTTAAGAAGGAAAGGGAGCTTAGGGAGCCTAAAATTTGAAAGTGTGTGTTAACATCTCAACAAAAACACAGGAAGCAAAGAAGTCCTTTAGGATGAAGGTTTTGTTGGCAAAGGAGCTAGCATTCCCCAGGGCCATCCTGGCCGGAGCCGGGATTTAATCTGCCCAAAGAGCCCGAGCAAGCAGCCGCAGGTGGAGCAGGTTTACCCCGCGCAGAGAGAGCAGACGGGTTGTTGCTCCACCCCCCAACCGATCACAGAAACCAGACAAGAGCCAATCGGGTCTAAATAGCGCATCAAAATGAGGCAACAATATGCGGACCTGGGGAGAGTAGAGTAGAGTAAAGACCTGCTCCAACGGAATAGTTTTCTGAACTCACATAAAGTAAATTCACAGCTGTAATATTTGTCTTTAATTTTTCATTCATTTCATCCCAGTTGTATGTAATTTGTAAGCTATATCAGGTGGTTTATTTTGCTATTTTCAGAAGTACATAAAATAATGAAGAGCCAGCTCTACAGTTAACCTCCATATCCTTTGACGTCATGACGCAAATACTGTGCTGAGGTGGTGGCTGTGTGGGGTGGAGGTTTTAAAATCCAGTATAGACCAGATGTGGACAATGGAGATGCATGCTTATTTAAAAATGTTATTTATTCGATAACATTCAGATACAAACAAGAGTCTATATTTTGATTTTCCCATTTCGTTGATGAGGCTTTGGAATACACTAATAGGAGAAACAAGACGTATAAAAGGAATTCCTGAGACATATTATGGTCTCTATCTGGCATAGGACAACAAATTAAACAGATAATAACCCTGTCTTTCTTTATTAGCTCAAGGAAGATTAAAGATTATTTGAGATTATAAGAAAAGTAAACAATCACTGAGTGTAATAGCAAGACATGCACGTTATAATTGCTGCAGCCAGCATCAGACCAATGAGGTGTACTACTTATGATGCCACTGCTGGTTTAATTGTAAGTAATGCAGGTGCCAGACTAGTTCATACGTGAAGATACATGAAGAAGCAATGTTTTGCTGAAAAACAGGGACATGGCAATTTGTGTGTGTGTGTGTGTGTGTGTGTGTGTGTGTGTGTGTGTGTGTGTGTGTGTGTGTGTTTTTTATTGTGTATTGTAGAGTGATCAATGTTTATTATTCCACAATAGGATAATAAAAATATCCAGTCATTCATTCACAAAAGCAACTTTTCCCCACAAATCTATTTCCTCCATTAACAATTAACTGCCTCATGTAAATACCTTTCTAGTCATTCATGTCACCTGTTCATTTAAAACACTGTACGATAACTCATTCAGCATATTTGATTTAATTCAGTCTTCCTACACATCATCGGCACATTGCATTACTTTGGACACACTGTACAATGTATGCAGCTCAATTGCACTCTGTTGAATCTGCTTCTTGTACAGCTTTTTAGTTTTTTTTTTTATTTTTTTTTGCTGTGTTATTTTCAGTGTTCTATGTGCTATTCATTAATCAGCTAAACGGATTGGGTAGGATGTCCTCCAGCTGTCAGCAGGTGGATCTCCGGCACTGCTGTGCCCTGATGCGTCCTTAGAAAGGGCACTCAAGCCCCCAATTTCCCCGATATTGTGTGATTAAAGTAACAAAAAAATTATGTTTTCGGCACCCTTAGTCCTATTCTTTTATTAAACTTTACTTTTATTTTTCTGTCTTTTTATTAGAATACATACAGAAAATACAGGCTACTATAATAATAGTGATCATTGGTTTTAAATGTAAAAAAAAAAAAAAAAAAGCCCAGATCCTATATTGTTTTAAATGCAGATTTATTAGATTCCTAGACACAAAAGCTGAACAAAGAGATATTTTTGCTGCTATTGAATCATTATCAAACCTGACCGTGGTTCTTATTAGGATTTCTTATGAGGGTTTCTGAGGGTCTTCTAGGCCTTGATCAGACAGCCTATCAAACTCTCACCCTCCAATGTAACTTCTTGTACATATTAAGATGCACATTATAGAACCTGGGGTACTCAACTCCTAAGATAAATGTTTCTTCTATCATTTCTTATTAGGCAATTAAGTTATTGTAAGTTGAATTGTCAGTTCAATTTTAAACTCCATCGCCACCTCCTTAAAGATTTTATGTACAATATATTGGAGGTGGGTGGCTCACGGCAGTTCAACCTGTCCACTGAAGCACAACCTAACCTGTCCAGTTTGCAACTCCCTTCCTTCCTGTTATTTATTGAAAATGAAAATACTAAATAGTATGTGAACAGCACAAGGATGTAACAAATAGCTCGGAGTCCAAATGAACTCCCAAAATCTGCTTTCATTTGGCTTTTTTTTTTGGCTTTTAACCCGACTGTGTCCGTCAGCTCCTGTTACTGACTAACACAGTCGTTTGTGGGTTGTTATCCCTGAGAGGATCTTCTTACCTTCATACTTTCAAATTCATAACATGTGTCATTTGCAGCCCTGTGTTCACCACCGCATGTAATACACTGTACTGTTTATTGCAGTGCAGTAAAAAAGCAGAAAATGAATGAATCAACTGCTGGATTATTGCTGGCACAGAGCAGAAAACGGAAATTGTTCCACATGCGACCACTATAAGAACATGATATTGTCATTTTAACGTCTTCTCTCTGTGTCTCTGTACAATAAACAAAAGAAATATGAACTTCATTGCCAAAGAAGCTTCAATTTCATCACAAGAGATTGTGTTGTGCAAAAAAGGAAGTATGAATACTTCCAGCTGGAGTGGCTTGTTTAACTGCCTGTGAAATGGATTTCTGTGCAAGGCGGCAGATATTTGAGAAGCAGGAGTGGGCAGCACATCTAAACTCCACCTACGATCTAAACAACAACCTCGACGTCAAGGGTCCCCAGCTCTGCTTCGGTCTTGTTGTCGGTCCAGTGCCAGGTCATCTTAAGAGTGTAGTATTTCTTCCTCACTAATAAGTATTGTATTGACATTCCTTATCTAAACCAATATGGCATCTCATTATCGCAACTGTTTTATTTTTTTGTTTCACCACCTACATTATAGCTCTTTCTCTGTATGTGAGCTGCATTTTCAAATTCACTGAAAGCAGAAATCTGTTGCGCAGTGATTAGAAAAAGGTGCAAAGGAGGAGAATTATCCACAGGAATCCTGCTTTACATGGCATTCAGTCATGTGGACCGAATGGTAGAAAACTAGGGAAACAACAGGGATAGCGATGAGGAAATTACAGCTGGGCATGAAAAGGTTGAGAAAGGAGTCTGAGAGATAGAGATGAGGAAGGAGAGATGGATAGGGAGGGTGATCAATAAAGCAATCTTTAGTCATAGGCAGAGCGCGGGCCCAGTGCTCTGGATTACTCTGTATGGGGCCATTACAAAGAGAGGCCAGCAAAGCAATTATGAGTCTTGAAAGAAATTGACAGCTAAATCTCCATGGGGAGGAGAAATCGCAGCTAAAAAGATGGAAAAAGGAAACAGTGTTTGCTTGTGTGCGAGCTTGATGAGAGAGCCAGTGAGGTAATATCAAACACTCATTATCTTGCTCTCCTGCTCTTTCACCTGACACTATATGTTGTCTTTCCGTAAGACTCGAAACCTCTAACTGAGCTTTCCACCTTGTGTTCACACTGAGAATGGAAGCAGTTTCTGCTGCACAGACAGCAGTGTCTTTAAATCAGCAGGGAGCCAGTCATGACTCAATTAAAAAGCTTTAGAGCAAGAAATCAAATTGGATTTCACCAGGGAAGTGCCATGATCCTTGTTGTCATACTTAACGTTTGCTGAAAGTTTTGTGCTCTGCTGTCTTTGGTCACGCCTGGCCACACGACTTGGTGGATGTCTTTTATCTCAACTTAAAGTTTTATTTTCTCTGCAGCAGCAAATCAGCAGATTATTAACACCAATATCATATCACATATGTTTATATTATATATTTTACAGGTATTTCAAACATTCAGTCATCAAAAATACTTTCCTACTTTCCTTACGGTAATTACTTTCCAATTTATTTCTTCAAAAGTCAGACCAGAAGGTGCAGAAAACCTTTTTTGTTGGTTATGTGTACTATACACATATATATCTCAAATGAGCCCATTAAAAAATAAATAAATAAGAAAGAAAGAAAAACGACTTTTACATAAACATCTGGAATTCATAGCAACACCAGCCCCCCCACTGAAGGACTTCAAGGACTCCATGGATGAAACTTTTAGATTTTTCACGAAATATGATAACTTTACCAGTTGGTGTGTGTTTTCTGAAATTTGAACCCGGACATCAGGAAATATTGGCCAACAGACCTTTAGGTGCCAGGTCTTTAATTGTCATTGGCCCACAACTTTTAAAACACTTTTTCAAATCAGAGTTGTTTGGATAACTTTTCACATGTTTGTTTTCAAATTATAACAGCAATAAATGCTGACAAATGCGACCATAAAGCTTTTGATATAAATACATAAATAGAATCAGAGGATGTAAGAGGGACTTTTCTCTTGACCTACTTAAATAGGAAAAACCTAAATTTGCTTATCATGACACTTCCTTGAGGCCAGTTGGTTTCAAATTTGGTATATTCTTTCCATATCCCATTACAAGTAAGCTTATAAGGTTTCATGAACATTGCTCATTGACATTTGTTATTACTTGCCAGTAAAATTTGATTGGCTGTAACTGGAGTAGGTACTGCCTACAAATGAAACCCCATATTAAAAAAACCTAAATCTTTGATTTAAATCACAAGTGGCTGTTGCTGCATTGAAATATAAATGTTTTTTTCACAAGATTTGAGCACATTTGTCATGTTTACAAGGAATATCTAAATGTTTGTCACTAAAAACTTTTATTCACTTTGTATTGCTGTATCAAAAAAAACCCACGCACGCACGCACGCACGCACGCACGCACGCACGCACGCACGCACGCACGCACGCACGCACGCGCGCACGCACGCACACTCAAAATACAATCAAAATTATTTTCATCTGAATTTCCATGATCTAGCTCAAATTGTAGGAAACTGGTGAATGGATGCAGACTAGTTCATTTTATTTTGACTTTTATTCAAAACAAAAATAAACAATAACTGCACGTGAAATGTATTGATGGAAAATGGCACGAATGTAAATATTTGGTTTGGGAATTTAAAAGAAATTGGTGGAAAAACGAATATTGCATATATATATATATATATAGTGCAATTAACAAAATAGGAACCCAAATATACATTTTATTATAGTTCCACCTAGAAGTCTAGCGAGGTATCTATAATTTTCAGTAACTTTTACTGGATCAGGAGCAATCCTTGGAAAAAAATAAAATAAATAATAACACTTGAAGCCAACTACAGAACCCGCTGTCTGCTTTCCATGTAAGTAGTACAGTAAAAAGAAGCATTGCTACACTTCACTTTGCATTTCTATCAATTTCGTAATGCCTTCTGAACTTTGCAGGTACTCTCGTTGGGGGACCAAAGGGTGGGCTTGGAAAAATGACAGTAAGCCACTCGTAATTTTCACAGTATGTGATTTACATCCAAAAGCAAATTAAAAAAACATAAATCAGCAGTAAAATTCATTTTCACAGTATTGGCCTTTAGCAGACATGCTGTTTTTTTAAAAAAATATATAACTTGCAGGTGAGGTGCACATCACCATCCAAATAAACTAAGAAAAGTGTCAAAATATCAGCTAAGGCCCACTCACAGGGTCATCCAGTGGGTAACAGGGACTGGCATGTCATCAACATATTGTTTTGTAGTATAGGCACAGGAATGGTTGACTCATTTTGTGATATTTATGAAAAACAGATCAATCTCTAAATCCTCCAGTCTCTTAACAGTGTTATTTTTGGTATATCCTCTGTCATAACTGCTGACTATCTTCTATCTGCAGGAATACTCATGTTTGTACACAGTGCAAATATGTTTATCTGTGGGTGGGCTGCTGAAAGAGCAGGTTCAGAAGACAAAAATCAACAAGAGAAATACCCCCCTTAACTCGTGCTATTTGTACATTAGGGTTTTTATATGGGTAAAAAAAAGTTAGTGTAATTCAACTGAAGTACACTCGAGTGTGCCTGAATGCATCTAAAGAGGATGCATTCATGCACGCTAACTTTAGTTTATTATCCAGTAGCTTTAGAAGAAGCTTACGTTACTGCTTCCACCTCACAGTCCCATTGCCAGTGCCTTGGTGACTTAAAGAGCAGTTCCCTATCATCACTTGATTCAGTGGATAACCTTCTGTGACAGTCCACTTTTTTCTCCTTTCCACCAGAATTGACAGCTGTAGTTTTCTTCATGAAACATGCAGGTGCCCTTCTCCCCTTAATCCAGCTGCTGCACCATCTGTAATCTGTGACACGGTATATGCCACAATACTGTCACCTTTATAGGAATCCCAGCCAGAAACCGATGAGTGATCTGGTTGCATGTCTAAAGTGCACTGACGAGCAGAAACATAGACTATCCCTAGAAAAAGAAAATGTTTGTGATCTGTTAATTAATGTCAAGGTTTTCATCTGCGTGAAGGTCATTGCATTTAAAATAACCAAACACAACCTGGTCAATACGCTCACTAGACTAAAAATGTCAAAAGAAAAGGATTCTAAGAAGCAGAATTCAACTGAAGTCGAGTTGATTCGAGTAACCTGAGAAGGCGCAAATGCTCTCCAGACTGGCAAGAAACAGATAGACCTCTCATGGTGTCCTCAGCAGGTTCCTGCGGGTTCTGTGCCACGTTCCGCTGTAGCTTGTTCTCTTGCGAGCATGGCTCTTGGTCCAATTAATTCTACCGCCATAAGGGAGGAATTTGTTCACAAAAACGACATAACTTGCCTTATTTTAACGTTCACCTGACAGTGGACATAAATGCAACACTAAATTCATCCTCCTCTCTCCCTTTCTGTGCTGTGAGCCAATAAGCAAATTTAAATACAGAAAGTATGTCTTATTACAGGTTTAAATGAATCCTTATAATATTTTAGTATCTAAAGCGGTGAGTGTTTGATCAAATATTTAAATTCATTGACTGTACAGGGAAGCTGAACTCTACTGCAATAAGGGATAATGGGAAAACTTTTACTAAAATATGAAATAGTTAGCTTGGCTGGCAAATGTACAGGCAACTCAGACAGGAAATTCAAAAAAACACATCCATCATCATCTCTTAGGTGGTTTGCAGCTTACTTCAATCATTGTCCTTGTCATTTCACCTCAAAGACTGTCACGACTCAAACTGCATCAACCATCTCTGCCCCTTTAGTCTGTCCTCTTTCACTGCTCCAGGTTTCATGTGTGTTTGAAGTTTGTGCCCTAAACTGCTATTGTGCAAGGACAACAAGCAAAATGCCGTGCACAAAATACAGCCACAGACAGCACAGTTTGAAAAGAAAAAGGCCGTAATAAAGGGCCTGGCAACAGCATTTGCTTTAACATGTGGGCATAATAACAAGCTAATGCTGCTTTCTGTAACACTTCATTAAACCAGTGTGATGGAAATAGTTAAATATGTTATTTTTTATTTTTTATTTTTTTTAATTAATAAATATACAAATATGAGAGAGGGGGTGGTGGGGAGGCGGGCAACCAGGACCAGGGGCGCATCACCTGCGAGCCCCACACAGTCACAGGAGTCAGGCCGCCAGCCATGCCCCACCGTCAGGGACCTCCCCCACAAAGGGGCACCAGCATCGCGAGAGGGCCGACACACGCCCCCAGCCGCAGGCCGGACACAAGGGCCGACCCCAGCGAGGCCCCCGGCCAGACCCGCACGGGGCCGCACCGACCAGGGATCCACGGAAGCCGACCGCACCCACCCCACAGCATGGGCAGCACCGCAACCCCGGAAGGCAGGGCTTGGCCAATGATTAGATAGAAAGATAGAAAGAAAGAGAAAAAAAAAAAAAAAAAAAAAGAAAAACCCTAGACTATCAAGGCAGGAAGACCAGAGCATGACACCAATAACAATAACAATCACCAAGGGCTCTTTTTTTTTTTTTTTTTTTCTTTCTTTTTTTGTGCCACCACCCCTACTTTTGGTAGTAGTTCAGCGGATTTCCAGGCTAATAGTCAACCTGCCAATTTGTAGTCAAGGGTAATGAGGAGTAAGCTTGGGAGTTGGGGTGATTGTTTATTTATGAATTAGTCCTTTTAGTTAGTCCAAAATCCGATTATTTATCGAGGATCATTTGAGGGAAGATTTGTGTGTCTCGAATTCAAGGATAAAATAAATTTTTTCCATACTTGGTCAAACTTTATAGTTTGTCTTTTGATTGAAGCTGATAGTTGTTCCATTGAAATAAAATCTGTTAGTAAGTTTTCCCAGAGGATGACATTGATGGAGTTTTTGGTTTTCCAGTTCATGAGGATTGTTTTCTTGGCGATGATTAGGGCAATAGAAAGGATTCTGTTGGAACTATTATCCAGTGATAGAGTAGAAAAATCTCCCAAGAGGCAGAGTGAGGGTAACAGCGGGATGCAGCAATCAAGACGTTGGGAGAGGGTGTCAGTGACACTGTGCCAGAATATTTTGACTGGGTCACAATCCCAGATTGTGCAAGTATGTGTCCGTCACATTTTGTGTACACTGTGTACAAATTTTTGTACCTTTAAAGCCCATTTTAAACATTCTTTCCCCCGTATAGTGTGCTCTGTGAATTACTTTATATTGTATTAGTTGTAGGTTCACATTAGCGGTAGACATAAATATATTTTTACAGATTTGGGTCCAGAAGTCAGCATTGTAGGTAACCTCTAAATCTATTTCCCATTTAATTGATGGGATGGACATTGTTGTCTTATTTATTGCAATTAACCTATAAATTTTGGATAAAATTTTCTGTTGACTAGCAATTTGGATTAAATCTAGTACCAGTGGCGGAAGATTAAGATTAGGTGTTTTACTATTAAGTTTTGTTTGAACAATAGATTTAATTTGAAGGTATTCTAGAAATTGATTTCCTCCAATGCTATACTTCTGTACGAGGTGAGAGAAAGAAACCAGAGTGTTGTTTTCATAGATATGTTTAAGATGCGTAATGCCCTTAGTGATCCATGATGACAGATTTAATGGTTTCCTGTTCATCAAAAAATCCGGATTATTCCAAATAGGAGTGTATGTACTTAGTGATACCGCGGTATTAGTCATTTGGTGAAAGTCCCACCAGGCCGTCAGAGTTGAGGCAATGATTGGATTTTTGAAGCAGGGGTGTCTGGTAATAGTGCGGCTTATAAATGGCAAATCAGAGATATTGATTCCTTTACAAAAAAATTGTTCTCGCCTTGTCCAAGAACAATCTGATTCGTTTGGTTTAATCTATTTATAAACATACTGGAGTTTATTTGCAAGATAGTAGTGCTGGAAGTTTGGGGCCTCCAGACCACCATTTAATTTATTTTTTTGTAATGTTGATAGTTTAATTCTGGCCTTTTTATTTTTCCAGTAATAATGTATAATTATTGAATCTAGAGATTTGAACCAGAGGGTTGGAGGCTTGCTGGGAATCATTGAAAATAGATAATTTACCATGGGAAGTATGGTCATTTTGACAGTAGCAATTCTACCAATAAGATTTATTGGTAAATTCATCCAACGTTTTAGATTTTCTTCAATCGTTTTCAGAAGTGGATTATAATTAAGGCCAATTAACTCTGACAGCTTAGGGGGAATGTTAATTCCCAGGTATTTGATGTTGCCGGTAGTGATTGAAAATGGTCCAGTGACAGTTGCCACATCCCAGCTGTTAGAGTTCAGTGGTAGTATGGTGGATTTAGACCAGTTAATAGCGTAGTCATAGATCTTAGAGAAATGATTAATAAGGTTGACAGTATCAGGAATTGATGATGATGGGTTTTGTAGATATAAGAGGATGTCATCAGCATATAAGCTAATCTTATGGGTTGTATCTCCTGTTCCGATTCCTGAAATTGTGCTGTCTTGTCGTATGGCTGCTGCCAGAGGTTCTATAAAGATGGCAAATAGGGATGGAGAGAGTGGACATCCCTGCCTTGTACCCCTGTGTAGAGTGAACCTCTGTGATATTAATCCATTTGTGGTGACTGTTGCCATCGGTGATGTGTAAAGAATCTTGATCCAATGAATAAATGATTCACCAAAGCCGAATTTTTTAAGTGTTTGGAATAAGAATTCCCAATTAACTTTATCAAATGCTTTATCAAATAGGTTATTGGCGGAGTGTCTTCCTTTAATGAAGCCTGTTTGGTCTGGATGAATGATAAGTGGAGTTACTTTTTCAATTCGTAGCGCTAGAGCTTTACTGATTATTTTTGTGTCTGAATTAATTAGGGATAACGGGCGGTAGCTTGCTGGAAGAGTGGGATCTTTTCCAGGTTTTAATATTAAAGTAATCATCGCTGTATTCATCTCCATGGAGAGCTTGGATTTTTCCTTAATTTCTGCTATTAATCTTGTAAATATGGGTGCTACAATGTTCCAAAAGTGTTTATAAAATTCTGCCGGGAACCCGTCTGGACCCGGTGATTTGTTATTAGGTATTAGTTGAAGAGCTTTATGGATCTCTGTTGGAGTTAGAGGTACATCAAGTTCTCCAGCCTGATCTTCTGTGAGGTTTGGTAGGTTGATATTGTCGAGAAATTTGTTAATCTCTGATATGTCTGATTTGTTTGCAGATGAATACAGCTTTCTGTAGAAATTCATAAATTCCTTGTTGATTTCTTCAGGGTCTTGAACGATGTCTCCCGTTGAGTTAACAACTGTGGAGATTGTGGATTTTTCCTTGTTTTTCTTAATCTGACTGGCCAGATATTTGCCCGATTTATTACCAAATTCAAATTGTTCATGTCTGAGTCTTTGGATGAGGAATCTACTTTTTTTTATTTAGGTATTCATTCAACTGCAGTTTATATTTTTGCAGTTCAGAATGATTCTGAGGAGTTGGGTTATTAGCATTATTAATTTCTAATTCTTTAATCTTCTTTTCCAAGTTTCTTTGTTCATGCTCTTCCTTCTTTTTTTTATGGGAGGAATATGAAATAATCTGTCCTCTCAGCACAGCTTTGCCCATTTCCCAAAGAAGTGATGGGGATATTTCTGGTGAATCATTTATTTCAAGGAAGGATGTCCAGATCCTCTTAATATAGTCGTCAAAGTCAGGATCTTCAAGCAGCAATGTGTTAAGTCGCCACCTGTTGCTGGTTTTAATAGGTGTACTTTTAGTCCAGGTCAGAGTGATCGGAGCATGATCACTAATAATAATAGGATGTATTTCAATATTACTCACTTTGGAAATCAGGGAATTACTAATAAGGTAATAGTCGATTCGTGAGTAAGATTGATGGACTTGTGAGAAGTAAGAGAATTCTTTATCGTTAGGGTGTTTCAGCCTCCAACCATCTCCAAGACCATAGTCTGCCATGAACTGTTTGATTGTTTCTGAAGACTGATAGTTATATGTTTTACTACAGTTATTAGATTTATCTAGTGCCGGATTAAGAACAGTATTAAAATCTCCACCTATGATTATTGGTGAGTCAGAGAAATTAGAAATCGCTGTAAAGAAAGAATGAAAAAACGATGAGTCGTCTTTATTTGGGCCATAAATACTGGCTATTGTTATTGGATTGTTGTCAATTGTAATATTAATAATTATGAATCTCCCCTCAGGATCTGCAACCGTGTCATTATGAGTAAAGAAAATTTTTTTGTGAATTAAAATTGCTACTCCTCTTTGCCTTGAGTTAAAATCAGCGGTATATATATGATTAAATGGTGGAGTCATTAATTTCTGCAAGTCAGTTTTTGAAGTATGTGTTTCTTGTAACAGACATATGTCAGCCTGCAATTTATTTATATAGTCGAATATTTTTGTTCTTTTTATGTTTGATTTAATTCCGCGAATGTTCCAGCTTACAAAGTTTACTGAATTCATATTGTTTGTGTTTTATTGTCTACTTCCTGTTTGAATATTGGAGCTGCATAGGAAAGCCTGAGAATCCGCTTGTGTGAACATTTAGTCAGACATTCAGAACAGATTGTGTGTGTAATGGATGTTTTCCTCCCCCTTTTCTTAACTTGAAAGAAACTATAAGTGAAATGGACAGAGAAAAGATGTGAAGTGAGGAAAACAGAAAGACATAAAGAAGACAGAAGATACAACAAAACAATCAAACAAACATACCAAAGTGACAGAATATACATTTTCAATTGGAGACCAGGGTGCATATTTATAAGTGCAGATAGTTTATGTAGCCAATGATGATGAGTTATTGGTTGTTTAAAAGAGCCAGGGAGTGATATTCTGGTCACGAAACATCTGACCGTTAATGTACAGTTTATCCACCGCGACTACCGCCTTTTTCCCTTCTTTGATGAACTGCTTCCTGATCTGGAACAGAACCTTTCTTCTGTTCAGGATCTCCCGTGGGAATTGATCGTTCATGCCGTAATCGGTCCCTCTCAGGTTCTTCCCCTGGCGTTGCACCTGCTGTTTTTGTTTAAAGTGTTCGAATTTGGCTACGATCGGACGTGGACGTTTGTTTTCCGGGTTTTTACGCCCGATACGATGGACTCTGTGAAACGAAATGTCTTTCACAGTGTCTGCTGGGATTTTTAGTTGTTTCATCATAAATTCTTTGATCAGCTGCTCAGGGTTGTCCTCTCTTGTTTGCTCCGGGATTCCAGAAAACACCAGATTGTCCCTCATGCTGCGCGATTGTAAGTCAAGCATCGCTTCTTTTATTTCTTTATTTTCTCTCGTAACTACCGCCAGCTGGGATGACATTGATGTCACGGATTCTCGGAGAGAAATGTTTTCTGTAGTCAGCGCAGCAATTTGGTTTTGGCTGAATTCCAGACTTTCGCGTAGCTGCTGGAATTCTTTATGCAGTAACTCGACAAGCGCCATCCTAGTGTCCAGTCCGGACAGTTTTTCATTAATTGAAACGAGAATGTCACTCACCTCTGAGCTGGATGAGTGTCTCGGAGAGCTGTGTGTGGACTCGGACTGTCTGGTCCTCTTACTTGGCGTGGGCTTGATTTTCTCCATATGGCTCGCTGACTCGGCGTCCTCCGCGGCACAAAACGTGTTGTAGAACGCGTCGATAAAGTTTTCAAGTTCTTCCAGGGTGAAGTAATCCAGTATCCGCTCGGATATTATTTAATGAAATTATATTTTCGAAAAAGACACTTGTTAAATTTGTTTAAGAGTTTGAATCTAACAGTAACCGGCTATCATGTTTGATGTCGCACTAGGTCTCGTTTGGTCTCGCGATCACAGGTTCATCTCGCGAGCACTCTCTCTCACCTGCTGGCAAACTCTTGTCGTTCCTGCAAGTCTCAAATCAGAGACAAAGTGATTACAGATGATAGCTCTGGATGCGCATTCACATTTTTCTCGAGTTAAAGTCCATCTTTATAACTTTCTCACTTATCCCTGATGTTGCTTTAATGCTTTGGATTTGTTTTTCTTTCTTGTGTCTTTTATCATGTCACCCTCTGATTATTAAAGCGTTTCTCTCACTCCATTACACTTATCAGTCTACGTTTTGCTCCTTTTTTAGTCATATTGTTAAACAAATTATCTCTTATTTGCACACTACATCACAAAGCTTTACTTTACCTCTCTCTCCACCACACATTTTAAATATTTTTTAGTTAAATGTTCTTTGTTCTTTGTAGATGATGTATAATCTAATGTTCATGTATTTTTCTGTACGTGTATCATTGCCTTTTTCATCTCTTTTTTTAAGATCTCTTCTTTGACCCTAACTAAATCCCTTTAAATCAAAGGACTCCAATCTACATCAAAATCAGTAAGCTATATTGCAGGTTAGAGTGGTTTAAATGGTATTTCATGTCTGAAATGCAAAATAATTTCAAGTAGAATTTATTATTCCGTTTGTGGTTTGGGTGGCTGCTACACAGAACCCTATGTATTATAATGTGGTTCAGAAGACTGCACATTTAAAATTCAGCTAGAGGCTGGTGGCTGCCAACCCCATCACACCTGCAAACAGACATGGCCAAGTGAATCAAGAAAGTTGCATTTTAGGCAAAGCGGGTCTAAGGTTTTGCTGAGGTTGCACTAATGCAACTTATCACTCGTGGGTTCTGATATTTCCTTTGAAGTCTGCAATCCACTCATCATTTATATTATTTCTTTTTACACTTTGCTTTTCCCAAGGATCCATTACCCAGATCTATTTTACCATGTAGCTAAATTGTATTTGTGTTCATGCACTGTACATGTGTCCACAGCGAGCAAGTAATCCTTGGGAATAGCTACAGAGGCACTACATGAATGCAAAAATGGCATGCTATTTGGCTTTCACATTATAAAGTCACTTTTTGAGACAAATCACTGGAGCAACACTGATAAACCCTCCAGTGGATCTATACTAACACACAGGAGAGGTGTAAAACAAGTTTGGAATGCGGCATGTAGAACAAAATGACAATGGCACACTCACATATCCAAGGAGGCATAAATGTTGTATGCAGGTCACACGCACATTACATGATGGGGTGGGTGGAGGAAGGCGGGGGTATATATGCTGCTGAAGCTTGGCACTGTGGCTGCACACCTTAAGTAAATGCATTCTACTTATTTTGCCTGCTTCTAATACAAAAGACTGCTGGAAGTTAAAAGTAGCTTTTACTAAGAATAGTCACTGCTTCATAAAGTCAGATCAGCCAGAAGCGTATGACCAACCTAATGTTGAGTAGGTTGTCTTGATGCTGCACAATGGGCTCCAGTCAGTTAAGACAAAAACATTTCAGGGTGTCCTGTAATATCTGGTACTGAAACATTAGCGGAAGATCCTTTGACCCCTGTGGGCTGAGGAGTGGAGTCTTTAGGAAATGGGTTTGCTACCCACAGACACAATCATTTCCCATTAGACTGGTATTCGTGTTGTGGTTTTTGAGCCCTTCCTAAGCAGTTTTTGCAAGGTCCACTAATGCTGTGCTGTGGGAGGCAGCTACTGTACAGGGGTGGTGCTGCCTATATGGGGAATGCGAGTGGTCTGACAAAATGTTGAGGTGTGTTGAAAGTAACATCTCATGTTTTCTTAGCAGAACACTGCATTGTAACAAGACAATGCATACAGCATGTGCAAAATGCTCTGTGCTGTAAGTTTGACCAGTTCACCATTTGCAATTTTTCCCATTTGTTTCTGTCAGCTGAAGCATCTGTTGATTTGATGTGTGTTGTAAGAGGTCAACCGATTAAGACCAGTATTAACAAACTGAAAATGGACACTGTTGCCTCCTAGCATGGAAGACTGTGACATACTTTGCTTGGTAAATCAGTCCCCTCCGCCTAGTTGCCTATAGCTGTAGTGCGACTAAACTGTGCACTTAAATTTACTGAATGTATGTTACAGAGATGCTCCAGCCAAGTTGAGGAGGATTTTGTTTTCTTTTTTTGGTAAATACTTACATGCACCCTTACTGGCTTTTAAGTGGCAGTGTAGGAGCCATGGTGCTGCATAATTCGGATTTGGAGGACGGGCTTTCTGTTATCAGGCACCATCACTCTGGAACCAACTTCCAGTTTGGGTTAAGGAGGCTGATACCACCTCCACCTTTAAAACTAAACTTAAAACATTTCTGTTTAATAAAGCATATAGCTAGTGTATTTTAGTACCTTAATGTGTCAGGCCCAGTAGTCAAAGCTGCAGCTACAGGACCAGACTAGAGCAGCTAATTTTAAACATAGCTTCGGTGTAGATATGCTGTTATAGGCCTATGCTGCAGGGGTGCACCAACATGATCCACTGAGTGGTGCCTTTCACCTTCTCTGTTTCTCTTTGCCTTCTCTGTCTCTTCTTCACCTCAACCCTCATTTATTAACAATATCCCATAAACTTAATTGTGGTCCATTGTTCTGGTAGTTTTTTGTGCTTGTCTGGCCCTTCTTTTCCTCTTCTTTGCATGTCCTGCGAACCAGAGCCTCAGGAGCTGCTTGCTGACCTGCAGTTCCACCTCTGACCATCCCAGTGTCTGCCTTCACCTGTCTGTGTGGATGTCTGTTGGATGCTTGCTGACACCCCGACCTGCAGTCCTCATCCCCTTGTATCACCGTCTATCCATATATCACCCATATTCACAGAAGTCTAATTGGACTACCAAGGACAGTTACTATTGTATCCTATCTTGTACCTTTGACGGTGTCTCTATGTCTCTATTCTTTCTTATTTCTTGCTCTATCGGGCTGGCCTTCGGCAGGAGGGTCCCCCCTCATGAGCCAGGTCCTGCTCAAGGTTTCTTCCCTCTTAAAGGGGAGTTTTTCCTTGCCACTGTTTGGCTTAAGGTTTTTCTTCCACTAGGGGAGTTTTTACCTGCCGCTGTTTATGTAATAATTGCTCGGGGGTCATGTTCTGGGTCTCTGGAAAGCGCCTAGAGACAACTTGTGTTGTAATAGACGCTATATAAATAAAATTGAATGAATGAATGAATGAATAATTCTCCTAATTGTTGCATTGGCCTCACATGTGGAGGTGTGGATAATTTAATTTAATGTATTTCAATAATACAGTATGTTAATAAACCCAAAGGGAAATCATATGTTCCAGCAATGTTCATTATTTACGTTTCTTTGAGAGTCATTTTTGATTATTATAGCTGTAGGCTGGAAGGAGCTCCTATAGCATAATGTCCTCAGTTTTGTCCATTGTGTTTTTGATCTGATGAAGCATCCTTTTTTGGACAATCACCTCCAGAGGCTCCCGAACAGTTCCCAGGACTGAGAAAACATTCCTGGTGGGGCTTGCAGGAGGGACCTGGACATTGTTGCTGCTGTTGACCATGATGTGGTTGTGGAGTCATGTTCACTCAGTTTTATGTTGCGGCACAACGAGCTGGAACATCAAGCTCCGTTTAATCATATCCTTTGGTAGCATACATTCACCTAAAATAAAACTGTGTATATTTACTCTGTAGACAATGTTAAAAAAAAAACATATTTTTCCCAGTGTATGTTAAATAATCTCCAAATAAAGTGAGAAAATTGGTTTTGTGAAACTGCCATTTGTGTATTGACACAACAACTGATTGTCTTCATGCTCATGGCTTCAGCAATGACTCTGATTCCTTTTTCTTTCCTTAATTAATTTCCCTTCAGTGATTAATAAAGTATTTTTGAATTGAATTTCCTGGTTCTCCTGTACATCTGTACCTGGGTGATTCCATGCTTGCTTCTGGGAATCTCACATAGCGCATCCTTCATTTTTGGACTTATAAACTATTGCTAAAAAAGAGGGACAAAAGAAAACCAAACCCCAGCTTCATAGTTCAGAGACCTGAGATGGTTTGACTTTCAGTATGACAGTTAATCCAAGCAAACAGCCAAGACTGGAACACATTCAGGACAAGTCTTACTGCTTTTGATTAATGCCAAGAAACAACAGCTCCCATCCGATTTAATAAAGCTTGGGAGGATTTGTTGGAAAGAATGAGGTAAATGGCCCAAATCCAGGTGTGCAAGACACTTTGCTGTCTGCGGCACACTTTCAGATATGTCAGACCAGCCCAATATAAAAGCAGTTGCAGCAAAGGTGTCCCTGAATTAAGGTTATACATTTTGTTATAAATTAGACTTCAGTTTATTTCAGCAAAGCAGAAAAGAAAGTAAAGTTAAAACAGATGGGCTCCTGCACACGTTTCTGTTGCCCAGTTGTTGTATGAAGCCTTACAAATATCAAAATTGCCACCAAATCAGTTGTTGGTGTGAAAACCCTAAAACATAAGCTGTCTCTCTGACATGATATTCATTTAGACCGTTAGTAAATTGTCTTTTTTGACCTGGAAATTCTTTCCAAATGAAACCATTTGTAATACCTCAATTACAGAGACATCCATGCCTCAGTGGGTAGTGCCTGAACACCATACATATACTGTAATTATCAACTCAGCTTGACTTAGTAGGGGATGTGTGGGTCACAACAGAGCCTCGGGGAGACTAATATACATGTGTGCCAGTGGTTTTGAAAGAATAGGTCAAACCCAAAGGTGGACTGCAGGAAGATTAAAGGGGAGGCATCAAATTGCTCTAATGATATTGGTATCAAGAGCTACTAGCTGTACTAATTGGTAAAGTCATTCCAAAGACTCAGAATAAAGAGAAAATCTGAATCCGTGGTGTTAAATCCTCAGTACTGAATGAATGACGAGCAAAAGAGCAAAATGCACTTTCTTGTGTCTCATGTCTCTAAGCGGTCTACTTTTTTCAGCCGATCGAGCATGTGTTAAAATGAAGCAAGTCCCACGAGTGAAGATATTGGACATGTGGAAATGTTTTATCGGTCAGCTTCTGCCAGAGCTGGGCCTGCAGCAGTCACTTACATAGTGCTGCTGATATCTTATACTTGTACAAATCATGCTTTCACAATGACAAGTAATCTTTTACAGCTACAGGAGTTTGATGTTAGAAATACTGAGGACAATAGTCCATAATTTCTGACTTTATTTTTTATTTTTAATTGGGAAACAAAAGGCCAGGGGTATGTGCCTCGCTGTTCAATTCTTCTTAGTCATTTAATGTGCTTTACTGATAGATTCTGTATTGCTCTGCAGGACATATACTGTGTCACTTTGTGGGTTGTTTAAGCAATTTTGTTGAACATGTCTGACTAAGAAGGCCCTCATCAAATCTATACAACCATCCATTTTCAGTACCCTTTTATCCTGTACAAGGTCACAGGTGTCTGCTGGGCCTATTCCCAGCTCATTACAGGTAAAAGGGAAATAATGTTTTTTTTTTTTAATTGTTTCCAAGATGAAGCAATGTATCAATAAAACATCTGGTTAGCTACGCAGAACACTAAATTTTAGATTAAATAGTACCTTTCCAACAATTATTTGACCGATCAGGAAAATGTTGCGTTCCATTTGTTAATGTTAGAGATCCAAAAACTGGAAATGCCAAACCAAGCACTCCCCCATGATGCCGCCCAAATACAGCGGTCAACAGCAGCCTAGGACATCAACTGTAACCTGTCATAAAAAACTGTAGTTGAGGTTTTTTTTCCTTTCGTCAAATTTAGTAAACAGTGTACTGTACATGATACTGACATTAATGTTGCCTACAGGCATGTTGATACAGTGTTATTTGTGAAAATACTAATATAATACAGGGGACAAGAAGCTTCCCATGGATGGGTCCATCCTGGGTTTCTGTCTTTGGCATGTTGTGGCAAACAGAATGCATTATATCACATTTTAATAGATAATATGTCCAACTTCCAAGTGCAGGAAGTCGTTACAAGGAAACCTGGAATCACATAAGGATTTTGTAATAACTTGAAATATATAGAGTAATAGTGAAAGTAGAATTTACTGAAAACTTACTTATTT
This sequence comes from Xenentodon cancila, assembly GCA_014839995.1. Lineage (NCBI taxonomy): Eukaryota > Metazoa > Chordata > Actinopteri > Beloniformes > Belonidae > Xenentodon > Xenentodon cancila. Next base: position 18,898,691 of record CM026207.1, on the reverse strand, counting down.
CTGAAAAAGGTACAAAGAAGTACAACTTCATTCAGTTCCAAGAGTTTTTATATCAGTACATCATTTCTATATGGGGGTTTAAAAATCAGGACCATGTATCCTCGGAAGAGCAACAGCACACAAGGAACTACAACTTTCGATTGTTTAATATGAAAAAAAGAAAGAAGGCATAAAGCAGAAGCAGTCTTCTCTGGATGATTTAGGTATGTGTTAACAGAAGATAAAGGAGAAAAGATATCATTATGGCTTTAGAGAAGCAAATGTTGCTACTCTGGGAGCATTATAAGACCATCTGTAAACAATTTAGTGTCCTTTTCAATAACTCGTAAGATTATTCACAAGCAGTAAACACTCAAAAAACAGATTGCAAACCAATCTTCACCAATGTGGGTGTACAAAGAACTTCAACCCAAGCTCTGAGCAGGCAGTACTAAAAGTACATAAATAAATAAAGTTAAAACTTAATACAGTCAGAATAAGTCTCCACAGCTATGGCTTGTTTGGATGGGCTGCCAAGAGGGAGGTCTCTTCTTTCTAAAGAGGACATGTCAGCATGGCTTCCATTTGAAAAAGGTCCAAACAAAACAAAACAAAACAAGACTTCTGAAGTAGCGTCTTTTGGATAGAAAAGACCAAGGTGGAGTGGAGGTGTTTCGTAACAGTGCACAGTGCTACATTTGAGGAAAAAACTAATCACAGCCATATCAACTCAAATACCCCTTATAAACTGTCAGCACTGTCAGAGGTGATGACTTAGTTTCATATTTCAGTCATACGTCCTGAGCACCTCGTAATTCAGTTGACTGTTCGCAACCACGGAACCACAATAAATTGAAACAATGATCTATGGAAGGCTGATCCAAAATATGAAAGACTAAAAACATACTGGCTGGAAATAGTTCAAAAAGCTGTAGAGCAACACTAAGCGTTCATGCACTTTCACTCATGATGCCACACAATCCCCATCCACAATGAAACCGTCAGCAGCAGAAAAAGAGTGCAACTTGCGTGAAAAGTAAGAAAATAATGGCATTAATACCAGGAACAGTTTACAAATATCAATGCCGATCTTAAGTTCACACTCTTTTTAAAAAAAAAACCTGCTTGGAAACTATAACAATATTGAAGATGTGTAAAGTACATAGGCTACTAAATCTTAAATGGGATTCTCACTGCAGACTCAAGTGAGAATCTTTTCAGAACCTGAGTTATGCCACTGTGACTGAATATTGTGTGTTAAGGGCTTCAACTTGCTATTTCTGTTCTGAATTTTCAGCAAAATGCCAATAAAAAAGTAATTTCTGTTGTCTACTACTACTACTACTATCTACGTCATGAGGATTCTTGTCTGTTAGCTTTCTACTATATAAAAGAAGACAGAAATATACACATAAAGGATACTTTTAATATATCATTAGTGTAAAATTCAGAAGTATACTCTTCAGCACTTTATTTCTATAAACCATGGTGAGAAAGATGGTCATGCTGCCTTTTTTCTATCTGTCCTTTAAGTACTGAATGATGACAGGCACAGGAAAAACAGCAGGAACTCGAGAGCCCTGCTGCTCAGACTTCCTCCCTGTATCTCTTTGTTTTCTGCCTTTTTTACTTTTCACGATCCTTCTGTTTTGAACCTGCCATTATAGCTCGGTAAGCATGTTGAGCTCAGTCACTCCATCTCAACAATATACTGTATGTCTGTATGGATGCAGCAAAGGACGTTTACATTAAAAAGAATAACACACATAAAAGCTGGGCAGAAGTGAAAAATATTTCCACTGCTCTGCATTATAGTCTGCAAGGTTACTGTAATACAGAGGAAAGTGTAGGGTAGCCCTAGGAAAAATCATACCACATAAGATCAATAAATTGGTGAAACTTCACTCTTTTTTAATTTTCCTTTTTGTTCCTTGGAAAGAGACAACAATTTTTCTTCTTTTCAAATGTTCTTCTCTTGTTTTCAAAAAGAACAGGACAGATAATCTGTATAACCATGTACAGTATTGTACACTTACATAGAGCACATTCAGTTTAGGTTACACTACACTTTCAAAGTCTAGAGGTCTTATACCCAGGATTATCCTTTGAAATCCTAGAATTCCTTATGCTTTTTCATTTTGCCTCTTGCAAATCCAGGGTTTTAAGTCTTAGGGGAGGGGGATTTGTCCACTCCCTCACATCCTTACAGTTGATATAGCTGAGAATAAAGTGAAGATGTCCAAACACATTTTTTAATAAAAAGGCAGATAGAGACTTGCATTATTTAATGTGCTCTGTCTGTATATGCTTCTTTGCTTTTTGTGTCTATCCTTTTTCCCAAAGCATATGAGAGAGAATAGGAATACCCTTTTCGTCAAACTCATTTTGACAGGTGACCTTTGACCCCACCTCATCAATCAAGCCGTGTTGACAGGTCCCCGTGACCCCCCCGTGACCCCTCCCTGACCCCAAATACCTTTGAGCTGACTCATCAATTCAATATAAACTTTATATAAACTTAATATAAACTTTATATAAACTGAATATAAACTTTATATAAACTTTATATAAACTTTATATAAACTTTATATAAACTTAATATAAACTTCATATAAACCCCCCCCCCTCGAGAAACCTGATCCCTCAAACCCCCACCGAGTATGCGGGGGAGGAGAAACGCTCAGCGGTTGATTTAAAGACGGGCTGTTCTCAGACTGAACTAAAAGTGCCGCTATCGATCCGAGTTTAGCAAAAACTGAGGAAACGACAATTTTTCTTTTTTGAAAATCCGAGAGACAAACCATGGACGCGTCCCCGATTCGTCAGGCTGTTTCTGCATCCAGGCGGGACTCGCCGCTCATTTGGAAAACACCTATTTCCATCGTCAAGATTGTTGAGCGGGAAAAAGAGGCGACCAAAACTCCCAAGAAACAGATAAAGTATCTCTGCCGTCTACAAGCTCCCCCAAAAGGAGAACTTCAGAGAGAGTGGTTTTTTTGACGAGGGCGGACGATCCGGATATTTCGGCTACGTCTTCGTGTACGAGCAGGGGGAGCTATGGATGTACCAGAGAGACGGTGCAAAGCCGTCCGGATGCTTGCTGATGTCGGCGGCATTAACTTCCAACGACTGGTCCGTGCTCAAACTTACGATGCTGGCTCAGGACAACTCGGAAGACGAAGAAGAAGAAGAAGAAGAAGAAGAAAATGACGATGCACCACCGAGGGGAAAGCGATCAAAAATGCACGAAGCGTTAGGGTCCGCAGAGCCTGAAGAACCTTCCATGAGCGGAACAGAGTTCAGCACGCTCTGGCAATCCAAGTCTTCATCCTGCGATCGGTGGTTTTACAGAGTCAGCCTGCAACGGTCCGAAGAGACCGAGGGTGAGCAACCCTTTTTTGTGTTTGAAAGTTTCAACTCCGACTGTGGGGTCTACCGAACGGTGATGGAGGTACCGTTTTCCATTTGGCGGGAAAAGATGATGGAAGCGGAGCCTGAAATCACGGAGCTCTACCATAGCTGCCGCGACTGGAGAGACAAAATGACGGCGAAGAAAGTTTTGGAATTTTAGCCAAACCCCTTTCAAGTACAACCCCCCAGTCAAACCCCGCCTTAACACACACCCTTTAAGTAAGCCCGACCCACACGGACTTTAAAAAGAGCAAAGAATGAAGCTAAGGAGGGGAGATTCAAAACTTTGCCAGCTGCTGACCAACCTACGATTTTTTAAAAGACATCTTACAACCAACCGGGACCCTACAGCTCCTTCACCATCACCGACCGAGCAAACCATGCTTTCTCCTCAGGGCACGACTCCTCCACCATCACCGACCGAACAAGCCATGCTTTCTCCTCCGGGTACGCCTAGAGACACTCAGGGCTCCAACCCGTCTCAGGAAAAAGCGGAGGAAAGCTTCGGAAAGCAAGGTTTAGATGCGCCCGGGAACGTAGATATGGAGCATGACAACGCTCTGTCACCGATTCCTGAGAAAGGGCGAGATGAAATGGACGGACATCCTCTCACACGTTTTGTCAAAACGGTCAAGGCGGCCGTTTACCATTTCCTCTGCAGCTGTGTGAACGATCAACGTAAAGAAGAATGCTACGGATGTCAGGTTGACCATCCTAGTCAGACCCAACACCCCTGTTTGTTTGACATCGAGGACGGATTTATTTACAACAACTTTCCGTCTCTGGTTAGAAAACTTATGATTCCGGGATGGTTTGCTCGGTCGGTGATGGTGAAGGAGCTGTAGGGTCCCGGTTGGTTGTAAGATGTCTTTTAAAAAATCGTAGGTTGGTCAGCAGCTGGCAAAGTTTTGAATCTCCCCTCCTTAGCTTCATTCTTTGCTCTTTTTAAAGTCCGTGTGGGTCGGGCTTACTTAAAGGGTGTGTGTTAAGGCGGGGTTTGACTGGGGGGTTGTACTTGAAAGGGGTTTGGCTAAAATTCCAAAACTTTCTTCGCCGTCATTTTGTCTCTCCAGTCGCGGCAGCTATGGTAGAGCTCCGTGATTTCAGGCTCCGCTTCCATCATCTTTTCCCGCCAAATGGAAAACGGTACCTCCATCACCGTTCGGTAGACCCCACAGTCGGAGTTGAAACTTTCAAACACAAAAAAGGGTTGCTCACCCTCGGTCTCTTCGGACCGTTGCAGGCTGACTCTGTAAAACCACCGATCGCAGGATGAAGACTTGGATTGCCAGAGCGTGCTGAACTCTGTTCCGCTCATGGAAGGTTCTTCAGGCTCTGCGGACCCTAACGCTTCGTGCATTTTTGATCGCTTTCCCCTCGGTGGTGCATCGTCATTTTCTTCTTCTTCTTCTTCTTCTTCTTCGTCTTCCGAGTTGTCCTGAGCCAGCATCGTAAGTTTGAGCACGGACCAGTCGTTGGAAGTTAATGCCGCCGACATCAGCAAGCATCCGGACGGCTTTGCACCGTCTCTCTGGTACATCCATAGCTCCCCCTGCTCGTACACGAAGACGTAGCCGAAATATCCGGATCGTCCGCCCTCGTCAAAAAACCACTCTCTCTGAAGTTCTCCTTTTGGGGGAGCTTGTAGACGGCAGAGATACTTTATCTGTTTCTTGGGAGTTTTGGTCGCCTCTTTTTCCCGCTCAACAATCTTGACGATGGAAATAGGTGTTTTCCAAATGAGCGGCGAGTCCCGCCTGGATGCAGAAACAGCCTGACGAATCGGGGACGCGTCCATGGTTTGTCTCTCGGATTTTCAAAAAAAGAAAAATTGTCGTTTCCTCAGTTTTTGCTAAACTCGGATCGATAGCGGCACTTTTAGTTCAGTCTGAGAACAGCCCGTCTTTAAATCAACCTCTGAGCGATTCTCCTCCCCCGCATACTCGGTGGGGGTTTGAGGGATCAGGTTTCTCGGGGGGGGGGGGGGGGGGGGGGGGGGGGGGGGGTTATATTAAGTTTATATAAAGTTAATATTAAGTTTATATAAAGTTTATATAAAGTTTATATTAAGTTTATATAAAGTTTATATTCAGTTTATATAAAGTTTATATTAAGTTTATATAAAGTTTATATTGAATTGATGAGTCAGCTCAAAGGCATTTGGGGTCAGGGAGGGGTCACGGGGGGGTCACAGGGACCTGTCAACACGGCTTGATTGATGAGGTGGGGTCAAAGGTCACCTGTCAAAATGAGTTTGACGAAAAGGGTATTCCTATTCTCTCTCATATGAAATAACACTTGAATGAAATATGAAATATAATTCAAATTAAGGTTTGAGCTGATTGTAAATCTGATCTCTTTTACAATATTCACCTTGTAAGACATATCAGGGCAGGTAAAAAATGTTTTGTGTTTACAAAATGCTTTTTTGTCAAGGTATATTGTTTCTGTTAGTCTTGGTTTGCTTATGTTTAGGGGTCTTCAAAGGCACTGTTCTGAGTTTTGTTATTTTATTCTGGGTTTTCTCTGTTTGCCTCTCAGCTCCACTGCCACCTCACCCACAACAACCTGTATGAACAATTCCAGTCTGGTTTCCTTCCCCATCTCACTGACCGCACTAAGTGGATCCAGCTGAAATCCTTCACTTCACAGCCTTCCCCTGTCACTACAGGTGTGCCCCAAGGCTCTGGCCAGTGGCCCCTCCTCTTCTTAATATACCTCCTACCATTAGGAAATATATTCTTTAAATATGGTATCCAGTTCCATTGTTTTGCTGATGACACCCAGCTCTACCTTTCCAGTAAGCCTAACTCCACTCACATACCCTCCTCTCTCACTCACCGCCTCACCGAAATCAAATCCTGGCTCACTTCAAACTTCCTCAAACTTAATGGTAATAAAACTGAACTCCTCCCTATGGGACCAAAGCTTTCCTGTCCAAACCTGGCAGTTTTTCCCTCACCATCAACAGCTCCACGGTTTCCATACATAACTTGGTCTGCATATTTCCATTTACGTAACATCATTTGCCTCCATCCCTTTTTCTTACCCCTCAGACCTCTGCCATACTGTTCCATAGCCTTTACTTCTCTTTGGTCTCCCCAATAAATCTCTCCATAAACTCCAACTGGTTCAGAACTCAGCAGCCTGCATCACAACCAGAACCCCCTCTTTTCACCATATCACCCCTGTTCTACAGAAGCAGGTTCATTTGTTCCCTGTTAAATTCACCTTCAAAATTCTCCTCCATACCTTTAAATCCCCCACACTTTAATCTAATCTGTATCTACACCCCCTCTCGCTCACTCAGGTCCTCCTCCTACTGCCACCTCTCTGTGCCTTCTGCCCATCTCAGCACCATGGGGAGCAGAGCTTTCAATCGCTTTGCTTCCCATTCCCACCTGACATTGGAAATAGTGACTCTTTAACCCAGTTCAATACCAGACTCAAAACACATTCAATTTATAATCTCTCCTTTATTTTATCTTTATATTGTTCTTTTTCTGTTCTTTATTTATTTTATTATGTTTTCATTTACTGTAAAGTGTTCTTGAGTACCTTGCAAGGCGCTGTTAAATAAAATATATTAGTATAATTGTATTATTATTATTAATATTATTATTATTATTACAGGCAAGTTTTAATTGTGGAAATGCCAAGATGGAATGAAATGCCAGCCGCTCAGAGTGTCACAGGAGAAGAAGTAGTGGTAGAGGACTATGAATACCTGACATACACCTGAAGAACAGACTGGACTAGTGATGCAACACTGATGCTGTCTACAGGAATGAACAAAAGAGGATGCTTCATAAAATTAAAACCTTGACCAACAACCCTAATCATCATTTTTAAAACAGTCTTTCAACATTAGTGTCTTTAGTCAGAGGTTTTTCCAGATCTGCTGCAACACAAAAAGCTGCAGGAGATTCTTCCTGCCCAGAGCTAGACCCATCTATAATATTTCTTTTTCAAAATGTGTCAAAAGAATGGTGCAAAAACATATCTTTTCCTTTCAGGAATATCCATTCCCATTCCTTTGCAGGGTCAAGGAGGTCTGTTTGAGCCCATCCCAACTCATTACAGGCGAGAGGCAGGGGTCCATTCTGGACAGGTCGCCAGTCCGTCCCAGCGCCACATACAAAGACAGCCAACCATGCACACTCACACCTATGCAATTTAGAATTACCATGCATGTTTTTGGGAATTGAACCAGAAACCTTCTTGCTGTGAGACAAAAGTACTAACCACTACGCCACCGTGCCGCTCCATACAGGTATAAATAACATGTTTTTAAATAAAATTGAATTTGACACAACTCATCCTTTTTACATGCAATATTCCAGAAAAAACAAGACATAGTAATATATTTTTTTAAACTAGCAACGATCAAGCAGAACGCTCTTGCAAATGGTCTGCTTAAGAAAAACTCCCAGTGAGACCTACAGTTTATAATTTGTATGTCCTTTGCTGCCTGTCCCTGTTTTTTGTTGCCTTTCCTGATTGTTACCACCTGTATCGCGACAACCATTGTGTCTGTGTATTGTCCTGTCTCTTATTGTAGCAGTTTGGGCACTTACATAATATTAGAGCAAATCTAATTATAGTATTGGTTCAGTCAGACTGAAACCATTGCTTTAAAGTGCATGTTAACATCTTAGTCTAACAGAAATCCAACTAGTTAGTCGGACTAACACACCCAGATAACGCATCTATAACGCAACTATCTCTGCACACAAATGTTAAATCGGGACTAGAATTAGATCTGCAATCTGCGCATGCTCCACAGTTCCCATCATTCAGGCTATTTAAGGTCATTCCTGCAACCTTGTGAGAGACTTCAACAAGGCCATCGAGGATGATTTCTGTTTTTTTAAACTGATTAGCCCATACCAGCACACAAATAATAAAGTCAGCATAGATTCAATAAAATAAGAATAACACATTTTCATAAAGGTGCCATCCATGTTAAAACTAACAGAGCTTGTGGTCAAAATGCAGACCCGGATGTACTTTTTTGTACACATCAAGCAGTGGCTCAAAAGATGACTTCTATCCATCCATTCCTGCTCACAGTCCCAGGGATCGATCCAATCTCTTGTTGGGTGAAAGACTGGTGTACCCCCTGGACAGGTCTTCCTCACAGAGCCACATGTAGACAAACAATAACACATATACTCACTCCTGGGCAATTAAGAATTAGTCTGCTACATTACCAACTTTCCAGTTTGACAACTGATTTTTGTTGTTTTGTTTGTTAATTTTTTTTTTTTTTTTTTTTAACTTTTCCTTAATGTATGCTGCAAAAGCATACTTTCCCTCTAGGGAATAACGAAACATCTAAACATTATTCAAACCAGTCCAACGGTATTTCTTTTTTTCAAATTGGACTTTTAAATCCCACACCAAATAACAGGGAGCCCCAAAGCCATTCTTTTATTAAAACTACAATCAGGTGCACCCCCCCCCCCCAACCCCCAACCCCCTTATATTACTGAAATGATTTTGTAGTTCAATAAAATCTAGTTTGTTTTCTGCAGGAATCTTTGAACGATGTGCTCTGTCTCTTTCATATTGCCATCAAATAGAACTGGCATTTATGTTCAAAGGGAGATACCTTTGGCTCTAGACTCTAAACTGAATCACTTTTCAGGAAAGAGGCACATAGGGTGGGTCCAGAGAGCAAAGTGAGATAAAGTTATTAAGTTGGGGATAACTAATATTGTTGAGGCTTCAGGTGTGTTTTCACACCCAGTTAATTGTCTGATCTCTTTCTGAAAATCCATCTATCCACCCATTTTCTATACCTACTTTATCCTTTGCAGGGTCACGGGGGTTTCCTGACTCATTACAGGCGAGAGGCAGGGGTACACCCTGGAGAGGTCGCCAGTCTATCACACGGCCACATACAAAGACAAACAACCATGCACGCTCACAGGCAATTTAGAAATATCAATCAGCCTAACATGCATGTTTTTGCACTGTGGGAGGAAGCCGGAGTACCCGGAGGGAACCCATGCTAGCATGGTGAGAATAAGCAATTTTTACACAGAAAGACTCAAGCTGGGCCGGGGAATGGAACCAGGAACCTTCTTGCTGTGAGGCAACAATGCCAACCACTAATCCACCGTGCTGCTCCTTTCTGAAATTATACATAGTTTATTTCCTTTTTCAAAACATACAATTTTCCTTTTTTCTTATGTTTGGCAAACTAAACTTTAAATGTTCATGACCACACGTTTAACAACAGGATGCCATAGCAGAGCAGCAGAGAAAGCCAGGCAAGATACAGGTTGCCTCATCTCCCTCAGGAGAACAGCTCACCTGGTCCAGACAACATCAGTAGCTGCATCCTGAGGCACTGTGCCGAGCACATGGGGTTTTAGACCCTGTTTCAGAGATCTATGGACATCAGTGCAATCCCCCAGCTCTGGAAAAACTCCACAGCTATCCTCATCCCCAAGAAAAGCCCCATCAAATCTCTGAATGACCTCAGGCCTGTGGTCCTCACCTCTCTTGTGATGAAGGTCATGGAAAGGATCATAAACAACACATCATCAAATAATGTCGCTCCAATTTGCTTATCTCGCTAGCAGAGGCGATGAAGCAAAAATATTCATAATAGACACCGTCCGCAAACACCTGGAGCACCCCAACACCTCAGCCAGACTCCTGTTTGCGGACTTCTCTTCTGCATTCAACAACCTGACTGACAAACTCTGAGCCCTCTTTCATCTGGACGGACAGCTAATCCTGTGGATGTTGGACTTTCTGACCAACAGATTCACAGAGTTCTGATCAACAACACTTACACCGACCTCCAATACACTTCAACCAGCTCCCCTCGGGGCTGTGTGCTCTCACCTCTGCTCTTCATCCTCTACACCGACGACTGCAGAACCACATAGCTTCAGCATCAGCCATTCGGTGAAGTACGCTGACGATACAGTTCTCCCGTCTCTGCTGTGATGAGAGAGGCCCCTCTTATCACCACGGACCAGCACTTCAGGAGTTTGTGGAGCAGAGTAACAGCTCCACAAACTCCTGAAAACTCCAGCAAACAGAGGGAACTGGCTGCAGCAGCAAACACCATAATCCAAAGAAAGCCTGTTGAAGCAGTCGAGAAGTACAAATACCTGGGTACCATCTGTGACAGCCTGCTCAAATTCTCCTCCAAGTAAGAAGAGATTCTCAGGAAATGTCAGCAACGGAAATAGCATTCATCTTTGGAGTCAGCAAAAACATCCTCCTGACTTTCTACTACTCCTTCATCGAGACATTACATTCTCCATGACCTGCCTCTCCGCTCCACCAGCCTCCAGAACAGAAACCGCCTGCAAAGCAAACTCACTCTCACTCAAACTCTGCTATAAGATCATCAGACATTCTGTAAGGACTCCATCTATGTCCACCATCTACGAGCCGTAGATGCTCAGATTAGCAGGTAGGATCATGAAGGACCCCTCACCTCACACGCTCTCTTCCCAGCGTTTGAGTGGCTCCCCACCGGGTTTGCTGTCCCTGCTGCAGGACACAGAGAAGAGGAACCAACCCCAGGGCTGCCCCCCCCACTCCTCACTCTTGAATTTGAATTTATTTTAACACAATTCTTTTTGTAAAAGTAAAAGTTGGGGTAAGAGTGTAGTAGCTGTTCCATGCAAGGACACCTGATAGGTTTAAACTTTAACACACTCTTTGTTTAATCTCATTGTTATTTTACGCACGGTATACTGCTTGTCTTATAAGATAGTTGTAGACGTCAGAGAATATGTCTTGTACAAGTTGCTTATCTTCATGTCATCTGTGACCTCCTTACTTTCAATAAAAGCCTCAAGAGGCCATCAGAGGGGGGGCGCGGACAGAGACAAGAGCAGCTGAGATGTGGCTGGTTCTCTGTCCGTCCTCCGTGATGATGAATGAAAAACTTACTGACTTGTCTTCCTTCTTTATTGTGTGTTTAATAAATGTTAGGTCGTTTAAACCTGACATTTAATTGGTCCTTCGAGCCGGATCCCAACAAACCAAGGAATCCAGCAGGTGTGGTGGACTTCAAGGTAACTGTGGACATTTATAAATTTCAAGACTGGTTTTCCGCCTCACCGGCTGGAGTCCAAGGTTGACGGGAGAACCGAAGGAAGACAGAGTCGGTAAGTGAAATCTTGTTGTGTTACCCTGAAAGAATAGGGTTTTGAGGGACGACGGAGTCCGATAAAGTCTGTGTTAAAGGCCGTGGAATTCTAGACACTGACGGTAAAAGAGGGGCGACGGAGTCCGATAAAGTCCGTGAGAAAATACGTGAAAATTCTAGATACTGACGGTAAAAAGAGAAAAATAGACGACGGAATCGATAAAGTCCGTGGGTAAAGTGACGTCATTTCTGTGTTGAGTGATTGTGAGTGTGACTGGAGATACAATACCAGTAGGTATTTTGTCTCATGTAAAACCAGTAGGAATGTAAACAGCAACCTGTTGTGGAAGCAGAGGCAAGAATCCTTCGCTTGGGAATCAAGTTGAAGTGAGGATTACCACTTCAGGTGATTTAATTGCTGTCCTACTGACAAAAAATCCAGGTGTTAGAATACCCTAAGTATTGAGACCGACCTGGACTAAAAACATCTAAAAATAAAAAAAAATAAAAATAAAAAATGGGGAAGTTGATCAGTAAAATCGACCATAAAAACGGATTGGTTTGTGAGGACTGGAAATACATGCAGAAAAAAGATCCGAAGTCAATAAAATACCTGAACCTGTGGATCAGTAAATATGGTTTTAAGAGAACTCTAAACTCACAGAAAATAGTTGAACTGCAGGATAAGATAACTATTGACACAAAACGGAACCCCAAGAAGATGCGAAAGCGCGGTTTCGCAGAAAGCCAGATATGGTTGAACGAGGCGACGAGGCGTGAACAAGGAGAAGGGAGGGGGGACTGTAGACAGAAAAAACCCGAGGTCATGTTTTACAAAGCAGATGAGACGGGCCCTGTACAAAATGACGAGGACGATGAGAACAGAATTCTTTCTGACAGTATCCCGATCTATCAACTGTTGACCCCTCCGCCACCTGAGTGTATCCTTGAACTAACCCTGAAAAACACACCTACTTCTCCGCCACCTGCTGACACTGTTCCTCTCATTGAAGTTGCAAATCCTGACACTGACGATGTTAAAAAGGCTGAAGAAGGCCTGACCTCCCATGGGGAGGATGTGGAGGGATCTGTCTGTGACGAAGAGGTCCAGCGGGTTTGGATGACTGTTCTGGGCAGTGATTGGCGTCATGTCGGAGGTGACTGGGACCCCCAGTATGACGGTAATGTTTTGGATCCAGATAAAATGCAGCTGCGACGCAGAGTGAAGGAACTCGGTGACGGAACAAAACAACGTTTCAACGCTTCATCTGTCTTCACAGTGGTGGACATCAGGAACACCGTTTTCTCTGTCCCCGTTCATAAAGACAGCCGATCTTGGTTTGGTTTCAGATTTCTGGATGGAAGAAGAAGGAAGAAGAAAAAAAAAAAAAAAAATCTGTACCAATGGGCTGCTGTGTGAGCCATGATGATGATCATGTCTCAACAGGAGGGAAGGGGTCAGAGGTCATTTTGATTGGAAACTCCGATAGGAAAGGTGAGCCAAAGTCTGATAATAGGGTGGATTCAGACATTTAGAGTCTGAATAGACCCGAAAGTCAGTGAAGCATTTTAAGACACCTGACCAAGTAGAGGAGACAATAATTCAATCGAAATGACACCAAACGGGTAAGAAATGCTGCAGGATGCTGGATGGTGACTTTATTCCTCATCCTGAGTTTGTGTTGTTGTAGTCACCCTGTTGCTTCCTGTTTCAGTGAATCCTTATATCTCAGCTGAAGAACTGACGACTGTCTGCCGTAACATCAAGAAGCCTTCGGAGAACCAAGAGATCCAGCAGCTCCACTTGGTCCTCTGACAACGATCCCCCATACATTGATGTCATCAGATTTCCACGAGGTGTCAGATGAGTATAAATTTGTAGATAGCAGCAGGATTTGAGTCCTCTGTTTGGTGCACGTTAAAAAAAATGAAGACAGAATAAAACTACATCTACTACAATGTTCAGAAATTAGGAAGCTGGACACAGAACGGGTTCGAGGCTGTATTTGGACAGCTGTCTGCCACGTCTCTTATGACTTTCCAGAACAGGAATGTCCTGGAGAAGGGAGGTGTGTGTGTGTGTGCCATGTTTGGAAAACAGTGTTGCACTTCTGATAACGCTGCAGATGTTAGTCGTACCAAGGCCATACGAGGGCTGCAGACCCTGAATGGTAAAAGTGCTGAGGAGCACTCCGGTGTTGACACCTCCATGTGGATGCATGTGGCGAGTACCGAACCTTGAATCTTGTGTACTAGTATCCATCGCTGTATTTTCAGCATTTCTGACATTGTGTGGTTGTTGTTTCATTCCGATGTCTGCGTGCACTGCTGAAACGATTTGATCACCACAGCCGTCTCACCCGTGGAAGACCATGTTGCACAAATGTATCTGATTTTGGGTCTTGACTCTGATAATGATGATGAAAATGATCATGATGAAATTTTCTTTGATAATGATGATATTAATATCTCTTTTTTTGACTTATAGAAACCCCTCTGAGTGTAAATGTCTTTGTACTCATGAAAAATGACTCCATGACTGAAGACCACCTGAAGTGGTCTTGGACACCGTGAAATAAACAAAGATTGTGTTAAAGCAGGAGGGAATGATAGGTTTAAACTTTAACACACTCTTTGTTTAATCTCATTGTTATTTTACGCACGGTATACTGCTTGTCTTATAAGATAGTTGTACACGTCAGAGAATATATCTTGTACAAGTTGCTTATCTTCATGTCATCTGTGACCTCCTTATTTTCAATAAAAGCCTCAAGAGGCCATCAGAGGGGGGGCGCGGACAGAGACAAGAGCAGCTGAGATGTGGCTGGTTCTCTGTCCGTCCTCCGTGATGATGAATGAAAAACTTACTGACTTGTCTTCCTTCTTTATTGTGTGTTTAATAAATGTTAGGTCGCTTAAACCTGACAACACCCCTGCAGATTGTTGCTATTTTGTGGCATTTATTAGAGTTTGAAGCTGGCCTAATGAGTATGTAGAACACCAACTCTTAGATTTAACAATATTAAATGAGTTTTAAGTATCTAAATTATTATGGTGATGTGTTAAAAGACTTTAATGAATACAAATTGATTGTCCTTGTTTAAACTTGAGGGGAATCTAATAGCCTGCAGCTTACAACCATGTAAAGCTATAATATTTTGATAGACTATAATTTTGTCTAAAAAAAAAAACTAAACTAAAACAGAGACTGTACCATTATTTGCTACATACTCATCATACTACTGGGGCTTTTTAATTTTTGTACTTTTAATCTAACTCCTTTTTTGTTACACCAGAAAGCTGAATGTTAATCAATCTTCCAAATGTCCCTCCCCCATTTTAAAACACAACCATGCCCCCATCTTTGCAGCCAAATGTCAAGAAAATATTTCACAACTGCACATTTCCAGAAACTATTCTGGAAAACACTGGACTTTTTGGAAGTAACTAGACCGAGACTGTCTCTGTAGATTCAATTAGTATTTAAAGTTAGCTGGAAAACATGCACAACATTTTGCTAGTATCATTGGAAAAGTTATTTAGATAAGCTTGTCTGAATGTGATAGTCGGCACGATGCACTCCATTCACACTGTGATAGGTGTATAAATCTGAGAGCCCTGAAATATCTGAACTATTTTGTTAGTTTTTTTTTTGTTTTTTTTTTAAGTAATAGGGAAAGAACCAGTTACTTGACTCTTGGATTTGGGGATTTTAAATTTCTTGAGAAATCTACAGAAGGCTTAATCAAATCATAATACCAGCTGACTGAAAAGTCAGTCTTTTTAACATTTACACCAAACAATGATATTGGGGTCAGTTACTTACATTGTAACTAATGCAAGAACTTACTTTGAAGAAACCTACGATGACAGGTATCTGTACAAGTGATATGTAAAAACTGGAGCTATCTTTAGATAAAGAGTTTCCAGCATTTTGTGTTGCTTTTGCGTGTTGTTGCACAACATATCATCCACGATCAACAAACAACATCAATGTCAATTGGCCAGTGAGTAGTGGGTTTCTAGTATTACTGACAGGAAAATAAATTGAATACATTACTGTTCTGACACTTTTACTCACCTGTAATCTGTAATAATTCTCTCCAGAACTCCAGTTCAAACATGTAGGTCTGAATTAGCCCAATAATAAAACTGTCCAATGTGTTGCAGTGTTTGAGGGCACAAATAAACAACAGACACATGATGGGAGTTGAAGCAAGGGGTCACATTAGCATATTTACAAATCACTACTCTTAAAAGACAGAAAAAAAAAATCCAGTCATACCAGCATTAAAAGTAAAAAAAACAAAAAAATCTCTAAATGTGCAATTTTGAGGTGTATTGTTGAAAAACAAACCTAATTTCCATTCAGCATGTATACAAATTATATTCATATACAGTCAAATGGATTTAAAAAGAAATATTCAAATAACGCTTATTAAGAGCCCTACTTGTGACAATATTGTTCGTTCAAGTAGGCATGTCGCCACAGTTTCCTCTCCTGTTAGCAAACTTTCAGAACAGAAATCCACCGCCGCTGGTGCAGATCAATACTAACCTGGAGTTTCCCCGGAGTTAATTATATCCCAGTACATCCACCATGTAATGAAGAGTTCAAGCTAATTTAAAATTAAAAAGGTTTGTATTTTGTTGAGTCAAACGTTTATTACTGCACACTTTAATAGAAATCAAGTCTTTTTAACTGAAATAGATATGGAAATGTGGATGTGGTGTGCTGTTCCGATGCCATTATTCACTTGAATCTGAAGTGGCCGCACTGTGGAAGACAACTTATTTGCATAAATGTTTCATTTTCTCTTCACACACCCTCACCTACATGGTATTGGGCCCATTTCTATCTTTCACCAAAGGTCAGAGCCAAGCCTTCCACTTCATCCCTCATCCATGGACAATTTATCACAATGCAAAACCCCTGCTGCAAACTGAGGTAAATTGCCACATTTTAATCCATGTGTACTGAGGCATCGTGTATTTCCTTTCTTATCGTCAATGCCCCCCTTTTAAATTAATCTTGCCGTCAAGCTTAAAACAAAAAGCCTACATACCAGTGGAGTACAGTAAGGTGCTAATCCTGGTAGCTTTTCTGAAAAGGACTAATGCCTTTTAGAAACATTTTCTTTTTCTGATGTCAATTATTTTATGTGGTGTGGAATGAAGTACAGATGTTAGAGCATGTGTATTTCTGTAAAGCATGAAGTGATGCTATTTTCCATTAGCCAGATGGATCAAACCCACTTCTTTTTTTGCTCATCAGTTACTAATCAAACTGCCTTTGCATACAATTAGTTAGCGCTACAACCAATCACAAAGGTGATGTAATTAGAGCGGTGGAAACAAGTCTAAGTTAGAGTGTTTTGTGTAGAAGAGTAAATTAAACTTTTGCTGTGGCCTGTTGACAAAACAGCAAATACATCTACCTTTCAAAGCAATGATTTGAGAGTCGTCTTCTGTTCAGTGTCTGAAGAAACAGTCTGAATCTTTAACTGTCGATGCCAAAGCTGGTTACATAGCTATTAATCTCAACCACATTCATCTACACTGTTTACATCCATTAGGTCGCCGCTCTGTCATCATCGTATTAAGCCAGAGACTCTTACCACCAGGACAGACTGTTTGGATATGAACCCAATGATTTTTTTGGGGGGCATATTTAATGAACACTAACAGAAATAGCTAGACTGTTAAAAAAACACAGTAAACTAGATATGGTTTCCAAACTACCTTTTGACTTCATAGGTGCCAGGCTGCTGCCAAACAAGCAAGGCTGTCTTGTTGTGGCAACCAGTGAAATTCATGACCTTTTTTAGTGTGAGATGCGTTGAAACAAATTTATAATTTTATTTATTAATGTTCCTGATGTTGTGGGACAAAGGCATTAAAGTGTGAAACTTTGCAACTAAGTTCATTGTGCACACAGTGATTGCACGACATCACACAAACACTGGTTGCCACAGTACAGACCCATGAGCTTCTAACGTTTACGCTTACAGCTTTAGTCTTTCTGCAAATCCTGGGTCTTGTTCATAAAACAGGCCTCTGTGAAGCATTAATATAAAACAAATACATAAGCCCCAAAATGCATTACAGCAACAATCTTTCTCTCTTTATCAAATACACATTTCTCTGGAGCCATCTCAGAGACAAAAGCAAACTCTTTAGTAAGAAGTACTGGCAGATCCACCAGGATAGAAATACACATACTTTCATCATTGTTACGCAGTTGTAAATGTCTGCTTTTAAAATGATCACTGAATTTCTTAAACTCGTGGTCTTGCACTAACTGGAGAATATAAACATACAAGGAAATCTTACCCTCTGTGATATTATTATGGACAATATTAGAAAAAAAACATTTTGTACTTAGGAGTAGTTCAAAATTGATTTACTTCATAATGTTTTTAGACTTATGTCTAAGGTAATAATGCATCATGATAACAAACTGATAAGCCAGAGAAACCAGAAAAGAGTGATATGTCTACATCAGTTGATTAATGGTTATTAATGTTTAGCAACTAAACCTCATGTCCACGAAACTTTTCTATGATTTTGTTCTGCGCACTGTTGTTTATTGCTTGTCTAAGCTGCAGAAATAAAAGCCAGTTTAAGGTCAACATTTACATTGTTAATGTTGTCTCATGCAACTTCATAATTAATCACTAGCATTTTCATACGTGTCATCTCGCATACCATAGGGAGTAGTTGGAGGATAAAGATATATTTTCATACACACGTTTCTGTTCTTAAGAAATAGGAAAAAAGTTTTATATTTTTTCTATGCCAATAAGAGCTGTTGATGCTAATATGAGGTGTATGAGCTGTGCTTTTCATGCTTGATATCAGCTGATGGTTTTAGACATAAACACATTTCTCTACAGCTGCTTTGCCAACGGAGTGGTAATCGTTATCATTTCTACTAATTGCTGTTTCTATGAGAAACATGTGTATTATTAGGTAGCTAATAGTTTGGTTTAAAAAAAATAGTTTAACACTTCTTATAAATTCAATCAATTAAACTAAATTAAATGTGAAATTCCAAGAATTATATTTTTTATGTAAAATATAATACATACAGTAGCTTTTTGAACCCCATTGTGAATCCATTCCTGACTGTTTTCTGCTGCAGTTTTCTGCTGCCTTTTCATTTTATTGTACAACTCCTTGAAAGAAGAGTTCAGCAGATTACATTGTGGAGTGTATTTGATGTGTTTGTGTTTTGACTTTAGGAATAAGTAGCGTGGCAAACTGTATAATTTGGGTGACAGATGAGTGACAGAGAAAAAATTGCTGCATAAAATCTGAATGTAAATAAACTCTTGTCTCTACCTCCGCTCGTAATGTTCTTCAAACATTTTAAATCACTCCTTTGTTCCTTTGTTGCCTGTCTTTCAGTCTTTCCAGTAAGTTTCCCTCTATAACTACAGTGTAGTAAGCTCAGTCAATAGTCTGGAGAAAAGGACCGTAGTGCTCCCCTCTAGTAAGTGCCAAATGCTGATTGATTGAAGAGCGAATAACTGGTGTCAGGAGAGCTGCTGACAAATGTAGAAGGGATCTACAGACAGGGAGTTAAACCTGACACTATCAGATAGCCAGGTAGCATCACTGAATGGAAAACCCTGCTGCTAGAACAGAAGACCTGACAGTCTTTAGTTGTGCAGTGATTCTACTCCTCTTGTTCTTTTTGTCCAAACCATGTTTTTGTTTTTTAAGATATGTTTTTTTTTTTTTTTTACCCATCTGCAGACCGATGATATCAATTTGGAATAAATATAAAAAAGGCATTTCAAAAACCCATCTTATTTAGCACGTAGTTGATGTGAAGTATAAAAAGCTTTAGGTCACAACACACAAAATGGTCCCATCCCTGAAGTTTCCCATCTCCAAGAGACCTGTACCATAGGTGCTGATGCACCTCCACATCACCTAGGATGCAATGTTTTGAACTGAGCACTGATAACATGCTGGATGGTCCCTCTTCTCTTTAGTCCAGACAGAGCATCCATGGTTTCCAACAAGAATTTGAATTTTGATTGCAGGGCAGTTTTACACCTCACCTAAGTTCATTTTAAGCTTTAGTATCAGCTTTAGCCCAGAGAAGAGGGTGGCGTTTCTGCATCACATATGCCTTCTTTGGATGATAGAGATGTTTCCCGAATTTGTGGATAACATGGCAAACCGTGCTTTTAGACAGTGATTCCAAATGTTCCTGAGCCCATGTTGTGATTTCCATAACAGAATAATTCCTACTTTTAATTCAGGTTCCCCCGAGGACCCAAATATATCCAATATTGATTTTCATTCGTGTGAATTAATAGTGGAAATTTCTCCAGATTCTCAATTGTATGATACTATGTATATTATGAGAAAGTCTTCACAATTTTTTATCAAGGATAATTATTCTTAGTTATTCATAATTTAAAGAAAGTTTTTATAGACTGGGAAAAGTCTGCCCATCTTTGGGTTGTCCCTTGCTGATGCCAAAAACAACCAATGAAATTTCTTTTCACTTGGACCCAAGAAAGCTGGGTTTTGTCAGGTTTGAAACACTACTCTTTTTCAATAGAAGGTGACAATTTTTCTATTACAGTCAAAATTATATTTGCTCTGCATGGATGATGAGTATCACAGGCTTGTAAGAGAGCTCTGATTGGACAGTGTCCTGTTCAGTCAATATTTCAGGATGAGCCAGGACCTACAGTCACAATCAGAATCTTAATTGTCAACTCTGCTTGCATCCACAAGGAACTGTCCTTGGTGACTAAAGCCTTTTGTTCTAACATAGAAATTTAGCATTTTTAAAGAGAATAAAAAGATTAAAATATTAATACTAACATTCTACAATGCGTTGGCAATAATTAGAAACATGATAACCAGCAGGCCAAATTCAGGACATCCAGAAGAAAGTGCTGTGAGCAGATATTTACAGTAAACAGCTGTTTACATGGTTACATGTCGGTTCATGAGCAATAACATAATGTCCATATTGAGGCAGTTTGCTTGTGAGGGTTGCTTTTTTTAAAGCTTTTTTAAAGAATCATAATAACAGTGTTGGGGTAGCATGGCTCGGTGTCTGTGACATGTTCATCTTGATGCTTAACCACAGTGTTCACACAGTTTTGAGGAAAGATGCAAACATTCATTAAAATAAACATGTAAAACTCCCACAGCAAATAAAAGACTGCCTCCAGGTCAGGACAGCACAACTTTCTCAATGCCGTCTCATCAGTGCACCAGCCTCTGTTAATATGGAAACACAAACCACTGCCTCTAGTCTTCCTTGTAGACTCCATGATGCTGTGCTGAACAGCTGGAATCCTGGCAGATGTGATGCTCTGTCCAGTATGACAGTCTCAGCCAGGTTTCAATACAGCACAAAGCAGCAGATTCTGAAAAGTCTCTGATCATACAGAGAAGTAGGAACAGCTCCTCGGTATTCCTTACAGCAATAGTTAGTCCACTTCCTTATGATTTGGTAGTGGATTGGGCTTTATGAGCTGATGAGCTGATACTCTTTGGACATCACCTCCCACCTTAGAGGAGGATTTTCAAACATTTCCTCAGCTGGGCCAGCTTGGTTTGAGTACGTTTTGGGATCGTGTCCTGAGCTATCTGAGTTGTGTGAAGGCTGCATGGGCTCCAAGAATGCCACCAGAGAATCCATCAAGCTCTATGAGAGCTACCACTTCTTTCAAGGAGGAGAGGGCGGTTTCATGGCAGTGGAAACTGGTGTGTTTGCACCCAAGAGCATTTTCAGTAAAACACAGTCAAGAGATAGTTTTTATTTCCTTTAGAGAACATCCCTTCCATGCTTCAAAGGCATGCATTAAACAGAAAAATATACCAACGCCAAATATTCCTACATATTACTATTTAATGATGTTTCATTGACAATTTGATGTCTTACAGTACTCTGCCATTTCCCTTTAAACTTTTTTTAAAAAAAAACATGATAATACATTTATTTTTTCAGCTTATTGGTACAGTCAAAGATGTGACAATATGCCAATTTACTGTAAGGTCATACTATATTTTAAAACAACCATAAGGAAAAGAAAACCTTCACAATGCAGCTCTACATTCAAATATGAAAACACAGTTTATCCACAGTTCAGCCGTGAGCTGCTTTTAATAATTTTATGTATCTAAATAACATGGGTGTGTGATGTCTGCTCTGCCTCAAACCCAAGCGGATGCATTTCAAATTGTAATCTTGCCCTTCTAGCAACTGGCAGCCTACTCAGGCAGGAGGCAATGAAAACAAGCAACATCCTCATCGTCCGTTGCTGGTGGAGGTCAAAGTTGTCCCGTCCCATGTTCAAGCTGACAGTAGCCCTTTCTAAAAAGGGGTCATATCCGTTTGCCCTCCTTTTCCTGCCCCTGCCCACATCCCTATACTCCACCTGGACTGCTGCTCCTGACTGCTGTCACCTCTTGTTCTGGGCTGGGGGGCTAAGCTAGAGGAGGTGTAAAACTGAATGGGGGCAGAGGTTCCTGGGGGATATTGCCTGATGTCTCACAGCCAGTGATGAATAGGATAAAAAAAAATCATAATTTTCATGAAAAGCCAAAGTTGACAACCCCCTTGACACCCCTGACCCACTCCTAAACTAAGCAAACTTAGCAGAATTAAAGAGTTAGAAGATGAAATAAAATACAGGGAACTACATTTTTTTAATCTAAATTTATCTTCTTTTCAAGAAGATATGCAGTTTCTGAGGAGGTCGATGGACTGGAGTTACTCAAAACCAAAGTGGACATACCGAAGGCAATTTCCAACATGAACAACGGTGGACCCTACAATTTCAGGCCTATAAGTTTGCTTAACCTTGATTGTAAGATTCTCACTAAACTTTTAGCCACAAGTATTCAAATGTTTTATCAAGTATCATTCACCCCAGTCAGGTGAGTCAGGTCAGTCATGAGGCTTTATGAAAAATAAAACTTTATCTGACAGTGTTAGACTCCTTCTATGCTTAATGTGGTTGAGTGAGTCCCAGAACATTCCTATTGCTGCCATTTCTCTGGACCCAGAGAAAACCTTTCATTATGGGTGGAGTCACAATTTCTGCTTTCCACCCTATCATTTTTGCTTCCACTCCAACTTCATTAAATGGATAAAAATGCTGTATAAAGAACCCCAGTCAGCAGTGAAGACTAATGGAATAATAGTCTCTTTCTGTAATCTGACCCGGGGAACTCGGCAGGGTTGTTCATTGAGCCCATTATTGTTCATCATCTTCTTGGAAGTTCTAGCAGTGTCTGTTAGAGCACACCCTGGAATAAGAGGAGTAAGGGGGGAGACGAAGAACATAAATTACTACTGTACGCAGATGATATCTTAGCAGTATCTGAGCCGTTAACCTCTCTGCCACATTTCATGGACAGTATAAAATCCCTTTTGAAATTCTTAGGATATTCCATTAACTGGAGCAAATCGGAAGCAATGCCTTTTTCCAAATCATGCACTTCTTTTATGGTGGAGAAGTTTAATTTTCGGTGGGTATGTCTATCCATCCATCCATTTTCTATAGCTTACTCCATTTCTTAATTTGTAAAATTGAGCTTCATATATTTTGTTTATGGTTGCCGATGTTAGTATAGGACTTACTTAGGCAGAAGGATAACTGGTCTGTGAGTCTATAATGCACGCTTAATTTTATTACTTGTTCACTTTAACATCAGAAGCTACAGAATACCTTTAGATAGATAGATAGATAGATAGATGGATAGATGGATGGATGGATGGATGGATGGATAGATAGATAGATAGATAGATAGATAGATAGATAGATAGATAGATAGATAGATAGATAGATAGATAGATAGATAGATAGATAGATAGATAGATAGATAGATAGATAGATAGATAGATAGATAGATAGATAGATAGATAGATAGATAGATAGATAGATAGATAGATAGATAGATAGATAGATAGATAGATAGATAGATAGATAGATGAAAGGAGAAGTTATGGCTGTTTGCTGGTCTGCAGCATTCAGGTGCACAGTAGCATAATGCAAAGGAGGAAGAAAATTATTTATGTTCTTAGAGAAGCAATTTTTGTTTTATGTTGACAAAAAGCTACTGCATTAGATCATTCACAAAACTGAGTTCATAATTTCTCAGAGAAAAGATTATTCACTGATAGAAAGCATTCAATAATCCTTTTAAGCAGTTGAGATCCAAGTAGCAGCACCCCAGGGACAAATTGCAAAACTCTGCATTTCAGTCTGTCAAACACGGTGGAGGAGGAGTGATGATTTAGGCTTGTTTTGGTACCACAGCTCCAGGATAACTTAAATTAATGTAGTTTACCATGAATTGCACCATATGCCAAAGTACTGGAAAGTCCAATGTGAGGCCATCTGTCTGACAGCAAAAGCGTGGCTGCAACTGCATCATGAACATCAACTGTAAATGAAGATGTGGACGTCACTCTCAGTTTTTGTAATAGTGCGTTTATTTCCCCTTTCCACTTTGTGCTGTGTAGCTCCATGTTGCAAACATGGGCGGAGCAAGCATGAAGCCGGCTGAAACACGCCTACCTGAGTTCTGTCACTTTAAGTTAGTTATTTTAGCAATGCTGGCTAACCTGTGAAGGAAGCTCTTTTTTTTTTTTTTTTTTACATTCATTCATCCTGAACAAAACTGACCAAAACAACCTCATTTCAAGAGTCGCTACTGAAACTGCCAGAGTTGGAACAAAGACAGAGCTTTGCTTGAAAACATGGAGCACTTTCATTCTTACAAAATCATATAGCGAAGATTTCAAACAAATGTAAAGAGCTGAAAGGATAAGATTTTCTTTCTGGCCAGAGTGACCTAACATTTCATGCATTGTAGTCAGACGTGAAAGTGTAAGGACTGACTCAATACCAAAACATTCGTGATGACTTTGATTTTTTTTATAGTTAAAAGTGAGCTATACAGAGCTAAATATAGAGATTTACAGCAGGTGAGGTAAAACATGGTTCTGTTATTCACTCCATCCCAATCTACACAGAGATTAATTTCAGCTCATTACCGGGTGCTGAACTCACTCCATCTTCTCATTACAGCATTCACACATGCATCCTTTTTTTTTGTACTTCATCAGGATTAACATGCTTTCATTTGAAAGAAAATGATTGACATATACTGTAAAGTGTATCTCCAGGCTTGGATGATAAATACCTCTGCGTCTTTGTACTGTGTTTGTGCTGATATGTTAAGGTGATACTGAATAGTGATGCGAGCTGTATTCAGGAAATGTTGCTTCCCTTTTACTCCGTCAATTATCTTATCTTCAGGCACGGCTGCAGGAAGTGCTGCTCACTTCAATATGCGCTCAGATATGACAAGAAAATTAATGAAATAAGAAACTCCTTTCAGTCTTTCAACTCATGCAACGATGGCTTTTTGTTTACTTTAAAGGTTTTTTATTTATCTGTTTGCACAATTTAACTGAACAGAGATGCAGTGAGTGGTTTCCTTCTGACTAGAAGCATTGCTTCTGATAGGAAATGCATCATGTTTTGTATATTTACTGGAAGTGTGTATCTAAGAGTAAATGAAACTGTTCAGGGATTAAGTTGCTAGTATCTGACATGTGTCATGATATATGGGGTTCATCTGACAAACTAAAGAATATTGAAAACCAATGGCAAGTCAATAGGACAACTTCAGAGATGGTCCGTATGCAAGAGCAGCATGTCAGTTTTCCAGGACAGTTGCACCTATTTTGTGGTGAGAGTCAGTAACATTTCCTGTCTGTCTACTGAAGAATCAACTGGATTTATTCATACTGACTCTCATACTTGGAGTGTGTAGAATGATCAAAGTATCCCTGCACCAACTTGGATTTTATGTAGTATATGCTCACTATAAATTGTCAATAACTGTACACTACCTTTTCCTCAAAGTCAAATTTATTTCACTTTTCATTTGGGATAAGAGTTTTAGTTTTATTTATGCATGTGGGGATAAAATGAATACAATCATCCTCGACTGAAACCGTCGAGACAAAAGCAGTGACCATCAGAATCAGCGGGCAAAGAGGTTTGGCCTACAGAAAGGCAGGACGGGTTTGGCTGTGGAAGCGCTCACGAATGTCAACCAGAAGGGTATACTACAAAGCAAGTTCAGAAAAAGCCAAGCTTATTTTGAGAGAGATGGCTGAACAAAGACTAAATCTGCAATGTGAGATAACAGGGACTATGATGGTGATCGTCAGCTGAATTAGTTAAAACTGACTTCCTGCAGTAAGCGTGGTTGTTGGTCTGTATATGTGGTGCTGCAATGAACTGGAGACCTCTCTGGGGTGTACCCCTGCCTTTCATCCGAAGAGAGCTGGGATAGGCTCCAGCAGACCCTAGTGACCCTGAAAAGGAAGAAGCCGTTATATATAATTGATGGCTTTTTGGCTGGCCAGCTGGCTCTCTGCTTCAGGCACTGGGCGTGCACACGTGAAAATGAGCAGGGCAGCCATCATATGAGGCTTCTTTTCCCCTTAATTCATGGATCTCAAAACACAAAATTCTTTAGAAGAGCAGGCAAAATCATTAAAAATAACACACAAAACATGTTGCTGCAATTCAAACAAAAGAGGAAACCTGGCAGAAAAGTGCTAAGTTTCTCAGCTTTTACTTTGGCTTTTTATTTACATTACAAATTACTTATTAAGCATCAATTTATGATGAAAAAGACAGATTTTTGTTTGATGTCAAACAACTGCAGGACCAGCCATCTATTCAGATCCAGAACTAAAGAGGAAACAGCACTGTATCATGCTTGAATTTAGAATAACAATCCTCATGTGAATGCACAAACCAACTTTTAGGATGACAGTTAAATTAGTGAATTTCTTTCAACAATTTGACAATCCAATATTTATTCAACAGCCATTAAATGCTTTCAGAGAACTTCCTCAGTCCTGACAACCCTTTCTATCTGAGAAAACTCCAACTGAAGTTGAGAACTGAACAGTAGTTTTTGTATTTCTTAAACTAAACTAAACTAAACTGAAGTGTAATCCTGTTTTCTTAATGAAAGAACTGAATTATATTGTTTAAGAGTGTATTTCACCAAACTATCGTTGCTAACTACATTCGCAAATAAAGTAGTTGAAGAGATGCAGGTACTATTCAAATGTTTTTTGAAACCATAGCGTGAAGGTTGGAGGGAACATGTCAGGTTGGAGGGAACATGTCAGGTGGGAGGGAACGTGTCAGGTGGTAGGGAACATGCCAGGTGGTAGGGAACATGCCAGGTGGTAGGGAACGTGTCAGGTGGTAGGGAACGTGTCAGGTGGAAGGGAACGTGTCAGGTTGGAGGAAACGTGTCAGGTTGGAGGGAACGTGTCAGGTGTGAGTGAACGTGTCAGGTGGGAGGGAACGTGTCAGGTGGAAGGGAAAATGTCAGGTGTGAGTGAACGTGTCAGGTGGGAGGGAACGTGTCAGGTGGGAGGGAAAATGTCAGGTGGGTGGGAACGTGTCAGGTGGGAGGGAACGTGTCAGGTGGGAGGGAAAATGTCAGGTGTGAGTGAACGTGTCAGGTGGGAGGGAACGTGTCAGGTGGGAGGGAAAATGTCAGGTGGGAGGGAACGTGTCAGGTGGGAGGGAACGTGTCAGGTGGGAGGGAACGTGTCGGGTGGGAGGGAACATGTCAGGTGGGAGGGAACGTGTCAGGTTGGAAGGGAACATGTCAGGTGGGAGGGAACGAGTCAGGTGGGAGGGAACGTGTGAGGTAGGAGGGAAGGTGTCGGGTTGGGGGGAAGGTGTCAGGTTGGAGGGAAGGTGTCAGGTTGGAGGGAACATGTCAGGTGGGAGGGAACGTGTCAGGTGGGAGGGAAAATGTCAGGTGTGAGGGAACGTGTCAGGTGGGAGGGAACGTGTCAGGTGGGAGGGAACGTGTCAGGTGGGAGGGAACATGTCAGGTGGGAGGGAACGTGTCGGGTTGGGGGGAAGGTGTCAGGTGGGAGGGAACGTGTCAGGTGGGAGGGAAGGTGTCAGGTGGGAGGAAACATGTGAAGTGGGAGGGAAGGTGTCGGGTTGGGGGGAAGGTGTCGGGTTGGAGGAAACGTGTCAGGTGGGAGGGAACGTGTCAGGTGGCAGGGAACGTGTCAGGTGGGAGGGAACGTGTCAGGTGGGAGGGAACATGTCAGGTGGGAGGAAACATGTGAGGTGGGAGGGAACGTGTCGGGTTGGGGGGAAGGTGTCGGGTTGGAGGGAACGTGTCAGGTGGGAGGGAACGTGTCAGGTGGCAGGGAACGTGTCAGGTGGCAGGGAACATGTCAGGTGGGAGGGAACGTGTCAGGTGGGAGGGAACGTGTCAGGTGGGAGGGCTATAGGTCTAAGCACCTGCCCTCTAACAGCAACCAGTATGAGCTTTGAATACTAAGCACGAGACAACAACCAGGACACAAGACAGAGAAAGACCACAGTCTCAGTTTAATATAGTTTTAATAACGATGAAACCAGTTGCCAATAGAGCTCCTTAAAAACCAAAAGAATTCAATAAAGTGTCCCTATAATAAAGCTTTAGTAAGACGTCCCTGATAAAATCCACGCTTTTATGGGGTACCCCACATTCAAGTCTGATGGCCGCCCAGTTCCACATTGCAGGGCCTCCTAATCATCCTTTTGCAGGTAGTGCTCCCCACACCACGCCCCCTCCAGGCTTTAGGCAGGCAGTCACTCTGTGGGAAAAGACAGATGCTGGCAATACTGTGTCCTATGGTTCCCGACTCCCAATCCCCTATGCTAAACCTCTCGAAAACTACAATGACAGTTGGAACCCACCATAGTACTCACATGCCTGGGCAGAGCCTCCAGCCTCTGCCAAACAATTTCTTCTCTGGCCCATGATGTCTCATGTTAGTCTCCTTTTCAACGGCGGTGGATCAGTCGGATCAGTCGGATCAGTTGGCTCAGCAGGCAACAGCAGCAACAACGTATCCAGCTTCGCCCATCCCATCTGCGTCCTGCTCATGTCCCCAACTTTTTTTGTGTGGCTCCTTTTAGATCTAAGTTTAGATCTTCTGTTGTTCTAGGCCCACCTCCCACCAGCAGTCAGTAATCAGGTCATTCCCTGTGTGACAAATGATAAATAATAAAATGGTAATCTAAATAGTGCTATCATTGTTAAACCACACAAGTGTTTCCTCAAAACATTCAAATGAACATCAACATGTTGTTTTTTTTTTTTTGCTTAAACATAACTTTAAGTAAACAGTTATAATTATAATGAACTCTTTCAATAGCATGGTTGGGTAGTAATATTTGGATGAACTCGTTTCTGTCTGAAATGTCTATAATACATGTACAGGGACATTGTGCACCTGTTACCTTTTTTTTTTTTTTTTTTTTTTTTTTTTTTTTTTGTGGTCATCAGTTTACTTTGGACAGGCATCCTTAAAGCAGTCAAGTCAAAGTCCCACATCATCTGAGCCCCACTTTTTTTTTTTTTTTTTTTTTTTTTTTTTTATAATTATCCCCCGTGCATAAGTGAAAGTGAAGGTGATAGTGTCCCACACCAATCCTCTCAACAGCCCATTATTCAACTCCACTAATCCTGAACTCTGTCAAAGAGGACCAACAAACACAAACAGCAAAGTGCAAAGAGAAAGGAGCGGAGGGTAGTGGTGGATGTTGTGTTATTTATGATGATTCAGTGATGTGTGTGTGTGTGTGTGTGTGTGTGTGTAGTGTAGTGTGGGTGAGTGCATGTTGTTGTGTTGGGTGTAACACCCCAAGATGATCAGGAGCTGAGAGATTCAGAGTTAAAGAACCACAGCTGGCAGTGATGTTGACCTTCCACACCAGCTGGGCAGCTGCTCATGATAACAATCACATTTCAAGTTGGACCACCGCTGGTGCCGGTGTGTTGGGTCAGTGCAGTGCAGCAGCCCTCCCCAGGTGTACGAAATCCCTCCCCTCAGTTACCATATACCGGTCCAGCCCCAGCAGGTCACAGGACGCCCGGCCGAGGGCCGCCTACGTTGTCCATGACGGCAGAGCGGGAAAGCAGCTCAGGAGCCACAGGCGGACCGGTCAGCCGGACCGATACATGCCAGCAGCCACGAGAGTGAGTAATGGGTGGAGCCGGGGACCCCCCCACCCCAATCATCCTCCCCGCCACTCGGTCCGGGAAGAGGGGCGGGCCTCACCCCACCCCGACGGCAGGAAGCCGAGCGGAGGAGACAGACCCGCAGGACGGGGTCCAGGGCCGCCCCGCGCCGGCCCCCCAGCAGCCCGGGCCACCGCCCCTCCCGGAGGGAGAGCCCAGAGAGGCCAGGCCGGCAGAAGCCCCCCAGGCCGTCCGCCACAGCGCCTCCCCCAGCCCACCGCCCCCCAAACCAGCCCCGATGAGCCCCTAGGCCGAGCCCCAGCGGCCCTCCTCCCACCAGATCTGGGCTCTGCCCGGCGGGCGAGACAGGGGAGCGCTGGTTTACCCATGGCAGCCCCAGGTGTCGTTGCTTCCCCCTCCCAGGCCAGCTAGCGCCAGATCCTTGGACCTACACCCTACCCGTGTGTGAACGTGATTTAGGTTTAGGCTGTGTTCCGGGTTCCAGATCGGACACAGTGAGTGTGTGCTACCAAACCTGTGCATGTAAACTAAGTGCAGATAAGGTGTGCTAAGGTGCATTAAAAGGAGGGCACGAGTTGGGGGAGGTATGGAGAGGCGGCAGCGCACTCCTGCCCTGCCGCCTCTCGACCGTAGGGGATGGTATGGAGAGGTGACAGTGCACTCCTGCCCCGCCACCTCTCGTCCCTTATGTGCCCCCAACCAAGCTCGGCACCTTCGGTCCTGTGTCTGGATGTAGTGAGGTGACAAGTGCCCCTGTGTGGTTGTGCTCTTGTCTAGTGATGTGTATTTAAAAAAGGATTGGCAGGAGCTTAGCCTGGGAAGGGGAGGGGGGGAGTTGTTGGTACTCCTCCCCCCCGTCCCACCAGCAAGACAAGGGCAGAGCCCCATGCAGCCACAGGGGCCGCAGCCCAGGGATCCACAGGACAGCTCGAGGGGTAGCAGTCCAGGCAGGGAGCCACGACGACCACCAGGACACCCCCGCCGGTCCCAGCTCCCCGGGGCCCCCCCCCCAAAAGAGCGACAGCAACCCGAGGGGCCCGGAGGCCACCACAGCCCGGCCCCAGAGCCAACCCCAGGCCAGTCCCCCCCCCCCTCGGCTCCCCACCCCCCGGGGCAGGCGGGCACCCCCCACCCCCCGACCGACGGCAGCAGAGGAAGGGAGCGGAGGCGGTCCCAGCCCCCCCCCAGACCAACTCTCCGGGGCCAGGTGGCCTGCAGCGGTGCACCGCCAGTACCCCCGCACCTCCCAGCACTCCCCCAACCCCCAGTCCGGGAACGCAGGGGACCACCACTGACGGCGACCCGCACTCTCAGTAGCTGAGCAGGCACATGGCACCTTTGGGTTAGGGAGGTCATCTAAAGTGATTCCATTACCTGCGGTGATAGACCAGAGGTTTATAGTACATCAATTTCTCAATTAGAATAGATCGTAAAGCTGCTCTGTAAAATATAATATATAATGGAATGTATAATGGAATGTGCAGAGATCCAGGCCCAGTATTTCATTTTATTTTAAAATGAGCTAGAAAAGGTTTCCAAGTATCAGTAAAAGCTGCTAATTTGCTTTTATTAGTAAATGTTATTTTTTCTAGTGATATGTATTCTATTATGAGGTTTATCCAGTGTCTGATGTGTAAACAGGTTTTAGATTTCCAGTTAAGGAGAATTACTTTCTTGGCAATAGTTAGAGAAATTAGAACTGGATTTCTATATTTAATTGGGAAATTGTCAAGTTCTTGAAAGTTACCCAGTAAACATAATGACGGAGATAAAGGAACTCTGCAACTTAAAATCGTTGATAGTTTTTCTGTCACTGTTGACCAGAAGCCATAGACAGGAAGGCAGGACCATGTGGCATGATAATAATCATCTGTGTTACCCAGGGTGCACTGGGGGCAGATATCTGTGTTGACTAGACCCATTTTAAACATTGTCCGCTGCGTGATGTGAGTCCTGTGTATTACTTTATACTGAATAAGTCGTAGATTTGTGTTTTTTGTCATAGAGAATATATTATTACAGATGTCTGTCCAAAGGTCGGGGTTGAGAGTAGTTGTTAGGTCGTTATTCCATTTGGTTATTGGGAGGGCTAGTTCCGTGTCGTTACTGGATATAAGTTTGTAGATTCTAGAAACCAGTTTTTGGACCTTTGTGATTTTTCTTACTTCTTCAATAAATAGTGAAGGTTCTAGTAAGTCACAGTTGATCTCTACTTTTGATTTGATTGCAGATTTTAGTTGTTGATAATGTAGAAACTGTTGTTTTTTAATACCAAATCTCTGAGCTAACGAATCAAATGATATAAAGTGGCCGTCAGTGAAGAGATGATGGAGATGAGTGATACCTTTCTTTTGCCATGATGGGAAATAAATAGGTTTCTTGGATATCAGAAAGTCAGGATTGTGCCAGATTGGAGTTAATTGACAAGGTGTTAAGGAAGACTTTGTAATCTTTATTGTCTTCCACCAGGCTTTCAGAGTTGAGTTGATTGTGGGGTTTTCAAAAAGAGGCATCTTCTTTATCGATGTTGGAAGAAATGGTAAGTCAGAAATAGGGATATCCTTGCATTGGTTTTGCTCCAAGTTTTTCCATGAGCTGTGGTTTTCTGTTTGGATCCATTTGATTAAATACTGCATTTGAGTCGATAGGTAATAATATTGAAAATTCGGGGCTTCTAGGCCTCCTTTTGATCTCTGTTTTTGTAGTGTCGCTAAACTAATCCTGGGCTTCTGATTTTTCCAATAAAACTTTGTTACCAATGAGTTAATTGAGCTGAACCATTTATCAGTGGGGGTAACTGGGAGTACTGAGAATAAGTAATTCATTTGTGGTAATATCTTCATTTTAACTGAGGCTATTCGACCCATTAGTGAAAGTGGAAGGTTTGTCCATCGTTTTAAATCTTGTGTTATTTTATGGAGTAGAGGGATGTAATTTAGATTGAATAATTCTGATAGTCTGGAAGAAACATTAACACCCAGGTATTTAATGTTGCCAGTTCTGAATGGCAAAGAGTTATTTTGAGTTGCAGAGTCCCATACACTGTCTGAAAGTGGTAGTATAATTGATTTTTGCCAATTTATGGTATAATTTGAAATTTTTGAAAAATTATTAATGGTATTCAAAGTCTCTTGTATAGATTTATTTGGATCCTCTAGATATAGTAATACATCATCAGCATAAAGGCTTATTTTGTGTTGTGATATCGTGTCTCGAATCCCTTTAATTTGACGGTTTTGTCGTATTGCTGCTGCAAGGGGTTCAATAAAAATAGCAAAAAGTGACGGAGAGAGTGAGCATCCTTGTCTGGTTCCTCTCTGAAGTGTAAATCTTTGTGATGAGATTCCGTTTGTGATGACGGTGGCCAGAGGGGATGTGTACAGCGTTTTAATCCAGTGGATGAATGAGCTTCCAAATCCAAATTTGTGAAGAGTACTAAATAAAAAAGTCCAATTCACTTTGTCAAATGCCTTTTCTGCATCTAGGGACACAATTATTGATTTTGTTTGTCTTTTTTGAGCAATATGGATTAAATTAAAAAGCCTCCTGGTGCTATCTGATATATTTCTATTTTTAATGAAACCAGTTTGATCTGGGTGGATTAGCGCTGGGGTTACTATTTCTATTCTTGTGGCTAGGGCTTTAGTAATTATTTTTAAGTCTGTATTTATTAACGAAAGGGGGCACCTGCACCTGTTACCTGAACTCTGTGAAAATTATGTCTGCAGTTGAACACAGAAGATTCCATACACCTTCATGCACTCAGACCAAACAACATCGCTTAAATATGTAGCTGAAAATGAAGCAATCTTCTCAGAACTTTAGAAAATTATTATGTGCACATTCTGGACAAAAAAACATGGTGTTCTGAAAGAAATGGAAAACCCATCTTCAAACAGAAGCGATCGTCGGCGTCAGCATGTTATGCAGCTTTGACAGTCCAGCCTGACCTGTTTCACCGTCTCTGAAATCATGATTAATGTGATTATAACAACAAAAAATATGTAATATATATACATATGGTATATGTAAAGGAAACAGCTCACAAATGACAATGACCACAGCAGTCTGTGTTGGGTGGATCAGTGATACACATGACCTCTGCCACTCGCAATATTGATTGGACATGTTTAGATTGCTTTAAACTCTTCATCTGTAAAAATAAGTCTGATGCATGAAAAATAAACAGACATGAACATTCAATGGCTGCCTGCTTCAGGACTTGTGATTACCATCAGTTGTATAACAGAGAAATATATTGTTAAAAGTAAAGCTTTTAGAGTACATTATTCCTAAACTGTATCCTTTTCCTCCTCTGTACATAAAGATATTGTAACATGTTTCATGTTGTCTTGAGTACAGTTGAACCAGTGATCTGTGGGTCATTCATATTGATCTTTAAACGGAGGATAAAAAGGCCACTGCCTGGTGATGAGCTGGCCAGTTGGCAGTTCTTCTCTGATTACAACCCAAGGTCTGGAAATGCAGTCCACATTTGGTGCCACTTGTCAGCAGGAGCAGTGGAAGCAGATTCGGACTGGATATGCTATTTTTAGAAATGTACACACCCTGTAGATCTGAAATTACTGAAGCCTTGGTTTTATGTGCATATAAAATCAAGAATTACAGTGACGTATTGTGGGGTTTTGTTATATGAAAGGAAAGAAGATTTCAGGTGAATTGAATCAGGAATCAGGAAACTAAACATAAAATCAGACATAACCATTTATGTGAATAAAAAATCGGATACCCCTGTAAATCCATTAGAATGGATGTTTTTCACCTCACTCACAGCCTCAACATCACTTGTATACTTGTCAACAGTAAGTTGAAACCACTTGTCACTATTGCCAACCTAATGTTGTCGTTTGCATATTTTTATCAAGCAAAAATGAATTGTTACAGCGTGATGACATTAGAGAAGAGAGAGTTGCCAGACTGTCTCCATTTACACAATCAGCCCCCCCAACACACACACACACACACACACACACACACACACACACACACACACACACACACACACACACGCACACACACACACACACACACACACGCACACACACACACACTTGCACCACCTCTGTCTGTTCTGAAGAGCAGCAGCCTAAGCTGCACATGTGAACAATTTCAGAGTAATTTTGATGAACGTTGGAACTAATATCCTTTAACAACTATGTGTAAATGATCTATCTGTTGTTTCAAGTGTATTATTATTATTATTATTATTTGCCTTTTGATTGCTAATTCTGGCTTATTGTGCCAGCTAATAACAACATTTAAACTTTGTTATGATGATATCAGCTACTGAACAAATTCCTTAATATTTGATTTCTATGGTTTGATTTTACATTTGTTTAGCAGTATTTAGGAGTATTTCTTTTCTTTTTTTTTCCCCCTTTACAGTTTGGGGCGTGGCACAGCACTGCTGTAAATATATCTCATAAACTGAGCCTGACCTACAGATACTGGTACATGTGGATTTGTTTACCAGCTGAAGCCCAGTGTAACCAACAAAGACTACAGAACTGACAGAGGCCATCAAAGCAGAAAACATGTCAACATTATAACAGCAGCAGGTGTTGAAATCCCAGCTTTGAACGCAGCAACAAAGTTTGCTGTAATGTAGCCTATGTGGTGTATCTCTCTGCAAATAAACACGCATCCTGTGAAAAGTTTTTGCAATGCTGCAGTCAAGTTATTGCCACAACAAAACTAGAAAGGACAATGACTTAACAAAGTAAGCCAGCTAGTGATAATAAGACATTATTTATCAGGTTCAGCATCGGTCTTGAGTCCTGTTTCCTTTCAGAGGTTGCACCAAAGAATAAACGTCAGTCCAGGATTGACCTTTCTTTGTTTAATCAATCTGTAAATAGTAAAGACCAGTCTTAAGATATTCTCTTCCACTTCTGCTGACCTGGTCCTCTTTGGTTTCTTTGACACCACTGCATAATCACCATATCGAGAACAGTGAGCCGGTTAACAGCGGTGTAGGTCGTGGTGTGTGACGCAGTTTCTGTAAGTTGATGGCTGTTTTTGCATGAGTGGTCCAGGCTGGACCACAAAGTTACACAATCCAGTTCCAGGCCAACCAGGCACATTGTCTCTGCAGAGGTCCCATTCCCCCAAATATAGAGGTCAATGAAACATGACACCGATTGTGAAATTAATTTTAATTTGCAAAAGTTATGTGGTGTTGCATTAAGACTCTCTTAAAGACCAGTGGTAATCATGCACTGACTGGGTACCTTTACCATACAGCATAACCAAAATGCATGAGTAGCTTCTTCCATTTCTTAATTTGCAAAACTGAGCTTCATATATTGTGTTTATGGTTGCTGACGTTAGTATAGGACTTACTTAGTCAGAAGGATAGCTGGTCTGTGAGTCTATAATACACGCTTAATTCTTTCACTTGTTCACTTTAACATCAGAAGCTACAGAATACCTGCATTCACATTCATGCTGGTCTTCTGCCACTCACTGAGCAGACACTTAAGTTAAGAACTCATTGTTTTCTGCATGACGTTATCAGACTGTTATTTACGATGTTATTTCTATTCATTGAGGTTTGGGGCATTCAGTGATGCACAACTTTCTCCTCTGAGACTATATAGCATTGATCCTTTAATATGAATTACTGAAGTATTATAAGAAAAGTCTACCTAGAGCCAAGCATACCAACATTTAAACATAAATTCTAATAGCAGATATTGACATAAGATTGATTTTCCCACTCTTTCGGTCATTCCCCCATCCACCTTGAATAATGAGAATTATACGTTTCTTCAATTGCACCATCGATCAGGTGCCGTTGGTGTTGGTTGTAGCTGGTACAGACACGCTGCAATATAATTTCATTACGTTTACTTCAAAACATTTAAATATTGTTTAAGTCAGAGTTTGCTCTTGTGGATATGATCAGAAAATGAGTTGGTAAAAGTGATTTTATTTATTTTTTTATAGATGGCTTACACTGAGACAATGCATGAACAGCTATTTAGAAGTTCCAGCCATTAATCTACCATGGACTATGCCTTGCGATAATGCTGTGTATTCATATTGATTCTGTATGCAGGGTGGGGTGGTAGATTTGCACATCAAGCAATACACTGCACAAGTCATGAAAAAACATTCTGGATTAAAAACAGTTTCTTCCACTGTGTGCAAAATGATTTTATCATTTATCATTTATTTAATCATTTTACGGTTCTTATGGCAATGGTGCTTCGTCTGAGGGGTGGAAACTATTTTTAATAGTGTTAAAGTGATTTGTTAACCAATTAGTGTGACAGTTTCAATATAGATGCATTTATATTTTATCCTGACAAGGTGGTAGAGACTGAATTCTTATTCCCAGAATCCTGAAACGCTGAATTCTGTACTGAGCTCTTGATGAAATTCCTTCATATTGTAAGTGTGATTTTAACTGATGGAAATGTTAGTGTGCCGCTGCGGTTTAAATCAAAATGCTGTGGAAAATTCGAGAGGTTTACGCTCATGCTTGAAAAAGTCGCATCTGCAACCAGTTTGCATATATGCTCAGTGTCCTCGATATTTGTGTTAAAATTCAGTCTGCATGATGAAGAACGCTGACGAGACAAAGTGGGACCTTTAGGGCCTGCCAGAGTTGTTTGTACCACAGTGAGACAAGAGCTCATTAGCCTGTGGATGTTGGCATCGTTTTTTGCAGAATACAGCTGAACATTTTTGGAAGGTTAATAATGCATAAATAACTTATCCACCAGTCAACACCATAATATCCTGCATGACATTTTTGAGGCTTAGCCTGCATGTAGTCCTTAAGATTTAACAGGACACGTAACAATATTGGTGCAACTCACCAAACTTTTCACTTGGACTCTTTTTGTCATCTGTTTGAATTAATTTTCCAATGTTGGCGGAGCACAGTTAAAGTCATTAAAGACGTTAACACTTTGCAATTCCAGGCGTGCTAATTCTCTGCTCCTATGTTGGAGCGCCAGTTGCACTAATGCACTGCAGAAACCACTACATGATGCTGTTCATTAGAAAAAAATAAACTGGGCAAGTATTTCTGGGCACTTGACCTAGCAGAACACAATGTGTTCTACCAAATTACACTCATCCTGGATGCCTCTGGGGATGACTGATTCTGTTGTACCCCGCGGTAATGGTGCTGACATGAGCAGAGGTGCAAAGTTTATCAGCACAATCCATCAAGTTGATTTTGTCCATGTGCTTGTTAGTAATTACACTGAGATGGCCTGATGCCTAAGCATGATCACTGCTTTGTCTTTATTCAACATGTCAGCTTGAGTGCACCGAAATAACCAACTGGCTCTGGATGCTTGAATCTCTCCCACTGGAACGAAATCAAATTACACTTGAGCTCACTTCCTGCCTGCTCTGTTTTACAATCGACTTCCCACAGTGCAAATTAGTGGAAAAGGATAGAAATCATTCAAGGTCACACCCTTTTAAACCTTTTATGAATTTTTTCCACCCTGCTACAATGAACATGAATGTATTAAAGTTGCACGAAATTCATATTCAAAAGGATAAAAGCAACAACATGCTGTACAGTCGCTCATAAGTCAAATGACAGCCTCGACGCCACCCTCCCCGAAGCCTGTTCCTCAGTCTGATTAAAATTGACATGATGTAGGTGCCATTTAGTTTCCCCACAAATTCTGAGAATGAAAAGAAAAGACAAACAGCAGAGCTAATGGTAAGCCGCGCCCCTTCTTAGGTATTACCAAAAAAAGATCTCTGAGTATGCTCATGCTGACAAATTATACATGTCATGTAACATAAATCAGCGGTGTATGCACATAGTTTCTCAGACTGAAAAGTTTGGGTACATTATAACATGTATAGATTGCTAAAAAAAAAACAAAAAAAAACAACAACTCAGATATTCATTGTCGAAACTGAAATGACTTTCACAAAGTTCACAAAATAAAACCTCAAAAAAAAAAAAAAAAAAAAAATCCTCGAACTGCATGCGCACCAAACCATACATGTCTTCTGGGAATACAGGCAGACAAGTGAAAAGTGTGAATTCTGACAGGTCTGGTCTGTCTGGGTAAGACCTCTCAACCATTGTGCATGATATTGACCTATTGCTCCACTCATGAGAGGGCCCCAGGCATTTTACACATTTGTCTGCCTCAGTTTGCATGGCTGCGTGCTCCTAGTTGAACCCCAAGATATTTTTTTTATATAAAATGTGACTCTGTGTATGTCTGTCTGTTTTGTTTTTTTTTATTTGTTTTCTTGGGTCTTTTTGTTTTTTTTTTATTTCTGGCTGCTTGTGTATACTGTAAGATCTTGAATTGCTCTGAGCAGTGTATATCTCCTGAATAGCTTGACTTGCCATGAATAATTTTGAGGAATCCAAGAGCTTTTCCTCTTTGCACCCTCACATACATTCACATTCATCCCCTGCCGTCTCTGAAGTGCTGGCTTAGCGTACTCGACAGCTCCCTTTGGACAAACATGAATTGTGGTCTGTTGAAGCCAAAACCGTGTTCCTTAAATATTGTCAAGACATCCCAGCGCCTCGCGCGGGATTCTGTATTGGTGTCTTTATAAATTGTTGTGCCGCCTCTCGGTGAAGATTTTTCCTGTTTTCTTTTTTTTTTTAAATTGCAATTGTTATATGCATGACCCTATTGCATTTGATAACCTAAAACATTTGAGAGACTTTAGAACAGTAAAGACAAACGGAAAACCTAGTCACTCACAACAATGTGAGTTTCATGAAATTAGATCACGATCAAACCTGGTGAATATCTTTTGAGAGGTCTACAGAGAACTTAAGCCTGGAAAGTAAGATCGGGAATATTTGAGTATTTTCACTTGTCTCTCAGGTCTGCCAGTCTACGCAGGCCGCTGGTTCAAGTACCTCTGCACAGACTTATCGCGCCACTTAGGACTTACTTTTTGACTTTAAACACCTCCTGTCTTCATATTTTAAATATTTTTGCAGCTCGTAATGTAAAATGTGTGATGGCTAAAGCCTCTCTCTGGCTTAATGACACCACTAGAGTCATTAAATGACAATTGTGGGAAACTAAAGGGAAGTTGGAGGAAATATTCTGCAAATCTTTAGAATTTTTTTTAAACTAATGGCTTCCTGTGAGAGAACGGGTAAGAGACAATAAGGTTTTCTCACCTTCTGCTCCCAGTCTAGTCCAGAGGCTCCTATTTAGTCTGCACCCTCTGGTCAACGCTCTACCCGGTCAGTAATTCTAGGCATCCCTTGCAATAGCATAAAAGGTTTAAACTTTTGAGATTTCTTAAGAAGCCAGACTAATGTTTCAATAACTACTCTCAAGCTGCATCACAGATATCCTAAAACCTGGAATCAGAGGATGATGCCGAGCATCTCTTACTTAGTGCCGAATTACTTTATTTATTACAGACGGTTACTGTCTTCTACAGTTGTGTTTTGTATTATTTTATTTTCCAAAAAGCTCCTTAGCAATTTCACAGGGCACAAAATAATACAGTGACTTTAGTATTTGATTCTCTTTCTGCACGTATTGCAGTAACAAATACTTTTTTTATTTTTACACAGCTGAATGCACATGACTCCACTGTAAAATGATGCTGTACAGAACACTATCCTCCAGCCACACAGAGCAGAAACTTAAGCTTACTGTTTCCACTTTTGATTTAGATATAAGTAGAGTGTACAGACTTTAATAAATTCTGTTTTATTGCTATACAGCCTGTTTGTTACGGGTGATTAATCTTTTTGTATACTGTCTTGTTTTACTACTTCCTTTCTTTTAGGGATGTTCCAATCACTTTTTTTTTTCTTTTTTTACTCCTGAGTCCCAGTCCGAGTCATTTGATTTTGAGTATCTGCTGATACAAAGTCTCAATCAAATACTATGGCAATCCACAAAAGCAGAGGCATCTTTCTATCCAACCAATTCCCAAATTGCAAACATTTGCTGTAGCCCTGCATCTGCGGTCCAATTAGAATTAATTGCAATTTTCAGACATTTCTGAAAATGCTGAGAAGCCTGTTACAAGTCTGCTCTACGTTTACGTCGCCCCAGTGTTGCCAATTCCTCAGTAAGGAAAGCAGATATTGGCTTTACAATTTGGATATTATTGTAATGGATGCTGTAGGAGAGATGAATAAAATCATAGGAGACAAAAGGGGAGTAAAAAAACTAAATATGTTTAGAAACACAAATGAACCTTCTTTTGTCAATTCTTTTTTTTTTTGTCACAAATACAGGCCAGTGTTCTGCCAATGAATAAGAGTTATATATGAATAATTATTATTTTTTATTTAAGAGGCGCTGGGCCTGTGCAAGATCAGCCAGCGGTGGATTTGCAGATGCGCGATTCATTTGCAATTTAGACGTGGAGATTTGAACGTCTCCTGCTGTGACTGCAGCTGAGAGCGGCTGCAGGAGGACTGAGCTGCCAGAGTGCTCTGGTACAGGGGAGGGGCCCACGGCAGCAGGCTACCTGCTGAGAAGGGCGACAACGATATCAGCCTTCAAGTTAGAGTCTACGTGACACCTGAAAAAAGTCACCAGATGTGTAGCTAGTTTTTTTTTTCACTAGAGGGGTGTTAAAAGTTGTTAAATACAGCGACAACGTATCCAAGTTGGCAACACTGACATCAGCTCAGAAGGTGCTACTCTAGGTTGAAGGTTACGCCTGCCCCCACCTGACATATCCTAAATTATTCATGGGGAAACTCACTGATAGACAGTAAATAAATAAGAAATTTATTTTGCGCACTCCATCACTCCATCACCATCATCATTCCTATCTCACAGACCACACTCGGATCATACAGCTTAAATCTTTCAGAGCCAAAACGTTGAGCACTAGTGCACGAGACAAGTCAACAAGCCAAAAAAAAGGATCGGTGCCCCAAAGTTGAAAGTGTCACTCCGAGCTGAATTTAAAACGGAACGGGAAAGTCATTTGAGCAATAACTGCGTCCTTACCTAAAGATAAGGTGTCAGCACGATGACCAAGTCTGGGCTCACGACATTGATAGACGGTACGGCAGGAGTTTCATTTGTCCGAGGCTGAGCCCTGGCACATAAGCCACTGCTGCATCATGAGACGCACAACTTAAGAACAAACGTTTCTCATGATTTTTTTGGTTTTTACGATATTTTTTAATTATTAAATATTAAATATTTTGTAAACCAGATTTATTAAAAATAACCAGTTAGTTCGTTCAAATTTGAATAATCTTAATTTTTTGTTGTAAGTTCATGGTTAAACTTTATGTCTTTGAGGTAGTAGATGTGTTGGTTGTTAGTGTTAAAGTAATCTGGTTAAAAACTTAAAAAAAAAATAAAGCATTAGTTATATTATTAATAGTGTGTATATTGTATTTACTGACTAAATTAAAAGATGTAAGACATGAAACAAAGATTCCTAGTCTATGGGAAAAAAAAAACATTTTATACTAAATGTATAAAATATTGTGTTAGTATTAAAATCATCCATTAAGTGTTAATAAAAACAGACTATCGGTACATACTCCCGCCCTCCTCTCTCACCTCCTGCTTACCTAAAATCAAATTCTGGGTCACCTCAAACGTCTTTAAATGAAATAGTGAAAAAAACTGAGGTCCTCCTCATTGGCATAAAATCATCATCCAAAGTTGACAGCTTTTTCCTCACCGCTGACAGCTCCTCAGTCTCCCCCTCCCCTCAGGTGAAGAGTCTGGGTGTCATCCCCAATAGCACTCTGTCATTCCATTCCCAGATCAACAACATCTTCCGGTCTGCTTACTTCCACATTCGAAACATAAATCAACTCCGCCCGTCCCTCACTGTCCACACTGCCTCCATCCTTGTCCACTGCCGTGTCACCTTCTGCATCGATTACTGCAACTCTCTCCTCTTTGGTCTCTCCCAGAAGTCCTTCCACAATCTCCAACTGGTCCATAATGGTGCCCGAATCATAACAAGAACCTCATCGTTCCATCACATCACCCCCATCCTGCAGCAGCTCCTCTGGCTCCCAGTCTGACAAACGGGCAGCAGAGCTTTCAGCCGCTGTGCTCACAAACTCTGGCACTCCTCACTACCAGACATCCAAAATATTGACTTTCTTCCAAACTTCAAATCCAGACCCAAGAATCACTTATTTGAGATTGTCCAGCTACACTGTCCTTCATTTATTTTACTATATGCTGATTTTATCCATTGTTGTCGTTTTATCTGTCTATTGTAAAGTGTCCTTGGGTTTCATAAAAAAAATGCTTATATATAAGATGTATCATTATTATTATTATTTTATAACCAAGTGCTTATTTTGTTTTTGTTTATTTCTTTAAGAAAGTAGGAACCAGCTGACACTGTGAATGCTTAAACTAATCTTTACTAATTATATTGTAGCTTTTGAACAGCTGACTGCCATTGTTAGGTTTAGTTCAATAAAGAAACACGCAGATGTCAAAGATTCTGCCATCAGACTCCACAACTGACAAAAAGGAAACTTAACTAAGAATGACAGTCTCTGTCAAGAAGTCTAGCATATTCATCACAGACACTGGGTACGAAGTTTTCATTTAAAAACAAGATGAGAAAACAGATGCTGAGGGTAGCTGTTCATCTCTAATGGAAGTGTTTGATTTTATGTCCAGGACCACCCCCTCCTGAATGCAGAGCATGGACTGTATGTATAACCTCATGATCCAATAGATGTCTATTTATGTAAAAATGTGGTACATTAATGCACACCACAGTTTCACTGACACAAGCAGCAGCGAGGCCTTGATGCTGTTGCTGGCCATGTCCAAATGCACCAAGTCAAACTATTTGTGTGGGAGGTGAGGAGAGAACGGAGGTCCCAGGTCCGTCATCCATGAAAATCCGACCAATCACAGCTCAGCACAGCGCTGCTGCAAGAAAAAGGCCGGTGAGTAAAAGGCACTTTGAATCCATGCAAGAGATAAAAAAGGAAAAGAAAAAACCTCAAACTTTACTCAAGTTGTGTAATTAAAAGAGTGCACACTTAGCTGCAATTCATAAGGAGACAGAAGTCCACTCTCCATGTTTAGACTGCTAGAGATTCAGTAATTTGCAGCAGCAGACAGTAGCCGACCATCAGAAAAAGCTTGTGATTTTTAAAACAGGCGAAACGAAGAAAAACTGTTGCGTTGTCGTGTCGTGTCCTTCAGTGAGATCATTGTTGAAACACACAAGGGTCTGACTGTTACTGTTTATTGGTTCCTGCTTAGGTTTTGTGAGGAAGACATCCATCCATCCATTATCTATACCCGCTGTATCCGTTTCCGGGTCACGGGGGTCTGTCGGAGCCTATCCCGACGCATATCAGGCGAAAGGCAGGGGTACACCCCGGACAGGTCGCCAGTCTATCCAGGGCCACATACAAGACAAACAACCAATCACGCTCACATTCACACCTAGGGAGAATTTAGAATGATCAATTAACCTACCCTGCATGTTTTTGGACTGTGGGAGGAAGCCGGAGTACCCGGACGGAACCCACGCAAGCACGGGGAGAACATGCAAACTCCACACAGAAAGACCCACCGGGCCGGGAATTGAACCGGGAACCTTCTTGCTGTGAGGCAACAGTGCTAACCACTAAGCCACCGTGCTGCCCTGAGGAAGACATTGTAAAAATAAATTGATAACTTCTTATGTGACACATTTATTTTATTT
The DNA here is from genome assembly GCA_014839995.1 of Xenentodon cancila. NCBI lineage: Eukaryota > Metazoa > Chordata > Actinopteri > Beloniformes > Belonidae > Xenentodon > Xenentodon cancila. The sequence continues at coordinate 18,854,416 of CM026207.1, read as the reverse complement.
ACTCATTTTATAACTTTCATAGAGGGGCCGCACGGTGGCTTAGTGGTCAGCACTGTTGCCTCCGGCTTCCTCCCACAGTCCAAAAACATGCAGGGTAGGTTAATTGATCATTGTAAATTCTCCCTAGGTGTGCATGTGAGTGTGCATGTTTGTCTGTCTTGTATGTGGCCCTGCGACAGACTGGCGACCTATCCAGGGTGGACCTGGCCTACTATGTGTCGGGATAGGTTCCAACAGACCCCCGTGACCCAGTAGCGGATTAAGCGGGTGTCCATGGATGGATGGACAACTTTCATAGAAACACATGTTTTATCGAATTAAATTAGGTTAGATAGACAAAGATGGCGGCGGTTGCTGATGGGGCTATGTAGGCTCCCACTGAAGTCAAACAAGATAATTCAATAAGTTGAACAATTTCAGAATGTTTTGGAAGTTGATTTTGAAACTTTGCCTCTGTGGTTGTGTAAAATTTATGAAATCTTCATTTAGATTTGCTGGCCTACATGGTATGAAACTGTTTTAGCAGTTCCAGTTGGTTTTCATTTTATGGTCTTGTTTCAGTCCATTGTTTTGATTATTTGGGTTATAAAGGATATAAAGGGTATATATATATATATATATATATATATATAGGGTACTTTTACTTGACTAAAAATAAAACAGGAAAACAGTAAGTGTAGCCGAGGCAGGAAGTTCAAAAAACAAACAAACAAACAAATCTCTAAAACTCTAAAAAAGCAGATAATGATAATATGGAATACAAATAAAAAAGGATTGATGACCATCAGAAAGGACAAAGAAAGGAAAGGAAAGCAAAACTATATGTGTGAACAATAAGGAGACGAGAACAACGAGACAAAAAGACATGCTGACGGCCAGTAAACCAACAGCAAAACTAACTTAGATAACACAAAGAATCAAATAAAACCAGAATCCCAGGACCGTGACAAACACAAATCTGATCATTTTTCCCATTTTCAATGTTTTATGAAAAAACTAAAATGAATTGTGTGGTCTGCCTTAGCGAGTCCTTGTGAACATATTTGAAGTATATATTTTCAGAAGTCTAATTCTGCTTCTTTTTTCCAAATGTTATTGGAAAGCCAATAACATGCCCCTGAGTTTATTCGCTACCATATTTGAGCCTCTTTTATTTTCAAACTTCCAGATCTTACAGCAGAACTACATTATATCTAAATGTTTGTGCCTTTCTGGCCAGACACAGGAATAACACTGATGAGAGCGAGTCTGCCTGTTAAAGAGTGAAGGTGTGCATGTTTACAGACCTGTACCTTGAAAGGTCACTGCCTCGTACCCACTGACGAATGTTGCAAATGTAGAAAAATGAAATACTCTGCTGGAGGAAGAGTATGTTTTAGTTGAGTGCATCCATATTAGTGCATGATGTACCATCTCTTCTTTAGTCATGTCTGGCCTTAAAGGCCAGATTGTTACACAAAATCACATCTTTTCAGAGAGAACAAAATATTCAACTGAACTGTTTTGTTTTTTTTTTGTTTGTTTTTTATATACACATATGTTGGGGACAGGATGTCGGGTAAATCAAATCTGAAACAGTTCCACTGAAAAAAGATGCCAGGTTTTATTTATTTATTTTTTCTTTCTTTTTCAAATTAGTGACATGAGAAATATACCTCAGATGATATATGTCCAACTGCTACCACTTTTCTTCACTGACTATTGTTGGTATGCTTCGGTGCTGGTTACTTTTTATTTAAAGTCACGATGTGAGTCTTGACATGCTTTCAGCTGATGTTTTCACCACATAATTCTCTTCAGAATTGGAAAAATAAATTGATGTTTACTGAAAATTGGTATTTCGGGCATGCAGTGTCTCTGAGTAGGCAGAGTGTGAGCCTTACGAGCAGAGACAGACTAAGGTCGGGTTGAAACAAAACAAGACGAGATGCTAGGGCGCTGCAGGTTAACGAGCTTTCCACCGAAACGCTGCTACCTCCACTCTGTCCATCAAAGCTCGCGATCTCCACACTGAACTCATCCACAGGAGCAAATAGTGGGGGTAATCTGGGAGCTCTGAGAGCAGAGTAAACTGTGACAATGTGATTCATACTGCTGGCAAGGACTGGGCAAAAACAGAAATAATGGGTCTAAGGCTGACTGATTCAGTGACTGTAATCAGCCTATTTGCTACATTTAGATTAAATTTGGCATAACCCCAATGCAAGGAAGGGTGGTAACGAATAATTGAACATGTGATTGAAAAACTGTTATGTGCAATTTTTTTTTACCCCTTGGGGACTTTAATGCACATTGTCTTGGGTATAAAAGACAATGCATAATTACGTGTGGGCAAGGGAATCAAGATTTTAAATAAATGAATGTTAATTGCGTAGACTAAACAGATAGTTCAAGTATTTGGATAAATGACTAAAAAGAAACTGCTTGGCCAAGTGCAGTCCTTTCCCCCATCACGTCAAGATAAATGAACCAGATAAAAGGTCTGGAGTTGATATCAGGTTTTAGGTTGGTATTTGGTGGCTGTTTGAGTGCAGCTACCAATATGAAGTCCATGGAGATCTCAATCTAAGCGAAGGAGGCCATTAGGCTGAAAATACAGCTTAAATCTTTAAGAGATATAGAAAAAAAAGTACACTTCTTGATTGTTCCATTTCAGATTTATTATGGTGGTGTGTAAAGGCAAAGTCGTAAACTAAATGATTCTGGACCTAACTGTTGTTGAATAGGTTACTTGCCCTATTCTCAGATCATATCTTCTCTTTTTCAACAATGCGTGTTGTTATTCACCTTGGCTCCTGTAGGCAGTGTGTTCTCTATATCCCGTAATCAGTCAAAGACCCCATTCAGATCTCGCATTAAAATGTCTCCTGGGAAATGCGATCGCAAATAGCCAATGCGAGCTCCAAACAGATTCCTTGACAGATACAGATCCAATCACACGGGACACATTTTAAAATGCTCTGGGACACTGTGACCACATTCTCTTCCAAATCCTTATTAAGGGACCACCTCATAAACTAACATGTGGTCATTCATGTGGAAACATCATTTGCACATGAATGACCACACTGGACTTTGTGGTTGTGGCTGATCACTGCCAGTATGAAACACCCTATTTTTATGTTGTTGATGATTAAAGATTTGAAAAAAAAATCTTACTTGTCTTGTGATTTACAGCTAGTCCATGGTCTCATTTCTTACTGCGAGTTATGCTGCTGACTTTGGCAAATCAAATTTAAAATAACAACACTCTTGGTGGTGGCACACGTCTTTCTTTGCACAGAGCAGGACTTCAGATCCAATCTCTCATGATGCAGTTGGGTACACATTTTAATGGCAGATGTGAACATAAATGCTAGTCACTTATAATTGAATTAAAACATTTAAACTAAAGAAACTGGCCTGGACAAAAATGATGAAACTCTCAACTCAGCCTAGTGGTTACAGAGGTGGGCTTGGGTCTGGAGGACCCCGGTTGGCAGGTGGGCCCCTGAGCAAGGCCCTAACTGCTCCGTGGGTGCTGGAAAAATAACAGCAATAACAGCACACGTCTTGTAATACAACTAGTGATGGGTTAAATACAGAGGACTGATTTCAATGTGGTTTGTGAGATGTATACTGACAAATAAAGAGTATTAAGAAGATTATTAATAAAGAAATTTCTGTAACGTTTAATGAAACTCCTGCACCTCCGGACAGGGGTTATGGTCCATGCCTCATAAGCAAACTGCTCCAGCTCCCTGAGGTTTGAAGGGTTTCTTCTCCAGACTGCATGTTTCAGCTCTTTTCACAGATGTTCAGTAGTATTTAGATCAGGGCTCATAGAAGGCTGCTTCAAAGTAGTCCAATGTTTTCTTCTCAGTCATTCTTGTCTAGTTTTAGTTGTGTTTTGGGTCATTATTCTGTCGAGGGCCAATGACCTCCGATGGAGACCATGCTTTCTGACACCTGGTAGCAGTGTGCCTTGGTAGTTTTTTGATTTCATTGTACGTGCACAGATTGATGACACCCTGTACCAAACACAGCAAAGCAGCTCCAGAACATAGCCGGCCCTCATCCAAGTTTCACGGTAGCTACAGTTCTTCTTTGAATGCTTGATCTTTGTGCTGGTGAACGTAAAGCTGACGTGACTTGCCAAAACCCATGATCATTTGTGGTGTTGAGTGTTTGATGTCGACAGTAAAATTTTCCAAGTTCCAAATGTTAACAACATTTAACATGTTAACATGTTTGGCGGTCACGTGGAAATTAAACTTAGACGTCTGAGACCCACGTCAGCGACAGGTAAAATGCACTTCCCAGTCGGCCTTCATCTCGCTGTATCGGCTTTGCGTTAACAGAGATGCTGCAGTGACGACTCGTGGGAAGGTGGGAGGGGCTAATCAAACAACTCTGAAAACTTACTGAACATGGCATGGTCACACGCTCCGCTATATGTAGAAATGACGTGTAAACGTCTCTGTGTGTGCACTGGACAGAACATGAAAGCTTTCTCGTGTGAGAGGTGAAAATAACAGAGTACAGCAAATGGGGGAGTAAATTGGGTTGAGTTTACTCACAGAAATCTGACAGAGATGTAGGATTGTTAGGAGTCTTCCCCTCTGTCTCTGTGCCGTACAAAAGCAACCAACTACCCATCAGGCCTCTGCAGCCACTTGTAAACCTTCCTCCCAGTCCTGTTGTGGCTTGAAGAAAATATTATTACTCTGAGTATTTCCTACTTTTGCATGTACTACTGCATGTTTATTTTAATGGACAACAAATCAAGTAAAGCAATTTCAGAGCAGAGTGACATATTTGTTATTATGCTGTCAGCAGAATATTGAACGAAACATTTCACTCAGATCTAATGTCATCCATTAATGGAGGCTCTAAAAACGTGTGTGAAAAAAAGCTATTAATGTCCAAAATAGAACAAACATCATATTCAATGTTGAATTTTTGCCATGTCATAGTTGATATTATCGTTTTTAATTTGATGGCAGCTACACATCTAGAAAAAGTTGGGCTAGGGGCGTCAAAAGGCCAGAAAAGTAACCGTCACAAATCAAAAACTCAAATCAAACTGGCAGTGAAACAGAAGAGGAGCATGAGAAGGCCAGGAAGCACACAACAAACGAACTGCAGTAAAAAAGGAGTAAAACATGAGGCAATATATTTTCTTGTGTTTAACAATTGACTGAATCTGCTCCCATGACTTCTGATGGTAATGCTCTGTTTCATCATTCATAAGCACCTAGACGATGCACAAAAAGATAGAGAAAATTAAACTTTCATTAAATCTGTCTGTATTCGGCTCAAATGTGCAGCACAAAAGACCCTGTAAGAGGATAGGTTTTGGAGAGTGTGCTGGAGACCGGGCAGACAGGCCGGGCTGCAGGTGGTGGGAGCGGGTGTGACGCAGGCAACAGCCCTTTGGCGAGAACGCTGTTGCCTTATTGGTAGGGTGTTTCGGTCTGGGACTCAGGTACCTCCAGTCTCTTTGGTTGTCTTTAGTGCAGCTGGAGTACCACGCTGTAGCACTGTAGCAGACGATGCTCCTCAGATGAAATCCCATTTAATTAATTAACAATAATTCATTCATTTTCCAAATAAATATTCAAATAAATTAAGCAAAATATGTATGTAGGCCACTGTAGTACTATAAGGAACACATATATCCTGTCCGAGCCAGCAGCAGTAACTAAGAGGGCGGTACTGACCAATAGGTCACCTGGTTTGTGTCAAGTCTCAAAGCTTTTGGTGCGGCACAGACAATTCCTGCTGCCCTTATGTGCTAATCTATTTCTTTTATCTCTCTTTATATCTTTTTTTTCTTTATTTGTTCTCCAGTTGTTTCTCCACTCAGACTATTTTTAAATAATCAACTGCTGTTACAATTTACTTCCCGTGTGGCCAAATATAGTTTTGAGGCCATTTATGTGGCTGAGTTGCTGGCAGGTGGTGTAGTGAGGGACCCCAATCACCTGTCAGTCACATAGTGTGAACGCCCCGAAGACTCCCCGTTACAGAGCACTGCCGGATACGAACACTAACAGTCGTGTAGCGTGAAAGTGCCCTTACACAGGACTAGTGTCAATAAATAACATTTATGATTTCTAAAACAAAGTTAAAACTTGTTGTCAGATAAAACGAAGTATATCCCTCATTTAAGCTTTATGATAGGCTAACTGTATTAATATTGCTACAAAACAGATTTCTGATAGCTGCCTGAATACAGAAATGGCAACTGTAAATGATTCAGATTGTTGACAAGCCCCCTCCACTTTGCACCAATCAGAGCAGAAAATTGTAGGGAAATAAAACTTGAATAACTGACTGTGACAGCGTCTGTCACAACAGCAGGCAGCGATGTGTGTTCCAACAGAGTGAAAAAGGAACGTATGTAAGACATAAAAAGCTAGAGGAAAAGGAAAATGTTTTCTCTTCCCTACATGCGTGATGGGAGCTCTGAGCCGTCAGCAAGGAAGTTTAGGAAAGAGGAGGATAACAGCAAATCTAAGCTTATTAAAACATGAAGGTGTTCAATAGCCAGATTAGGAGTGCTTCTCCTTAATTTCACAAGAAATGCAGAAACATTGCTGTCAGTGCGGAACAGATACGGAGCAAACCGGTTTAAGCTAATCATCATTCAGCAGGCCACTTTTTCATTTGCATTATCTTTTTTCACACCAGTTAAAGGGCAGAAAAAAACTCAAGGCATCTTGCTTCAGCCCATTGTCCTCTCCCTTTCCCACATGCTCATCCCATGTCTCCTCTTTCTCGACATCTAAATCAGACGTGTCTGCAGTGAGCAGCAGTTGGTGCTTTGGTTCGCTCTTCCCATAACTGGAGGCAAAGTGCAGAGCGGCAGCTGTGACGGGGACAAATAATCGCAAACTTTTTTCCGAACTTCCTTTGTTAAGTCTCAGTGAAAGACAAGGGAGCTGCAGCTTTGAAGTCTCCATGGTGCCATTCATCATGACTACTGTGTGCCCATATTATAAAGCGCTTTAGCAATATCAGTTCAACACCCCCAGAACCTTTACATGCGATAATGTGATCTATTATTCACTTTTCCATATTCCAGAAATATGCTTAACATACTGAATGTCTTATTCTCCTGTCACATGATGCCTAAGGCTCTGTCGGAGGGTTTCATCATTGCAGATATATGCATTCTGCTCATTTTGTAGAAGCTTTTGTCCAGCATGACTCACATTTTCTGCACTCAGGTTCATTTCACATACTTCGTCTGACTGTCTAATTATTTCAGGCACTCTTTTACTAACCAAGCTCCAGTCCTGTGGATTTATGGTTTTAATGCCGACACAGTATTCCCACCAGTGATATTCACTTTAGCAGTGAGGTCTCTGCTTCCTTTGCCGAGGCTGCTTCCTCCAAGACCCAAACTCGAATAAAGCAGAAGTTAATGGATGGATGGATCTTTAAAATCTTTGGGGATGATCTATACCACAGCTATTGATTTCCGTAATTTACACAGTCACAAGGTACAGAATAATGCAGAGCTGTGGTGTTCTTACAGACGTGCATAAATTAAATCAAAAAGTCTTAGATCCAGTTTGTCCAAACCACGTGTCCTGGTTTAATTTGAACAGTTTGAGCCATATTATTATAAGATGCAGAGTCATGTGAAAAACGTGCTCCATTTCTTCTGCATCAGGACTTAAAAATGATAATTTAGCCCATACCAGGTCATAAAATGCTGTAAAAACAGCTTTACATAAATAAAAGGACGACATGTTACATTGTGACATTATTTATTTAATTTAAAAAAAAAAAAGTGATCCAAATGCAGAAGCAGCTCATAAATGCACAGCAAGGTAACGACAATAAAATGCACCACATTACTGATTTTTAGAAAGTGTGTAAAAATACACACACACAAACATTTTAGCATTACTTCTCCAAAGAAACGTATGCTTCTTCATAATGTCATGTATAAAAATATGATGTAAACCTGTGCAGGTGATTGATAGTCAGTCTATTGCATAGAAGGTTATGATACATTCATTTTGACTGTCACCATTATTTATTATAAAGCTATCTAGACTTGGGAATAGAAAAGGTAGCAGAAGTGAAGTATGGAGGTTTGGAAACACTCAGTGGGGCTTCTTCTTGTGATGAACGAAGCAGTTCTTGATTTTTCTTCTTTAAAACTGCTTACATCGCCATTATACTAATTTTCTATATTTACCTCAAAGTTCAAACTTGCTGACATTTTGGACTTTACATGCAACACTGGCATTTGGAGATTTAAAGCTGATACTAACATTTTGTCTGAGAATTTATAATATTAGGTTGAACGGTTAAGGAAATGTAAGCACATTTAAGTATGCTTTTCTATTTCCAAAGTGTCCCAGTCCCCTTTCGTGACAGGAATGCTGTGTACCTGTACCTCTGGGCAAAGTGTAAGACTGCCAGTCCATCACAGATCTCTCACTTAGACTGTAGAAACCTGGAAAAACCCTTCTGTGACACATTTAGGTTTGTGAGTGGTTTTCCAGTCCAACTTTCGAAGTTTGGTGGTTGTCAGATCAGTAGGAACTGATTCTATCTGACCTGTAGTTAAACCAAAGTGACAAAAATAAAACCTGGTAAGTGTGTATGAAGGCCATCTAACCTTAGTTATCACAATCTCATTCTGTTAACTAATGATGACTCTGATCTGTTCATTTTTCCTAGTTTCAGATGTCACCAACTAAACGACACCTGAAATGAGGACTGCTGACATCTGAAACGACTGCCAGGGCTGAAACAAAAAGCCCAATCTCCGTGGCTGTAGGCCTGAGTCGGGGTGCCTGGGTTGGGGAGGCCAGCATCCATATCTGGGGTGACTGCAGAGCAATATGGCTTCACGGCTGAAGTCAACCTGTTCTGCGTTGGCCTGGAAAGGTCCAGGGGTGACAGTGATAAATTTTGGCCTTTGATTATCTCATACTAATCTGCAACGATAACAAACATTACCTGACATTGAACTGGGCTTCTTTTTCACCTTCCATCCTTCAGGATGGAAGAACAAGACAAGTTCATTTGTAGAGCACATTTAACAGCAAGGGGATTCAATGGTGCTTTACAGAGACATTAAAACAGCATCACATGAAAAAAATAGTAAAACGAATGATTTAAAATTTCCCCGTGACCCTGTACAGGATTAAATATGTATGGAATATAGATGGATGGGTTTAAAATTTAAACAAAAAGAAAGAAAAAAGAACAACAGTACTGAAAACTAAATAAATTGAGTGTGATAGAAAATATTTATCTGTGACCTGGCCGGTGGTCAGACGCATATCATATCTGTCTTTAACATTTCTGTGACCTTCCTATAATACGGGTTGTGCAGATTCATATTTGGTCCTTGATTTTTCTGCTCTGCTGACACACAAACACACAATGATTAGTTATGTTAATCACATAGTGTTCAGTCTACGGTATTCCGTGGTGTTCAAATTGCTTTGCAAACTGAGACTCTGTCATTTCTGCATCGAGACGCCTGATGTATGTTTGACCGCACTTACATGCAACTGCTGAAATTACATCTACTAAACTTTGGATCTCCTGTCACGTCTTTATTCATGATAATCTAATGAACTGAGTCTTGGTCCAGACAGTCACCTAGTGGTTAAAACATATTATACCGAGGTGTTAGTACGTTTTTCCACAATACTGAGTGTTTCAGCTGAACAAGAGAAAATAAAGTTTCACGCCTTTGACGGTTACCACAACCTGGATGGCTGAGAGTCGTTATTTTGGTTGGTCTTCTGGCTTGTACTCATTCAGCCGGTATAATGTTTTTTCTTAGAGTGAATTGTGGCTTATGGCTCATTTTAAGAGTCTGTAACCTGTGCGATGACTAGCACAAGAGCTTAAACTGTGAAGATATACAAGCGGTAAATCTTTCTGTACCAATTTTATGAACAACAAAAATATACATCTATTCAACTTTTTGTGTGTGAGGATGAGATATGTTTTTTTAAGAGTTTACGTTGAATGATTTTCATACATTTAATAAATGGACTGATATATGTAAAACTAAAATAAATAAATGTATTTTTTGTTAAAGTAAAGTATATCCTCAGTACAATGCTTTCACAGAAATATAACTAAGCGCTATGAATTCTGTTGTTTATGGCTTTAGTATTTTTATTGTCTACTAAATGGAAACCGCAGTGCTCCCTAGTTAGGGATTAAACTAAACTATTTGAGATGAAGGCCTTCATCTTACTTGCCATTGTCGTTCATGAATTGTTGCAATAAAATAAGCTCAGGCAAACCGCCGAATCTCATGAACATTTTATTTTGGTTTTGGGTCGCTTGTTTTCGGGTTGTTTCTAGAGTCCATGTTGCTTATTTTTCTCATGAGATCTGGCAACTATGAGGATGTGGAGGACGTGGTGCCGCGGCATGACACAAAAACTCCAGTGGGATGTCGTATTTTGATTAAGGTGTTTACATGTCTGAATTATGTGACTTTGATCAGCAAATTCTACATGCCTTGATGTGATTATTGCTTACTCCGATTGTTACCTTAAATAAATGGAGGTTGCTGTTTACATTTCAGTTTCTTGTCTTGAATTTTGCCTTAATCTGACTTTGATCGGAGTACTGTGGTCCATGTAAATGCATTCACTATTACCTCATGCTTGCTCAGGATGGGGGATTGTACTAAAGTCAAGATTTTTTACAGTTTGCTGTTTTTTTTTATGAACTGCCATTATATGTATTTTGAGTCTGGACTATATTGGAATAAATTAGATTATAAATGACAATTTACAATAAATTCGATAAAATGGGATTATAATTGGACTGAAGTGGATTGGACTTATTTGGACTACATTAAACTTGTGTGCATTTTTTTTTGTAGAGTGCCTTGAGGTGACTTCTGTTGTGAATCAGTGTCATATAGATGAAGTAAATAAGATTAAAGTGAGAGTGCAAACGTAATGCTCTACTAACTGATACATTTGTCCTGGGGAGTGTGTAGAAACACACATGTGCTACCCCTGTGGACATATGGTGTTGACAGCTGCTCCTTTGAATCCAGAGCTCTGTGGTGGTGGCTAAGTGCTATTTTGCCTGTCCCAGCTGTTGGGACAAGAAACTGCCTGCAGTCAGGCACACTAAAGTATCCTTGAAGAGTATCCTGCAATGTACGTTGGCTGCAGTTCTTTTAGAAACTGCTTAAACCTTTCCTACTCTGGGACTTCAAACTAAACAAAGCATACATTTAGGGTGTTAAAGTAATTTGTGTGTAATATATATATATATATATATATATATATATATATATATATATATATATATATATATATATATATATATATATATATATATATATATATATATATATATATAATGTGTGATATAGTTTCCTCATGTTATCGTTATCAGTTTCAAACATATGGAACTGTGCGTTACTTTATTAAGACTGGAAAACTCTCATGGCTTGTCTTTTGTGACGTACTCCATATTTCAACTCGCCCTCCTAGTCTGAGCAGCCCTTGTGATGGCCCTGGACCAGCATGTAGCATTTTTCCTCAAGATTAAATGCAATATCAAGCATCAAGATGTCATGCAATTTCCTCTGACCTTAATCCTATTGCTCCACTTTGAGACGTGTCTTTCTTTTTAAAAAAAATCACATATAGAACAGGAATTAATTTTCTGTCCTTGCTTGTAATACCAAGTTTTTTTTTCCTTTTAATCAATTAATGCATATATCATACTCTATATGAACCAACATTTCAATCAGATTGTGTCCCACACATATAACAAATTAAGCACCTGCCCATGCAGTGTCCTTTAGCAAATGTTTTTTGATAAAAATTGGTCCATTCTGAAGAGTTCGGAGACTTCAAGTGCAGTACTATAACACCTTTGCAGTAAGATGATTTATGACACATCATCTCTCATGGATAGTCCACAATTACCTGTAAACGATATCTTTAGAAAATTGCAGCATTTTATTAATAATAGCTACTCAGCACAAAGAGGAAGATCATGTAAAATCGTGAGTGCTAAAGAGCGTGGTTAACGTGTTGCACACCCGGCCACAGAGAAACTGGCATGTGTGCATTAGTTTAACACTTTATTTGACTTTATTCTGAAAACACAGAAACATAAACACATGACAGCAGAGTTTACTGGACAACTTTGCACACTTTCCCATCAACCAATGAAACGTTCCGCTTTACTCAACCCTCAAAGGCCTCGGCGCTCATATCCTAGCATGTAACTGATCATTACATCCATTACTAACTTGTTTGCAAGCCCAGTCCACTGGACAACCATGCAGAATTTCCCATAGGACCCCGAAGCTGCCCCAAGTGCCTGTGTGGATTTTACTTGCTACTTAGAGAATAACCAGCTAGGAAAGAATGTTAAAGCTCTCTTTGAGGGTGAGCATAAATCCAAATATCAATTAACAATAACTAAATGAACAATCTAGATTAACTGTAAGGCCAAAAAAATCAGGCATTTAGTGTCCATTGTCCAGCCTTTTGTTTAACAGTGTGTGCCCATTATAATGTGGCTCCCACTCAAGTCACCAATGCGCTGCTGATTCTGTAGCTGAACTGTCTGAACTTTCACTGGGATAATTGTAAGCACAGAAACTGTGTGGTGGAAGCTTTACGGATTGTGTTTCCATGGATGAGCAGCTGCATCTAAGCCTCACATCACCAAGTCCAATGCTGAACGTCAGATGGAGAGGTATAAAACATACATACACAGCCCTGTGTCTGTATGTTTTATACCTCTCCATCTGTATGTTTTATAATTTCTCTTCTGTAATTATTTCCTTTCCGTTAGTTGTCTCTAAATACAATAACAGTACTATTTGTTCAGCTGATAGTTACCTTGAAGCGGTTCTTGCTGAATCACACCTTCAGAACATATGAATACATGAATGTGCACCACTAGTTGTAACTACCATAACCAAGCCAGGGATGAACAGATGTTTTACTCAACTTTTCTTTTTCTACCAGTGACATGCACCAAACCACCTGAACCAGATGCAATTTGTGACTAAGTAAAGGAACATTTACCTGTCCAACAGAAATATGGCCACCATGACATCGCTCAACAGTCAGTAATCACAGACAAACTGCCACACCGATAGTTATTCTTCTTCTTGCAGCATCCAGTCTTATTTTGGCTGGAGCTTTTCTGTAAAACAGACTCAACCCACGCTGTGTTTTTGCGCATCATCAGCCACAAAGCATATTCACTGTGCAAATGCAACATCCTGTTGTTACCAATAACAACTGACGGAAGCTCTGTCTCTATCAAGTTTCCTACAAAACCAAACCCATGGACTAAACTAAGAGATAACCCCTGGTAAGTTGTTGCATATTAAGACGAGCTTTTAAGATGTAAACTGTTCTTTGCCTTATAAGGGAAGAGAATGTGTCTGAGCATCCAGATGGGTAAAGAGGAAGTCTGTGTAGGAATTAATGGGAGCTGCATTATGATTCTGTAGCAGCAGTTGTTGCTGTAACAACAACCCGCTTTTTTTTTTTAGTTGACTTTATTTAGATTAAGATGCTGCACTTAGGTATCTTTGGAGTATTTTAATAAGCATGAGACGTATGGGAGTGCATGTAACTACAAGGGAAACATGCAAAAAATGCAATTTTTTTCTCAGTGCTTAAACGTCCACAGATAGCACATGTTTGTCATCATAGTCCCAGAACACTTAATTGATATCAGATTTTAAAAATAAGCTTAACCAATAAAAAAATACATTCATGATTTTAGAATTTAGATTTAGCTTGACCTCTAAATGTGATAGCTGTTTTGTCCACTGTATTTCTGAAGAATATATTGTTCTCTTCAACTTTAGGTTTATTATCAAATTTCTCAAGTAATATTATTTATTCTAGTATTACAACATACTAACATAGATAAAAAGATAAAGGTTTTTAATATAAAGAAACAATAATTGATAATAGTAAAAGTACATTTTTCAAGTTTCCATTCATCCATCACTTTTCCGAGTTCAGATCACAGGGCAGCAGCCTGAGATGGAGAGGTCCACACCTCCCTCCTCCTCTACCTATCTTGGGAATACAGAGGTCTTCCTAAGTCAGCTAAGAGATGTAATCTCTCCACTGTGTCCTGGGTCTGCTCTGGTTGGACATGCACCCTAATGAGACACCTCTCGACGTAGAAGAGAAGCGGCTTTACTCTGAGCACAGTGTCTCTCGCTCAGGCGTGGGTTGCAGGGGCCCACCCTGGAGCCATACCTTGGAGAAGAATTTCTTCACAACTGCCTGGTGGCCAGGGCTTCACCCAGGGTTCAGTCAGACATAGCCTAAAGGAGAAATGTGGGTTTGTAAAAATGAGATGGATGAGTGGCAGCTGAAGGCATGGTGCCTTGGTTGCCTAAACTGGACATTTTTGCCATTTTTAAAAATTAAATCAGCACAACTTGCTGCCAATTCTTTCATCACTTTTGATCCAGCACATACTTTTGGAAAAAGCAAACACTGTGATGGGGTCTCTGAGTGCAGATTATTTTCTGGGTTTCTCAATCAATAGATGGAGAAAATCATCAGCAAATGAACAATTTGCAGTGTGACATTGAGGTCCATCATTATATTTTGCCAGTAGTGTTTTTTTGGTATGTGTTCTTCAACAAAGCCTCTGAATACCCCCACACTGATCAAATTAATAATAAAAAATAAATTAAAAAGAGACCATTGTCTATCGCAGTGCTAATGAGGTGAGAGGTGGAGTACAGTAAATGTAATAAGTTGGCTTTACTTTAAAGTATGTAAACTTGTCTCAAAAAAATACTAAAAAAAATACTAATCGTTTATGAAATCGTTTATGAATCGTTTATGAAAATTGTTGCTAGCTGGATTGTATACATGTTTTTTAGTTGTTTTTCCCTAAAAAACAGCCCTTTAACCAATAGTTACTTAGCAGTTTAACACACTGAAACTGACAAGCAATAAGTGAAGAAAAAAAGTCAGCTCGGCAAGGACGGCAAGAAGCAGCGTACAGTGGTGTTGATTTATTGAGATGTTGGTTTCTGAGGCTGCCATATTGGCGCAAAGCTCAAAGTACGCGGGCGGTAACCGGATATGCGCATGTCAGGTCCAATGGTTAAAAAAAAAAGACATGGATTTTAGCATTTTTAATTGTGCATAATATAAGGTTTTAAGTTGTCCTTACAGTAGAAAGTTGGTTTAAAGTTGGATTTTTTTCTTATTTGGGTGACGTGAATTATTCAAAAAGAAACTAATAAACTGTACTCTTGTAATGGTACATTTTAAGGCTGGTAATTATAGTAAATCATAAAAAGTTATTTTTATTGTTATTGTTATTGTCATTATATGAACTAAGCACAAAATGAATGTTAAAAAAAGCAAAGGTTACTTCTGTTTTGTTTTCTTACGAAAGTAGAGCAATTGTGCATTAATGCCCCCTCCCCTCCCCTACCACAACCATATTTATATGATTACTCTTTATCAAAATGCAATCCACCTTTTTTTTCCCCAAAGTAGTCTCAACTTATGTACGATGTATGGCTGATAAAAACTGAGTTATGTAAACCAAACTTTAATAATTAAATAGTGTTACATTTTACAGTGTGGACAGGTTATCAGTCCACCACAGAGCTACAGAGACAAAAGTAAAAAGAGAAAAAAAATATATAAAGTCGAAATTTAATCTAAATTTAGAATTTAGAATCAACTTAACACACAGTCTTTGGTTTATGGGAAGGTGCTGGGCAGCGTGGAGGAAACAAACACAAATGCCAAAATGCCACACAAAATGGTCCCAGCCAACACTAACTACCACATCACTGTGGTGCTTTTTAATAATAGATGGCAAATGGAAAGACTTTTCTTGTTTTATTAAAAAAAAAAGAGTTTACAAGATATGCTCTAAATAAAGCAGCTGCAGTTATACTGTACACCATTGTAAATATCTTCAGTTAAATTTATGTTCAGAGCTCTACTAAGAAATTTAACGGATGCCAAGTTATCTACTGAGCCTTTTTTAGACAACCCACATTTTAGCTGGTTTGAGGGCTCAGCTGCATGTTTACAGTATGCATGCCTCTTTTCAGTCTTTCTATCTTCAGCTTCTGCTTGTGGTCTTCTGCTCTTTAATGTCTGCTCTCCCTGCTGCTGAGGGAGCACAGCTTGAGTCTTCCACTTCCTTTCCTCTTCTCTTTCCTCTTCAAAGCCTGGGAAAGATCGATAATCCAGCACACATGCAGCTTGATGATCCAGCCTGAGAGGTGTCTTTTGGGAAACTTTAAGGGGTAGCTGGCATGCTGCTCTCTAACAGCCATCCTGTAATTCCAGGAACCGGCAGGGAATCATGGAAACATAGCAAGGATGAATAACATCCACACATCAATCCATTGAGCTCAGAGATTGCTTTGAAATAGAATTTATTTTTAACTGCGGAGGTAGAAACGTTAGTTTTGTGGTAAGAATCATAAACCAAATTAAATACAGCAGCCCACAGGAAAGACTGACTTTCATGTCTATTGATGTTACATATACCTTACACACACTAGGCATGACATAAAGACTGAACAAATTGATCAAATTCAGAGAAAATACATCTTTTTCTCAGACTTTCTGTTAAGAAATGTTTACATTTAAAGAATAAATATTGGTGCATGTTCTGAAGTCCCTTAAACCAGATTTGTGTTAGTGTGTTGTGTTAATCTTTCATATAAAATAATCTTAATTATTGCAAATTGTTGTTTAAATATTTTTTTATAATAAATGCACAAAATTGCCCTACTTTGTTAACAACACACACCCACACACACACACACACACACACACACACACAAATAAATAAAATAAAATTTTTAAAAATTTATAACAGCAATGTAGAATTTCCTATTTTGGGTTTCCCTGGTCTTTTTATTAAGATCACTTATATATTACAGTGGATTTAAAAAGCCTACACACCCTTATACAATTACAATTTTAAATATAAAGACAGAAGTAACACAATATTTACTGTAATGTTCCAACAAACAGAAATCCAGGAAAAAGACAACATGAATAAGCCTATTAACTTCGCACATCTATATTGTGAAAATGTATCCCAGTTTCCTTTGCAAAAAAAAGTTCCTTCAAATTGCAAATATCTTCTGTGTATGATCCTTTTCAGGATATTCCACAGGTTTTTGATGAGATTGAGATCTAGTTATTCTTTTTCTGGCAGTGTACATAAGATTGTGCACAAAAACACAGTATCTTGGCATTTTCTTGGCACCGTCTTGACAAGTACCCCCGGCCGAGCTGAAGAGAAGTGGAGTGGTGGCCTAGTGGTTACAGTGGTGGGCTTGGGCGTGGAGGACCCAGGTTCAAGCCCACAATGGTAAATCATTGGGGGCCCTTGAGCAAGGCCCTTAACTCCCAATTGCTCCCCGAGGCGCTGCCCTGCTAGCAGCCCCACTGAATGACCTGACTGAAAAAAAAAAAAAAAAAAAGAAAAAGAAGCAGCCCCTAACCATAATGCTGCCTTGTGCTTTCCTGTTGGTATTCCTTGGATGGAGCTCTGTTTTACCCAGTGAATACACCTTTTCACAGCTACAACCAAAAAGTTAAATTTTCTATCTTATCCTACCATAACACATTGTCCTACATGGTTTGGGGGTGACTATTACTTTTTTTTCTCTCTCTCTTTATAAGAAATGGCTTCTGTCTTGTCACCCTACCCCACAACCCAGACTTGTTCAACACGGTAGTCATATACAAGGAGTGACAAGTACCTGACAGAAATGCACGTAGTTCCTTCAGTATTCCTCTTGACCTATCTGATGAGCCTCTCCTCATCCTCCCATCAACTTTAGACAGTTGCCATGACATTGTGGCATTTTCATGACATTTTCTCCACTTGATGATGGTTTTGACGTTGTTCCATAGTACGTTCATTACCTTCAATATTCTTATGTATCCCTCTCCTGGTTGGTACTTTTCAACAATTAAGAGTCAGTTTCTTTGGCAACTTTTTGTTTGTGATTGCACAGCAGAAGGCAACCCCAAACATTCAGGAGAATACAACAGTAACAGCTGACGTTTATCTGGTTTTAATCAGAAGCTCTTTAACTGATTGCCGGTGTATGTCATTGACCAACAGGTATCATTTTGAATGTGACTTGCTAGTTCTGACAACATTTAGAGCCCCCATTATGATACTCACTTATAAGTGGTTAGAATGGTGCAGTCTAACTGCAGGTTATTAAAAAAAAACAAAAAACGTTTGGGAGCCAATTTGAAAGTTTCCAAAGTTTAATCATTAATTTAAGTTGGATGAGCTTATTTCATTTGCTTGTCACCAACTGAAACAATTCACTTTGGCCACTTCACAATTATCTTTTTTTCAGTGCAGGGACTCTGGGGCTTATTAGGATGGACTTGTGTGTAAACTCACTTTATCAGATAGTTGCAACCAGCATGAGTGTGTCAAAATTGATTATTTCTCTAAATGAGTAGGTAAAAAGCGAAACAGCCGATGACATGACCACGTGTAAACAGCAAACTGCAAACAGACTGGGGCTCAGGGTTTGGCATTACGGTATTATTTTTAAAAAATCATGAATCTTTTGAAATGGGCAGCTCTCAGTGTGCCAACTATCAGAATCAGTCATGCCTGGTGTGAAAAGCCTTGAAAAAAATCAAACAGCACAACACAAGAATGTGTTCAGTATTGCTTCATTTTGAATGTTTCATGGAAAGAATATTTGTAAAATATGGATTCAGTGTGATACTTCAGAACTCAAATGATGTCATGCCGATGCATATCTGTTAGTAAAATTTACATTCCTAAGATCTTTAAATTCACTGGCTGCTTACAACCCACAGAGCTGAGACAAATACACGGACCACCAAAGCCTGACACCTGGACCACAAACATACTGCCTCTGCTGTTTGGACTTGGAGAGAGAACGTTGGCGTTTCTTAGACATGGCATGGGAAGACAAGTTGTTTCATTATTCAACGTTTAAAAAAAAGCAAAGATCAAGGTCTAGTTACTACGACACAGTATAACCACATACAAGATTAAATTTTTATCAAGCAAAGCAATACAGAGTTGTATTCACGAATGCCATTTAACATTTTATGTCGGAGGCATCTGGGATGGACCATCACCCAGCAGAGATTTTGTCAGACAAATCAGTATTCCAGAATTTGTTTTGGAAGGAAAGAATACCATGAAAGGTCATAAAGTGAGCCCTTTTAATATGGCAGCGCTAATGCAGTTTCCACAATGAAAATCATGACATTTCACACATGCGTTAGGCAAACTTTGCAGCTGGTGTGATGCTGGCCTCTATTTCCACCCGTCACAGTAAAGCCATCAGTTATAACAATACGCCTCACAAGCCTGTGAGATTGCCAAGCGAAAGGGAAAGGTGAAAAAACGGTGCCCCGGATCCTGAAGACTATAGGGAGATATCATATTAGGAACAACGCAATATCCATGCTTAAAGAATTACGGTATACTCAGGTAGATGAACAACTCTATTAGGATTAAATATTTTTATATGCCTATCATTTTAACAGATGGCCTCTTAAAGCTGTGCTGGGTTGTTGATGAGGATGGGATGCACACTGAATGACTTGGCTCATCAAATTCATGCACTGTAGTTAATATAAATAATTTGTATGCCCTTGCACTCTGACACCTACGCAGT
Organism: Xenentodon cancila; assembly: GCA_014839995.1. NCBI lineage: Eukaryota > Metazoa > Chordata > Actinopteri > Beloniformes > Belonidae > Xenentodon > Xenentodon cancila. Next base: position 18,834,732 of record CM026207.1, on the reverse strand, counting down.
GGGAAACCACCTATGCATGTCATGTTCTTCATTGTTCTTCAATGAACACGCCGATACCTTTATTATTGCTATAATTCAACCTCACCTGCAATTCACTTTTTAAGTTTCTACATATCTACAAATCATAAATTATTGTGGAATGGTCATTTGCTTCATTTTTTTTAACTATGCTATAAATAGCAGATATTCTGAGAAAAATTGCTTTTTCCTGTGCTTGGGGGCTTTTATTTAAGTCTTTGAAGTCTTTGAACTCTGACATAACACACTCCTGTCACTTTGTTTGCCATTCAGATTTGCAAAGTACCGTAACATTAGGTAACATAGGGTGGAGTAGAATTATTCAGCCTTCTCATATTTTACCTTTTTCCCACCCATCTTCATCCCATGCAGCATTAATTGCACCTTGCCATTTGGTTGCACCAAGTTGAACCACACATTTTAAAAAAGTCCACAATTGTGGTAATTAATTAAAGGGTTTGCTCATACTTTTGCTGACTGTAATTTGATCCTTTCACACATGTAAAAGTTACCAGAGGTTAACATGGTCGCTAAATTGAACCACCTGTCAAAAAAGGCTTCATTATTTAATTCTTGCTCACTCATTTCTTTATAAATATACTTCTAATATTTTATGTTTTTCTTTATTGAGAAAGTTGCCAGCAGTTTGCACAAAAGAGAGGCCTCTAATGTCATGTCAACTGCTTTTTCTGTTATATTTTAACCTCTAGCATGTAAATCTTAATATCATTAGTAGCGCAATAATTTAGTAAACCTATAAATCTAATATATATCTCTAATAAAAAAGCTTGAATGTTGTTTTTGACCTCCTAAGACCTGGCGTACACATATGTAGACTTTACACGTTTTGTTGTTTTGTCTCCTTCCTCAAATAAATCTCATCCACACAACGTTTATGAGTCTATATGGAAAAAAACTAAATAAATATAGAGCATCAAAAGTATCTCAAAGACATATACGTAGGGTCCTGCTTGTACATTCTTGCCTTATTTTTTCAAGCTACTTGACAGTCCAAAGGCACTCGTTGTCATGTGTGACTGTGTTTATGGCATTTTTGACAGTGCTTCAAAGTAATCCCATTACAGTTGTCTTCCCCTCAATGTGTGTGCAAAACAGCTCACGCAAAAACAACAGAGGAAATTCTCTCTGGATCCTGCAGCTGCATTATCAAAGCGGGGGTTCGATCAAGTTTCATCCAGAAGAATCCAGAAGTTCTGGCGCCATGTTCACTGCTGAGCTGTTTGTAGCTCATTCTGCTGCCAATGTTCCTCAGTACTGTAGCAATGCATTTACATGTAAATATGTAAAAATGAAATTAAAAGTAGATCCTGTCAGAGGAATGAGTTCTGGCAGCATCTTGTTCAACCCTATATACACAAAAACTCACAAAATCTGATGTTGAACCAAGGAGATAACAGTGCACACGGGCTGGTAGGTCAGCAGTCTGAAAGTAGAGTTTAATTAAATAAAATTTGGACCCAAAACTGTGTTTGTAAGAATATCGGTGTTCATGTACACGAGGCTGGACCATCACACTTAATTCTGATCTGATAGTCCTTGAGATGGTTGATGCAAGCATGAGCGTTGGAAACTGAAAATAAAATAAAAAGGGCGCACTGATACTATTATTTACAGTGAAAAAAGGGTAGATACAGACCAGTGGATCCATTAATCAAGTGTCTTTTATCTTAAAGACAAGGACTAGAGAAAAAAATATTCAAGTTAATGCTATTACATTCTCTGCTCGTTCATCATTTACCCAGCATGAATTTTTCCTTAGTGATAAAACTAGAATCCGGCTGGAAACCCCTCACAATTTTACTTTATACTTTAATCATATTTGTCTTGCAGTTAATTCTGATGGAAAATGCTTGCCAGTAAGAAACAAAAGTATTAAAATAAAACTTTTAAATTTTAGTGTGGAATTTGGAGACCTCTCTCCTCCAAAGACATCACGGGCTCCAAGTCACAGGGTCCATGGATGGAAAAGTGGCAAACGTCTGAAACATTTTAACTGTTAGACTGCTTTTTAAATTCCAGTGGAAAAAATTGCAAGTTGTTAAATAAACTGCACTGACTTACAAAACCTGGGAATACAAGAGAACACAGTTACCAGGGACTGAACCATTCAGGCACCAGTTTATAACATCTTTAAGTGGTGTTGATCAAAAGACTGAAATTTCAAGGAATTCATCCAAACAGAATCAGGGACAAGAACAGTGAGAAATGTCATCTTGTGCTGCCTTTCCCTTCTATCTGCGTCTCTGTCGGATGAACCTGAGGCAGGCGTGGACACCGCAGTCAACATGCACTCCGAGGATATTGCCATAAATGTCCTTATGGATTTCAGTCTCTCACAATCAAAGAGCACAATTAATTAACTTCTACTTTGACAGCTTACCCACAGAGAAGCCCTTTCATAACTTTTTTAGTATATCTAGTTTCTGCTTATCACTCTTCTTGAAATTCTGAAATAAGGACTTTCATGTTAAAATATAATAAAGCGTTTCCTTCATCTGTTTTCTGCTTTCCCTCCTTTCATTGCTGCTGTTTGTGTCGTGAACTGGGGCCTCATTTATAACCGTTGCACACTGACTCTATGAGATGCGAATGCCACTTCCCACGCCAAAGACGGGATCTATTAAAAAAAAGTGGGTGACAGGGAAATTCATACACCTCTGCACAAACTTTGAAGCTGGCGTTTTTAAAGACAAGTCAAACTTTTCATCACAAATGGTGAGCTGATGAAAGATGATGGCAGAAATCTGCAGTGAGGCACTGCTGTCAGCTAACCAGTCGGTGGACCATTCCAGTACCAACCCAGGTCTTCTCGGGGGTTTTCCTGCCACTCAGGTCTTTACTAAAGACAGTTGGCTGACATTAAAGTTCATGACTCAACACATTGCATGTTTTCTTGTTTTTTTTCTGTGCAAAGCCGCTTTTAGGAATTCAACAATTCGTTTTGATTCGATCAGTGGTCTTTGACAACACAACTGTCACTGAGCTTCCTAACGTCTGCCACACTGAAAGACATAAAATACATAAAAGAAAACATTAAAAGAAAACTTCAAATGCTCAATTTTTCGAATGTTATTGACACAACTGACTGCACTCACATTGCCATATGGACTCTATTAGAATATGAATTTATTTATGTGCATATAAACACATGCAATCACTAAATGTACAGTTATAATCATAGTCTCCAACTCCAGCTTGACCCTCAGTGGTGTGACATAGTCGCCTGGTTTAACACATGACTCTTATTCTAACTTTACTCTAACAGAGTGTAAAATGGCTGGTGCCGTGATAAGTCTGATTACCTTAACAACCTGTATTTGAATACTTGATGTGTGGAGTACGACTGTCAGCTACTGCCTGCTGCAGTAGCCTGCTGCAGTAGCTGACAGGCTGGTATAAATATGCATGGCCAATTTGCTTTAACTATTCAGGCATGAATGAACATATGTTAAATGTGGTATGTGAGAATATTTGACTAATAGAAATTCTACGATGGGCTGTGATTTGTGAAGGCAAAATAGCCTGCAAAAGCGCATTCTCTCCCCGACATTCACCTCTCTACAAATGAACTGTCAATACATGTCAGGTCAACCGTATGAAATGTGATTGGTCCGAGTGGTAGCGTTATTCTTCTTCGCCTTCACATTTTCTGCCACTTTTTACTTCTTTGCTGTTTTTAAGCTACATAGAAAGATAGACTGCAGCAATGCCAGTGAAAATGTATCAGCTCCAACTCACATAACATATGCTTTTTTTTGCAACTTTGTTACGTTTGAGCTACATATAGAAAATACCCAAAAGCTCAGGACTACAAGCTCCGGTGCCGCAAAAAAGAACCTGCATAAAAGCCATAAAAACATAAATGGCAGCAATGACGCAGGACCTTACAGTAGGCTACATGCGTAGTTGTTACACAGAAGCATAAATCTGGCTTTAGTAAAGAGTTTTTCACACGCTTGTGAGGCCACTGGTGTTTTCCCTCCAGAATATTTTGACAAGCAGAGGTATCAGGCCTGTGCCAGCGCTGCAGCAGCCAGGAGAGGTTTTATTATTCACTGCTGAGAGGATATGACAGCTTCACAACCACAGACATCATATTTCGGAGGATTCAGATCATCCATGAGTTGTTTACAAGTACGAAACACTGTTTTCTGTATAAACACAAGTCTGTCCATTCTCTTCTTAAAGAACCTGAAGCTACTCTCTTAGACACTTGAGTCTCCTTTTCTCTGTCTTGAGGGCCAAAAATGACAGAGACCAAACAGCAGGAGTAAACAATGAAGCGAAAGGACATCCACCAACCCACACAACGGGCGTCCAATAACGGGGACAAGTAAACCAAGAGACCAAGAGAACGAAATATAAAGCAAAAAATCCCAAATTAAAGTCCAAGACCATGACAGTAAGAAGCCAGTTTGAGTTAATCTTCGCCTGATGTTCTGTCTCTCAGCCAGACCTGCATCAGAAGTCACGTTTCTATTACAGGAAAGAGACGAGCAGATGTTTTGTATGATGCCCTTTGGTGATGTCTACAAATGACTCTGCTCACCTCGACCAGCTGTGTGCTGATGGACTCATAACCTCAAATGTTCTTGGGCAGTTGGTTAACTGGGAGGAACTGGACAGACTAAATAAAGCATCAGAATAGGGCGTGTATCTGGAAATCAAAGTCATCCATGTAAAGCTCTGTTTGGATTGCGTCTGCTCAGGTTTCCTTCTGACTATCACAACTTCATGAGGGTTCTTGAGGGTTATTTCTCATGTTCTCAGAGAACCTTGGCTGGGCTACTCTCCAGACCAAAAGACTTTCAAATAGTGTATTATTTTGATGTAAAACACATGTCTTTGCTTATAACTGACTCTCAGCTTTGTATGAAGCTAAGGTCAGTTTCAAGCCCATTAACAGGACATTTTACATTAAGAAAAGCAATAAAATATGAGTAAAAGTAGAATATTGAAGGACCGCATTTAGGGTGGCAAAAATGTGAAATCAACCGTTGTGAAACAGTCACATACTGGAAACAGCTGTAATTAAACAGCGGGAGATAAAAAGGAGAATATGAGCTCCAGTGAACCTCTAATGCTGATTATGGATGCCAGATAATTCTCTGCAGCCTCACAGCTGCATATTTGTAATGTCCAAAATGATCAACTCAAATCTGTGTCAGTTCACCATCTCCACACTTTTTTAGCACTTGAGTCTTGAACTTGCACTCGGTTCTGACTAGCTCTAATCTGAAGTTGTTGTGAAAGGACTTGGACTTACTGATGACTAACAGTTGGACTTGTGATTTAACAGCATTTGGAAATCAGAGATCAGTCCCCAGATTTTTAATTTTCTTTAAAATGTCATAATGATTGAGGATAAGATTGTATCTTAATTAAATTCAAACTAAGTTTGTGCAAGAAGAACATTTCCAAAGTCATTAGTTCATGTCATACGTGCCTCGTGTTTAGGAAGAAACTAAAAGCATTAAAAGTCTTAGTTTGGCAAAGTTGTCAACTTTGCTTTACTAATTTCTCAAGTGGTAGTTTAAAGAAAAAAAAAAAGGTGTACTCTCTGCCATCTGTGAAATAACCATCAGGGAGACCACGGGGGAAACTTCCAACTTCACTTCATGTCATCTGGTAAGAATGCATACAGTGAAGCAAAAGGTTTAATAACTTTTGTTCAGTTTACAGCAGCGGTAGAGCAGTGGAGAAACTGTATGAGCGTGGGGGCGTCTGCCGACCACTACGTTGGAGGTACAACTCACTTTCACTGTCATCTTTTGCAGGCTGCTGTTAGCACGCAGAGCTGCAACTGCTGCTGTAGACTGCTGATGGTAAAACGTTTCTCAGAAGTGAACTTGTCACTGTCAAGGGATGCATTTAGGCATTAAGTTAACTGGTCATTTGTAATGTAAATTTTATTGATTTCACTGTACTAGGCTATACACTTGTAATTGAGGTTGCTGATTTCAGGTAATCAGAGAAAAAAAATCTTAATGGGTTTAGGTGAGTAAACATTTATATGACAGAAAAAGGATTTTAAAGACTTTGACAGTGTTTAAAAAGCAAGCAGCTGTGTCATTTGGATTGGATTTGACTAAAGCCTGATTTATGCTTCTGCATAGCAGCTACGCACGTAGGCTTTGCGTAAATACACCACCAACTGCGAGGCATCAGCGTAGGCTCGTTTTCTCCAGCACTGCAGCTCACATTGCAGTTTCCTTTTGTTTACATCCTGTATATAAGTCAGACATAGCAATGTGGCAAATAAAGTATCTTTTATGCAAATTGAAGCTGATAAATGTTAAGTACCAGTCCTTTTTCACAGACAATGCAGCAAACTATTGGTCTACCTGACTTGACAAAATTGCCAGTTTTTCCTGGTGGATAATGTTTGAGTGGCTGTCAACCACAAATGATTTTAAGAAAAGAAAAATCTGCCTTTTGAAGTGATACAGCAAAAGCACAGACCCTAACCTGATTGACATGACATGGAATGACCTCAGTTGAGCTCTTCACACCAGAAATCCTACAAACGTTTCAAAGCGGAAACAGTTCTGCAAAGGAGGAGTGGTCTGGTAACTTTAGTAGAACTACATACTATAATTATTAAAAAACAAATGACACAAAGTAAAAATAGGTCTTTTAATAGTCTCCAATAACCCTTGTTAATCTGCTACAAAACAAGCTACAACCCGTTGTTAACTCTCTTACCTTTCTCACCAGCGCCGTAACAGTTAAGTGGCCTAATAAGAGACACAAGAAATAATAGTGTGTGTTCATCCTCTGCATATTGTGTTTGTCTTGTATTTTATGAAAAAATAATGCAAAAAAATAAATAAATTCAATACAAAGTGTCAACATACTTTTCTACTGATTATATAATTTTAAAACCGTTCAAGGACCAGACTATGTTTTTTATTCATCATGTGCTGATACATAAAGCTTTCCAATTAAAACGAGGAAAGTGTTTTCCTTTTACATGAGTGTAATTTATCCCAATTCATGTCAAATGTTAATAACTGCAATATGTGATAATATCTGCAGCTTCTGGATATGAGTTAAATCTCCTTGGCATTCAGCATACCATTTTTGTCACCACTGACTTTTCAGTGAGTGTTGTGCTAAAAAGAAAAAGCAGCTGTTTCCCATGAGTTTGATGCTGAGCTTCCAATCATACTGATTTCACGCTGATGGCATAATACATTTCAGTGCCGAATATTTGTCCTGGATTACATCAGTAAGAAGTAATGCCTGATGTATTATTACTTGGAAAGCTACAGAGAAAGGAAGAAGTGTTTCCCCGCAGTCCTCACAGGGGGATTACTTGAGAGACGTTACGTTTTCATGAGAGGAGTCTCTTCTCTCTGGTTTGACTCTTGAACCTCTCAGAGGCTTGCGGCCATTAAGACTCCAGGGATTCAGCATCCCAGGCTTTTCTCTGTTTGGTCAAGTTGCAGCTAAGATTCTGAAACTTGCAATTCTTTTTGACTACTTTTTCCTAACTTTTGTTATGGCATTCATTATCTCCAAAAGGTCCATGAATTATTTGCACAATCTGCACACTGAGAAATCTCTAAGTACCACTTTCCTTTTTTTATTTATTACTGATGTTTCTTTTTTTTTTTTTAAATTTGTGTCCCTTTCTCATCATGTGTTATGTAAAGAAAACGCTCTCTCTCACCTGCTTTGAACAGTTGTCCAGTCAAATTACATGTTGGAGCATCCAGAATCCAAGAGAATGGAAAGTAACAATAATCAAAAGGCCTTTTCGTTCTGTTTTCTCTCTGCCATTTTTAAAATCGACTTCTAATGAGCAAAAGTAGAATTTGAGCCCAAAGTTAAAACAGCTCAAACTGCTAAACATGAAAATGTTACGTTTTGTCCTTGGAACACCTAACTGAATTGTGCAGGGTAAAATTTACTTCACCTGTTTTCTGTTTCTCTCTGTCTCTTTGGCAAACCTCAACTGGCCTTCAACTTTTACGCCCTAATGCATTTCAAAGCTGTTTAAGCAGCACCCACCACAATAATGTGTTGCTTAAGTTACTGTTCAGAGTCTGTAGTTTGGCTGAGATGGAACGGAAAGAAAATCTGCAGGAAATATAACCACTTTCATCTTCATCCTTTAGCTTCCACAATGCAGAGGTGAAAACTAGCAGGATGTGACTCATAATGTGAACGGTTTGGAAAAATGAAAGTCAAGTGCATTGGAGACACATACAGAAAAAAGTCCTTGCTCTTATTATCATCTACCACCTGGAGATGATCCTGAACTTAAGCTTAATGTCAATGAAACATTTCGAGATGACTGAAGGAAACCATCATCCTTCCATAATCATGAGGCTGCATGTCAGTTAAAGGAACAGGTGAGATAACAGTCATTTGTACTGTAGTGAATAAAACGAGTATAATTAAACTTTGGTCACCTTTCTTATTGTTAATCAGTCAAAAGTACATTTGTTTATGACAATGCAACATGCCACAAAACACAGAGCGTGCACTTGTGCTTTTACACTTACTGTTTTGAGTGCATAAGTGCATTCACACTGACATTTGGGTCATCGCACTGTACACTGCAAATACCTGGATGCGTCACTCTCGATAATGGGAAAACTGAATGAGGAAAGCTGGACAATTCTCGTGGTTGTGTTGTCGTCATCTTGTCAACACAGCAAAAGTGATGGGACACTGGTCTAGTTTTTGGTCAATAAGAGAAAAGCAAGAAACTGTTACTCCTACTCCTACTACGGTGTCCCGTAAGGGACATTGTAGTAGGAGTAGGGACACCGTGGGCAGCGTGCGCCTAATCAGTGTTTTGTTTGCGGTTTGGAAGGTAATGCCTGTGGAGCTGTCGGCTGACCAACTTCAAATAAATGGCGCGGTCTGAGCCACGCCCTTAAGCACCGTGTGTTTGACTCTTGCCTCGTCAGTGCATTCCGGACAACAACCACACCAACCAAACACAACGCAGAGTCATCGGGGTGTACAGGAAGGCATGGAGCCCGCACAGCTTGGGTTACATCTTTGGTGCTGTGACCCGGATACGTGGTGTTTTTAAGACCGAAACAGCAAAGCTGTTGTTAGACGCTCTAACAACACCATGGAGGAGGGCCTTCCGGCAGCGATACCAGACCCCTTGCTCATTCCGGAGCAGGTAATAATCCAGTGACTGCTCCCCAATGATGACACTCACCCCCCTGGGTGAAGGTGCAGCGGCTAGTGTCGGCTACCAACAGCCTTCGGTAAGATCAAAGCTAACCACCGAGTTCCCCTCTACTGAGCCGGTGCAGTATCAAACCCCAGTTCGGCAGGACGCTGGACTCGGACCATGTACTCGGTACACTCCCCCCATCCCCATCTTGTCACCCTATGCAGATTGTGGTGCAGTTTCAGCTCATGTGTCCCCAATAATCTCCCCTGTGACTGTAAGTGCAACACACCCTGTGCCCCAGGTCAGTATGCATGGAATTACAGCCTCTCCCCTACCCCAGAACCCCCATGTTTGGGTTTCCCAGCTCCTCAAGCTGTGCAGCAGCCCATTAGGAACCCGGTGCCAACACAAGCTGGGCAGGCCAGACCCCTGGGACCCGCGACTCATGGTGACTACCCCTTGGGGCCTCAAGCTCCTATGTCAAGGGCTTCAATGCCAAACCTGAAGAGTGCAACTGATAACGCCCCTAGAGCTGAGCTGATCTTTCAAGGGGCGGAGTTAGGACAAATCCCCCAGTTTCATATGGCGAAAGCAGCAGGCTACTACCCGAACGTAGCCAGAGGTCAGCTCCCCGGCATTTGTTGGCCAACAGTCCACAGGGCCCCATGGTAGCTATGCCCACTGCTGTGAATGCGGCTCCTGGATTTGACCCTACCCATGTAGTCTCCCCCCAGGTTCAAACTTCAGTTCAACCGCACCTGGCTGGTGTCCCCCAAGTGAGTGTATCTCTGGATGCTGTCTCTCAGCCTATCCACATGCCCTCACCGTCCGCTCAGATGCCTACACAGCTCTATAACCCAGTAAGGGCCACAGCGCTGTTAAGTTTCCCTCCAGCCGCCTTTGGTGGTTTCTTGCAAACTCATCAAGTGAAGAACGTCCCAGTCTTCACGGGCAATGTCGATAGCAGGATGCTTGTAGAGGACTGGATTTGGGACATGCAATATCTCCCCCTTAATCTCCGCTTCTCCTTGGTGGTACGCCATCTTGGGGGTGAAGCCCGAAAGTTGATTCTGAATCTTCTTTCCTATGCCAAAACAGCAGAAAAAGTAGTTGAAGAACTGAGAGCAGAGTATGGTGACACACAAGGGTTTCTGGACCCACTGGCCAACTTCTATGAACGTAGCCAGAGGTCAGGGGAGTCCGCCAGCTCCTATGCGATATCTCTGGAGGCAATGTTGCGAGCGGTGGAGGAAAGTCAAAGGGGTGGCAAGCCATTTCCAGATTGTGATAGTAAACTCACAAGGCGGTTTCTTGTTAGTGATTCAGAGTATCGCTCCTCAGTTCCTTTGCTTATAGGAACAAATGTTCTCCGGGCCTCTCGAAGTCACCTCAGAGCAACCTATGGCCAACAGTTCCTGCACCAGGTCCAAGAGAGCCATCCAGAGTGGTATACTTCTCTGTTGGAAATTGGGGATATGGAACATTGTGATGTTGATGGTGTGGTTGGACCAGCTATATACACTGGCCGGAAGATGCATATTCCTGGGGGCAAAGAAATGGATCTTATGTGTAGGATCAAAAGGGGCCCACAAAGAAAAACCTATACGGCACTGGTCGATGGCCACCCCTCTATACGGCTTCCCCAAGATCTTCTGGTTGCCAAAGTGCTTCCAGATGTACAGAGAGGATCGGTCCCTGTCCGAGTGATGAACCTATCCCCAAATCCCATTACTATTAAATCATACACGCATCTGGCCAATGTGTCCCTGGTGGCCAGTGTTGTTGATTTTTTATAACGTAATTGTGAGGAGGGGTGCAAAGAAGCATGCCTGTGTCTGGACCAGGTGGTGCCAGGCTGTGAAGTAGACTTAAGTGAAGCAGCTGTTGAGAACGAGGACCAGCGTGCCCTCCTCAGAGAGTTGGTGGAGAGGAATGCGAGTGCGTTCTTCCAGCATCCTCTGGACTATGGTCATACAAAAACCATGCAACATGATATCCCCCTGGTGGATCCTAAGCCTTTTCGACTTCCCTATTGTAAAATTCCCCCATCACAGTGGCAAGGTGAGGAAATTGTTGATCGACATGGAGGAGACAGGAGTCATCAGGCCGAGTAAGAGTCCGTATGCCTCCCCGGTGGTGATGGTGACCAAGAAAGATGGTTCATTGAGATTATGTGTTGATTACCGGAAATTAAATTCATGCAGCACAAGAGATGCATTTTTATTGCCTAGAATAGAGGAAGCGTTGGAAGCTCTGGGACATGCAAAGTTCCTTTCCACGCTTGATCTCACGTCAGTGTTATTGGCAAGTGGAAGTGGCAGAGCATGATAAACACAAGACAGCATTTAGCACTCCTATGGGGCTGTTTGAAGCCAACCAAATGCCATTCGCATTGCAGAATGCGCCCTCCACTTTCCAGAGGCTGATTACCTGTTGCGTTGGAGATTTGAATTTTACTCATCTCCTGATTTATCTCGATGACCTCATCATATTCTCCAGAACATTTGAAGAGCATCTGGAAAGGCCGCAGTTGGTGTTCAGTAGGCTCCAGGAGCATGGCCTTAAGCTGAAGCCCTCAAAATGCCAGCTTATGGAAAAGGAAGTGCATTATTTGGGTCATTTGGTGTCTTCTGAAGGGGTCCGGACAGACCCGGAGAAGATTAGCCGCGTTCAGGACTGGGGGGACGCCAACAAACCGCAGAGAGGTAGCCAGCAAACCCCAATTTTTGGGGTTTGCTGGCTACTACAGGCGGTATGTCAGTGGATACTCTGCTCTGGCTGCTCCCTTATGTCGCCTCACTGCTGGGGACCCCAGACTGAAAAAGCGAAATGGTACGAAAAGCTGCGCACCTGATCCACTGTTTATATGGACTGAGGAATGTGAGAAAGAGTTGCAGGCCCTAAAAGATAAACTCACTACTGCTCCAGTACTTGGCTACCCGGATTACAGCTTGCCGTTTGTCCTTCAGACTGATGCCTCGGGGGAGGGAATGGGTGCAGTGTTAGTTCAGGTCCAAGGAGGGGCAGAGAGGGTTATAGCCTTTGCCAGCAGAGGGTTGAGTCCAGCTGAGACAAGGTATCCTGCACACAAACTGGAGTTCCTGGTGCTAAAATGGGCCGTCACAAACAAGTTTTATGACCACCTGTATGGATGTAGATTTACGGTCCAGACGGATAAGAACCCTCTGAAATATGTCATGTCCAGTGCAAAACTGGACGCAACGGGCCAGCGGTGGGTGTCTCGGCTGGCGGCTTTCGACTTTGATGTTCAATATCGGCGGGGACAGCACAACACCAATGCGGATGCTCTGTCTCGTCTGACTCACCAGGAGGTCACTCAGGTGCTACAAACATGCCCCCACCAAGTGAGAATTGGAGAGCCTGGCCCGATCATGGAAGAACCCACGCAGGACTCATGTGACCTCACAGGTCAGAGTACGCCAGACCCTGAGAAACCTGCACCGGAATGTTATGGTAAATGTATTATTTAAAGATGACTGATAAAGTAGTTTTTTTTTTCATTGTTTTCCATGGTTCAAAGAATTCAAATGCTGGAAGAAAATGCAACAACGTACTGCTTGAGATTCTGTTGTCTACAATTTTTTTGTAATAATTAAGCAGCTCTACATTTTTTTCAGCTTGAGCTGAAACAGTTGCCAATAATTACAACATTAATTTAATTTTTGGGACGTTTACATTTAGGAATATTCAGCTTGTCTCAAAAACCCAAAAATCCCACCCACCCACCCAGATTTCCAACAGTACACAAGCAATTACAAAATGGAAAAGTCCAGGTACGCAGAGGTCTACAGGTTGGCTGTTGATGAGGTGAATAACTTGAGAATGGAGTTTGAAGAAAAAGGCAGCAATATTCTTGAACTCACCTCTGAACTGAAACAAAAGGACGAGTTGATAGAAAATCTTGATTTAAAGGTGGCAGAGCTCAACGTCCAGCTATCTCAGCTGAGTGCTGATTTACAGGAGTTCTCAGCTTCAGAAAAAGCACAATAACTGATGACTGTTTTAAAAATCGACTCCTCCACTCAAACTGATGATTTTGTTTCTGAAAAGGTCTCCAAACCAAATGACTTCTCAAGCCATCAACTTGATGTCCTCGGTGAAGTTTTGGAATCACATAACTTTATTCAGACCACGATCACAAAAACAAAGACTTCAGAACCAGACTGTACCTCTGAGCTGTTCTTTGACGGAAAGAAGAAGAAGAAGAATAGATGCAGGAAGAAAGAAGAAATCCCTTTAATCAACCATTGTGAGATTATTGAAGAGGCCCCTCAACCACAGGAGGTGAATTTAATTGAACCATCTCCACCTAAACTTCTTTGGGGTGACATGACAATTCACAACGACCCGGTTGCAGAAACGGAGGAGTCAGAACCAGATTTGGTTTCTTATCTGGTGGCCACTGTGGATGCAGAAATCGTCTCCAAACCAGAAGATGTTATTCAACAACAAAAGAAGAAAACACCACCACAGAACCCATGAGGGGGAAATAGGAAAATATTAGCAATCAATGAGATTCCAAAACACTCAGAGACCACTGAAGAGCCCCCTCATCCTCAAGAAGTTACTCCAAAAGAAGACTTGCCAGTTCCAGAGGACTTAGTTCTTCAGTCTGAGGTCTAACAGTCACAGGAGGCCTTTGTTTCTGATGGGAACCCCAAAACATTATACAACCCTTCTCTGTGGGGGAAATTTAAGAAATTGATCACACAAAAACATAAACGCCAATATAAACACAAGCTACAAATACAAGATCAGGAATAAGAACAGCGAACTGTAACAGGTCAAAGGGCAGCACAGAGGTTTAGTTTTCATAAACAGTGGCAGGTAAAGGTTTGGATGTACTGACTGCTACTGAATGTGCCCTCTGCGGTGTGTGGGTTTTCTCCGGGTGCCCCGTGTTCCTCCCACATTTTTTTTTCTTTCCTTTTTTTTTTAACCAAAAAAAATGACTTTTTAATTGATTTTGTACAATCACAGTGAAAATCCATTGACATATTGTTCCTTTTTTCATGAAATTTGATGGAATTTAAATGAAATTATTTATTTTACACAGTAAACAAACAACTAGCTTTGGGCATGCATTTATATTGTGGGTCAATCTACAAGATAAGTTTGCAAAAATAACATCTAAAAATATTTTTTCAGATATTTGGTCATCTTACATTTGATAACTACTCTGGACATTATTATCAAACATATTAAACATTTTTTTAAGTTTACTTTATTTTTATTGTATTGATTTCTTTGTATTTATTTTATTTTTTACAACATGGGACTGGTAATGGTGCTTCCATTTCATTGGAACGAGGTTTGACTCCTTGCAGTGTCCTTGCTTTTGAAAGCTTGTCCTGCACAGTTATCTGTGTTAATAAATCCTAAATGTTAATTATAAACACTAAGTAATGTGTAAGATATTGAGACACAGTCACAAAAAAGTCTAGTGTATATTCACCTCCAAAATTGTTTTTAATCTTTATTTTAATAGTCATTATAGTGCTAAAATGTTATTATAGTACTCAACTGAGAGTGCTTTAGTAGGAGGAGGGTCCCATGGCAGCACAGACTGAGAACGATAAGTGTTTTCACATTAGACTCTACAAAAGATCTCAATAACACCTGAAAAAAGTTGTTAGATTTGTCACTAAACGCTTTTTTTACTTCCTTGCTGTTTATCATCAAATCCAAAACTCTTCAGTCAACTGTTGTTTTAAAACTAACTTCAAGATTTATCATGGTAGTTTCATTTCTTCCAAGTGTTCTCAAGCTTGAGGAAAAATAAATGTCACATAAAGAGCACAAAGAAAACATATGTCTTAGCTCATCTGAATTATTTATGTATTTTTTATCCAAATAGGATCGATTGGAATGACTTGAAACAGAGGAAATAACGTTACCATGAGTGATATTATATATATATCATGGAGTTATCCCACCAGCTGTAGCTCAACAGAGCCCGATGCTCCTTGATGGAGCCTCTTTCATGCAGTCTGACAGTATCTGAATTTAAGGTTGAGTCATTCATGATAACTGAATAAACCTTTTTGTTAAATTGCCAATTGTGTTTCTGTGTGAATCCACTGTGTTGGTAAACAAATAAATGTATGTGCTTGTGCAGAAACATACTCTTGCTCAGTTTCTCATGTAGTGGAAAAAACACAAAGTGGGCTGGTTTGCACTTGTGACCACTGACACAGACTACCTGCATAGCACAGACCTATGAATCCTAAAACATTTTTGTAAAATAGATTGAGAGGTTTTAAAATCCTCATTTTCTGCAGAAGATGACATTTCAGCACAAACTCAACCAAAAAAAAAAAAAAACACCTCTAAATTAACTTGCATGTGTTCTAAAATACTGATAGTACACAATGCTTAAAAGCTCAAACATCAGAACAAAAACTAAAAATCCTCTCTGGAAGCAACAGGGCTCCAACCCTCCCTACCATTTATTGTAAGTGACCCTCTCAAAGTCAAGACTGTGGACTTCAAGGTCACTTTTCCTTCAGAGCTCAGAACAGGCTTTTACCATTCAGTTTCAGAGTCAGGTCTGAAGGAGGAGAGTTGTACAATTTAACTGCTTTCAAAATCTTGCTGACTATTACTGGTTTTTCCAACATCTACCACTCAACCTTTTAAGCCAATGTTTCAGGTCCTTAAAGGGTCTCTTTTCAGTGGTTTTATTGTGATGGGAGACAAAATCCACTCTTTCTATAAAAGGGCTATCAACATTTAATATGAATGCTTCAGATTCCCGTGTGAAACAGATGTGTTTTTTCCCACAACTTTTCTCTCTACTTGACACTAATATCTAATGCAACTACAGCTCATTTGGAAAACACAAATTTCCTTTTGACTTGATTTGAGTAACAGCTATGGAGAAAGTAATATTTAAACTTTTGATTCATTTTTGGATTGAAGGAGTTTTTACATTTCTCTTAAATGTCATCTCTTAAACCTGGTTTACTTTTAGAAAGAGATCTCACAAAGCCTCTGCATGTTGTTATTGGCATCTGACTCACTTTTTTAAAGCAACATGCAACTCGTGCTTCAGGATTGGAGGGAGAAAGTCTTGCATGGCATCATTTCTATTTACATCCATTAAGCTTATGTGTAATCTATGTTTATCTTCATTTCAGTTTGCTGCAATCCTCCTGCTGGTAGTTGTGACGGAGTGTGTGGTAGTGTTGCTTGGCTACATGTACAGGGCAAAGGTAAGTGTTGCTCACTATTCTGCAGAGTTATTTTAGTGTGTTTAAGTGGGTCAGAGTTTGCATTTCCTGCATTTGCAGAATGGGAAAAAAATGTCTTGTAGTGTGTAATGTGTGTTAAAGATTTGCATGAAAGTCCATATAAAGTACACCAGATAACATGGCAGTGAGTTCTTACACCTGTAAAAACAGAGCGATGCCCTTGATGTCCTGTCTCGTATTGAAATGTATTCATCTGTATGTTGCTACCTTTTATCATTTTGCCATTTCATTAAGAAAGAACAGAATTCATGCCCTCTGTTTCCATGGTAACAATTACACACATACACACACACACACACACATACAAATACACAGACACGCATTAAACAGTTGAATGACCATACCATGGCTGCATCACTTCTCTTGTGTATGACAAAGAAAAAGATTAAAAAACATCGAGTGAGCAGTGGACGGTGGACGGCAGCTTTCATGCAGCTTTGTATCTCGGTTCTCTCTCTCATTACTAGATGTACAGAGAAACCCCAACCTGAAATGGTGATCTCCATTGACCTTGATCTTCCCATCCTTTCCCTGCTCAACCGATATTCACATTCAGCTGCGACTTCACCAGCCCAACAGTGATTTCACACTACATCAAAACGACATCTAGACACCTCATTCTGCTGCTGTGGAATAAAGAGGTGGTCAAATAGATACGAGGTGAGCGGATGACGGAGACAGAGGAGGGGGAGAGATGTGTGAATAAAGAGAGTGAGAGTACTGAATGCTTGATGTACTTTCTTTCAGCGGTGCATGTGTGTCCACATTGTGAGGATATTGCACTTATGTTGGAATCCAGCTGCAAAAACTGCTATGAACACCCCCCTTTGTAAACCAGTCTGGACCTTGACCCTAAACCTAGCTGTCATGCTGAGGATACCGGTGCTGTCTTTCACAGAGTGCATACGGACGGACCCAAATACCGAATTAAACTCAGGAGGTAGGCTGGTGAAGCGAATAAATAACTCTTAATAACAATAGTCAAAGCTTTAATCCAGACCACAGAGGAGAGAGATAAACTACGGTGTGAGTTAAATAAAAACCAGACTTTCTTTTTGAGAGCCAGTTAGAGAAACCCACTGGGGCCACAATCAGACATTATCAGAATAACAAAGATTGATTTGGGTTATTTCAGCTTTCTGCTTCAGCTTTCTTATGGGCTCAAGGAAAAAGCTGGTATGGCACACATCACCTGACGATCTTCAACTGGAGTTTCAGCTTCCCTTTCGAAAAGTGCATGTTTTTCTGATATTACACTACACAATTTTGTTTGAATTTTGTTGACTAAATATTCTGAAGTATAACATTGTTTATAACCTGTAGTTCTTCATTTATTTAATGAATACAAGCATTTTAGAACAGACTTGCCATAAACCCAACTTAGTTCAACGACAGCGAGTAAATGATTATCATATTTTTCGGACTATAAGTCACCCCGGAGTATAAGACACCTCAGTCAAAAAAATGCATCATGAGAAGAAAAAAAAACCCAAAAACCCTATATAATTCGCACTGGACTATAAGTCGAATTTTTTGGGCAAAACTTATTTTTCAAAATCCAACACCAAGATCAGACATTTCATGTGGAAAGGCAACTTATAATAATAACAATAGAATAAAGGACAACAAGCTGAATAGGTGTCTGGTATGTTAACGTAACACATCAACGGTTATTCAGCTACACAACAGCATAAACAACATAGTATAGGCTGAATAGGCAGAATAAACATAAGCTCGCAGTCCAACAAGCCTGTTACCGGTAAGCAAGTTTACCAAACTCTGGATCTCATTCCACATCACTGAATCCTCACAAGCCTAAAGCGCCCACTCGTGGCCGTAGGTAATGTTTTCTCCTTGGTCATGTCGGTCAGTGTGAATTAGCATTTAAGAACATGTGAAATTATATATCGTAATATATATAGTCGTTCTGAGTATATGTCACAGGACCAGCCAAACTGCGAAAAAAAAGGTGTGTCTCATAGTCTGGAAAATACTTGCCAAGATATTTTTCATCCGTCTCTCAAAAAATTCCAACATATTTTGTATCAATATTAACTTTCTAAATATGCACATCACCTGTACACTCCATACCATCACAGACTTGTATGCCATACATACCTTTTATATAGAGAAATATGTTGGGCATGTTTTATTTTGTATTTATTTTTTTTTTGTTTTGTTTAGTTATGATGTTGTGGGAGCAGCTCACACAGAAGGTATTATGGATGATGATTGTAATGGGGCATCACTTCATCTAGCACTCATCCTACCCTGATACATCATTATTCTGGAACTGAGTAAACCTGGATTTAGACCACATGGCGTTAGCCATTGTTCAAGCGACCAATCTCTTTGCTCCCCAGCAAACAGAATCTTTTTTTTTTTTTTTTCCAAATCCCAGTTTTCTCTACCCTTTATGCTGTCTCAGGTTAGGCTTTACCAAGTATGTAAGTGATATGCAATTTTTATCATTAAAAGTGCTTTACAGCTACATAGAATCAAAAGAAGGCAAATAAAATAATTCTATAAAACATAAAAATAACCATTAATTAATACATTTAATTAAGAATGAAGACTGCAGGTAATTCCATTCAGTTGTCATATATTAACAATAATTATTATTATCAACAATAATTCCACAAATCCAGGGCCACCAAAACTGGCCTTGGATTTGTGGTTGTGTCACTGTGACACAATCACAAATCCAGGTATGTTAAAGTCGGGTGGACGGGAAACGCCACGCAATCATTTAGGGCGACCCAAGACGGTACAGACTGAATACTGGAGAGTCACAGCAGAAACTTCTGCCCCAGCGTTGCCTGAAGATAAAACAAAATAAAAACTAATAATGACTAATAAACAAACAAAACAGAGCTAATGAACAAAACAGCAGGTCTCTTTACTCCACTCCTGGTGCGAGCTTCATCTAAACAAAGTTGCGTCCAACTCACAAAGGGGAGCCAGCCAAGGCAAACAAATGCCCTTCCGGTCGACAATGCACACTGACATCAAATCTGTCACCCAATGGCTGGATCCGGCGCTACAACAACCCCGGAAACTAAAAGACACGCCAGCGAAAGCAGTACTCCAACCCAGGAGCAAGAGATCATCAGGATGGAGGCAGGGCCCTTTTATAGGCGGCCCCCTGGTGGCCACAGCCTCTAATCAGGAGCTACGATGACGCTCGTCCTGCCACATTTAGTCACGGCATCAGAAATACATTCAAATGTATTTTTATCCTCTCAGCACACTTGTGAATGTGTGCTCACACTCTTGTCTATGAAACAACCATGAAGCCTCTGTGATTTACACTGCCAGGTTTTGTGTGGGTATTTCTGCTTTGCTATGTGATAATTACAATTTACACCGTTGTGGGATTCTTTCATTAGATTAGGAGTGAGTAACAGTTGAGATCACTGCAGCGTTGTACAGGCCAGACCGAGTTTACAGTCATCATATCTGCAGCTCTTTTAATGATCAATAAAGACTTCAATTCATCAAATTCTACAACATAAAACTGTAAAGCACAAACAAAAGTGTGTGCTAATCTGGTTAGTTTTTTTTTTTTTCTGTTGTTGCATTACACTGCTGCATTCAAGCACAATAAAAAAAAGCTAAATTTATTGTCAAGAGAACCACGAGGGAAATTTGAAGTTAAATTTGATACAATTCAGTTCAATTGATTATGTGAATGAGCTTCATCTTATGCAGGGTCATGACGGTCGGCTGAGGCCTGTGCCAGCTGTCTGGCTGAAAAGCAGGACACAAAGTGGATAGGTTGTTAGTCTATCAAATAAAGTCAGTTATGGATTATGTATATCAACTTTTCAACACAGTTTTAATGAAACATTTGCTTTTTTGTTGCTGAAGACACACAAGGTGAAAAAAAGAATAACCTGGAGGAAAATAAGCAAACCTCATTTTACACTCTGTTTTGAGTGGACAGCCTTGAGTATTACATTACATTATATTACATTATCACATTACATTACATTTAGCAGATGCTTTTATCCTAAGCATTTGAGGATGCACTGAGATCCGATAACTCAACCTACTTTCAGAGGTGTTCTTGGCTACATGTGACCACGTACTTTTCTCAGTCGAAACACAACGTGCCCTGAGCCACACTAAAGGGCCACCCAGAAAGATGAATTAGTTTGACAACAACACAACAGAAGGCTGCTGCCTTGGCCAAATTTTGAAAAATCTATGCAGTTTAAAGGGCAAAACGTTTTTTTTTTTCATTCACCTAAAACGGTATTTTCAGCCGAGTAATACTTGCTGTATTTGACGTTTGAAAGTTTAATTGCATCTCTCCACCACCGCAGGGTCATGCTGCTAAGGAAAAAGAGGCTTTAAAACTGCTCTTTAGAAACCAGTGGGTCATGTGACTGATGTTTTGTCCACTCTTTTTTTTTCTTTTTTTTTGTTTTTCCACTCTTTTGCCTTTTGTTTTCTTCCATTTATTTGGAAGTTGGTTAGGACCTTCTAGAAGTTTCCTTACTACATAACCACATTTTTTTTCCACTTGGGAAAGTATGAGCCAATTTTTTTTTCCCCCCTGCCACTGCTCTCTTTTGTGCCAATCAATATTAACATGTTTTGGTTTGTTTTGCTTAATAACAACTGACATATTGGATATACCTTTGTTTCTTGTTTCTTCTTGTTTTCTAACTTGTACACGAACACTTCTTCCGTTGGGGTATGTTTGTGTGCTTTGAGTTTTCTAGCAATTCATCAATAAAAAATGTATACTTAACAATTAATCGTACATTTGTGTGATTTTTATCCTTCAACATAACTGTTAAAATTTTTGAATCATATATTATAAGACATTATTTATGGGTCTCTACCTTGATTTGTGTAGATATGTAGGTTAAAAATGCAGCTCAAAGATAAGTCTGCTTCTTCATGTTCCTAAAGTTCTTCGCTTTGTTGCTTCTGCCTTTCTTGTCAGAAGTTCTGAGACTTCCTAAATTAAATAATCATTGCAATATAATTACACACTGTAAGCAGCAACAAAAGCCCAATATATTTTAATGTTTTGATATGTTGATATCGTCATGAGCTGTGGGTTTTCATTTGAAAACCATTTGTAACACACTTTCAAGCCAAAGGATTCCTGCAAAGCTGGCAACTCCTCAAATACGTCTGCAGTGAAATGATCGCTACAGAGTATAGAAGATGGTGTTGGCTGCCATTTGTTACTTGTTCTCTGTATGTTGTATGGTAACTACAGAAGTACGGTCACTTTAAGAGATGGGGGGGGGGATTCTAGGTATCACTGTACTAGTGTTGGACGAGTAGTCGAAGAGTTGAATTCATTTGAGTTCCAGAAAGCTGCATCTTCTTTTACTCTCACATAAGAACATGTATGGACATTACACTCTGGCTTATACATTCACTGGAGCAATTAAACACCCAGCAAAAGGCTGGGCGATCAGATCCTGCTAATATCGCTGGATGATCAACACGTGTTTTACATGCGTTGGGTAATTTAAATGCAAGGTGTGTTACCTGCCACCCCGTGCCTGAAGGCTGAAGGCTCTGATTGGGACATCTGGATTACAGTTAGATTGATAAATTTGTCCATTTTAATTACAATTATTGAAACAAATACAAAATAGTTGAAAAAGATCTGATCATCTCTTCCTGTTCTGTTGAAAGTCGTTCTTTTAACATGAACCTAGTTCCCTTATATAGGTTCATACTGGACTGGTTAGGTCACTGTTTTCTATCGGCGGGGCTACTGACCTCATGTCAAATATCTGGGAGGTGTCCATCAAAAGTCCAAAATCATGAAAAAATATGCCATGTTCATTTTAATCTTTTTCACTGCAGAAGGATGGTCTCCAAATTATTTGGAAATGCTCTTGTAACTCTTCCCAGACTGATAGGCAGCAACCATCGCTTCAGTAAGATGCGTGTTAATAGAGGTACTCACATTTACTGATTTTCAATTAATTAAGGACATTTGATTAGCAGCACCAGGCTGTTGCTTACCCTCTTTAATCCTAAGGATAAACCTCCTTTGCTCTGTATGTTCCATTAAATAAGGGTTGTTGTCAGCTGACATATACTAGATTTCTTTATGTGGTTTAGAACTACAGTGAACAAAAGTGAGGTGATTAATAAGTTTATTAAAGTCTAACATGTTAAAACAGAAAAAAACATGTCTTCAAAGACATAAACCTATTTAAGGCTGCATCCTTCATTTGAAAAGACTGAATTGAGTAAAAAGCTCAACTAGAAAATCCCAGAACCAGAAATGACAGTAGGTTTATGCCACAAAAAATAAACACTGTCTAACAGTGTTAGAAATTGTGATAAGTTTGGTTTATTACAACCCTGACTGGGCAGGCTTTGCAACAGATACAGCTGAGTGACTTTCTAAATTACCCATTTACACAAATTCTTGTGCAGCACTTATATTCACAATACGCATTCTAATAAAATATGTAGAGCTTTGTTTCTATAAGCATCCATCAGCATATCAGGGGCATTGAGGGAGATTAGTGTCTTGGACAAGGATAGACCACATTTAGTGAGGCTGGTGTGATCATACTGTCAAACATCCAGTAGAAGGATGATCCACTATCCCCGCTGATTCAGTAAAGACTCAGAGTCCAACCTCATTCTGAATAAGAGTCTTCAGTATGTGGTATGATTTACCAACTTTTGTACACCAGTGGAGCCCATCCAGCTTGAACAAGCTGAAATGCTATTTATGGCACAATTGTGCTAAAATCCCAGTTACTAGATGTGGCAAATGAATTAATGCATCACAAGAGACTTGCAGTTGTAATTACTGCAAACTGGGAGCTGTAAAAAGTGGTGCCTTTGAGGGCTTATTAATCATGGATTACTAGGGATGTTTAAGAGTTTTTTTATTTGTATTTTGCCTTATTTCTTGTTTCACAGATGTTTTGTACCTTATTTCATGAGGGTAATAATGTTGTGTTAATCAAATTTACTTTCCTATTTCAATTTTGAGTTGAAAAATGTGAGTACGCCAAAATGGCTGAGTACTTTTCTTTCCCTACTCACCCTTAACCAGTCAAGACTACTGCAGGTTGCCTCTATCTTATGTTAAATTCAAGGATTCAAGTTGTTAAGAAAAATCAACTCTAACACTTTGTTTAGGGTTGTCTAGGCCTAAAAAACATACCATTCAGTGACCTATTGGTTGACACCGCCCTTAAAAGTAGCCGTTATGAGCAAATAAGTGCAGACATGGGTGAAAAGGGAGCGTTTGTACTGTACCTTTGAGGTATTTTCACCAAAGCATGTTGCTTCATAAAGACATACATTTAGTTTTTAAACCGGACACTAATACTATCTAATATGATATGAACAATTATTCTTTTAGAATATCTATAAACATATTACCAAAGTCAAAAACGTGCGGTAAATTCAGGTATTTTAACAGCTCACGTGTTTAAGCTTAGGTTTCTTGTTTAATCAGATGTTTAGGAGCTAGTTTTAAGTTTTCCAGAAACATGTGAGCTTCCTCCCAACAGTCCATAAACATGCTTGTCAGGTTAACGGGTGATTCAAAGTCGGCCGAGGGAGCCGGTGTGAGTGTTTGTGTGGTTGTCATGTGTGATGGACCAGCGACCTGTCAAGGGTGTACCCCTGCCTTTCACCCAAAAAGAACTGGAATAGGCTCCACTACATCCCCTTAAGCAGGTAAAGATAATGGATGAATGGATTTCTAGGTGTTATCAAAAGTACTTTTAAAACTAGTAAGTTGAGTGTATATTGGTTATTTTTTTCCTGACATGATTGAAGCAGTTGCAGTCCTCCATATTTACAAGGTCAAGAAAAAAACACATCAGTTTCTTCCACAATGTTATCTTATATGGGTTTTTCCACTGTCACCCTCTCTGTAAAATGTGAACTTTGTTGTTTAAGAAGCGTGCAAACTCTATTCCAGCTCTCTTGCTTTCCTGATGCTGAGGAGACAACGCTCCGCAACAACACATTTCTGCACTGTTGATTTTTAGTCAGCTGTTTACAGTGAATGAACACAGAAAAGACAAGCACTCCTGCAGCTGAGCTTGTATAAAGAGTGAGGTGAAAGCTCACTTTAGTTATTCATGCAATGTCCCATCTCTTACAGTGTGTGTGTTGTTTACTGTATACCATGGGAAATGAAGAAGGTTAAAAAAAATGATTATGAGGTAGAAATGACTTAACTAAAGCATCTCATGTCATGGTTTAAGTTTTTAGCTTCAAAAGAAACGTTCTTAGCGATGATCTCCAAGACATATATTCATTTTGAATAGAACTTTTCCCATGTCCATAAATTACCGGGAATTAGAAGTGACTGTATTGTTTACTACCAGAGCAAAACCAGAGTCTTACATTACCCCGTGGTCTCACCAGGCACAAAAGCACTGCAGTCCAGCTCCACTGGCTCCACCTGGGATCCGATCAGGAGCGTTTCTGGAGTGGGGCACTTCTGATTCATGACATTACCTAAAATATTCGCTACTACATATGAATCTAGCACCAAGCTGCTCATTAAAATATGTTTTTCTCACCATGTCTGGTATACTCTACTATTATCCGTATTATCCTGTGATGGACTGGCGACCTGTCCAGAGTGTAGCCCTGCCTCTCGACTGTAATGAGCCGGGATAGGCTCCGGCAGACCCCCGTGATCCTAAAAAAGGATAAAACAGGTATAGAAAATGGATGGATGGACTTGTAAAATGAATCCCTCCTTAAATGAAATCTCTTCTGAGACCCTCTGATTGGTTCACATGCTCATCCATTCTTTTAAACATGCCAACAAGTACATCGGCATCATGGAAATCATCATCAAGCCTTGTAATGTATTTAGAAAAGTATGGATTGAACGTAAACATGTTTCATAAAAGATGTTCTATAAAAAAAGTAAGAAAAAGCTATTAGTGTGTAAAGAATTTGCTATTTGTCACATTGAAAACCTGAAATAGGGACTTTGGTGTGTTAAACAGGTACAAGAAAAAAATCTGAGCATTTTGTGTCTTTGAGTTCAAGCCCTGACTGCTAGCAATTACCCCTCCCTGAGCTTAGAGTTTGTTTCTGACACACTAGTTCTGCTAGACCAGCAGATTGCATTTTATAAGTCTCCAGGGGAGTGCCACCGTGCTGTTGCTCATCCTGTAGCCACACACATGAAACGACACAGGAAGGACCCCTTAATCACTCCAATAAGTTGAAGTTCTAGAGCACTTTGTGTCCCCAGAGTGAAATGCAGATAGCTGTTGATGTTGGTTTGCGGTCGGCAGCTTGATGCATCTCAGTGACTTCAATCCTGGTGAAAGAAGCACATTTAAAAGCACACAGAGCTGCTAGGAATCAATGCTAATGATTTACCTGCCAAGTCCACTTCTGTATTTAGGCTCTGTTGCCTTTCAACTTGCTGTGCCCACTGGAAACGCAAACAAAGCATCTCTTTTTGCTGAAACACATTTCTTTTCTCCTCACCAATGTCTTTAGTTTCCTTGTGTTAAATAGGTTTTATTTTACCTAGGTGTCAATTGTGCATACACATAGATGATAATCTATTAGATTATCATAGAAAACCGTATAGTATGAAATTATCAAAATGTGGCAAATCAACGTCAAATGTGGCCACAAATATGCCTGATGGAAAAACTCCCAAAGTTATTATGTGCAGGCTTATCAGCATTAATGTCATCAATCCAATAATTTCCATTTATGTGAGTTTGAATCACGGGAGTAACTTATTAAACGTAGAAGCCCACACTCTTCTGGTGGGCTTGAGGTGTTCCCAAGCCCACCAAGCAATATAATCCCTCCAGCGTGTCCAGGGAATGTCTTGGAGCCTCCACCCGGCTGGACAGCCCTGAAACAGCTTCCGCAGGAGCTGCCCAGCAGTCATTCAACCAGATGCCCATGACACCTTAAATGTGTCCTTTTGATGTGAAGTGGCAGCAGTTGTATCTCAGATGGCAACATTTCTCAACATCAACGGTCCAGCCACCCTGGAAACCCAGTTCAGCTGCTTATATCCAGAATCTTATCCTTTTGTTGACAGTTTATGACCAAAGGTGATAACTAAACTGTAAAATCTGCCTTTGGATCTGCCTGATCCTCCTTGAATTGCCATCCTATCATAGTTGAGGAGTTTTAAGTGCCTGAATGATCGCAGGAACTGTGTTGTCAAGGGGAAATGCTCCTGGTAGAGTCTCCCAAGGTTAATTTGTCCTGTGGGACAAGCCACACTAAGATTGAATCTGGCTTGAAGTTAAAACAAGAAGCACAGGTTGCCTGGAAAGGTCACTGGGGTGCTATCCTGGAGCGAGGCTTGTGGGAGAGACTAATTTGAAACCATAGGGGCCTGCCTTTGGATGAACAGATGATATGAGTCCACCTTGTATGAACATCTGCAGGAGGGGCCTCATAAGTCAGTGTAATGTAACTTGTGGTGCCATAGAAATCTGTATCAACATATAGTGGAACCAGAATAGTAGTTTTTCACAGCTACAGCACAGCTCTTTGGCCCTCATCCTTCTCATGGCAGTTGAACATGTCAAATCAACTATCGCCAGTGTGCACCAATGGAGAAGAAGAAGAGTTTGTAGAGACATTTCTCTTTTAGATTTGGATGAGGTCATCCTTTGGACCTAACCCATCCTTCAGCAAGAATTTAGAGTTCTTCTAATATATATACGTATATAAATGAAATGGTACAACAAACGAAACTGCACTTGTAATACTTGTCAAAGGGTCCAGATTGTCACCAGGTCTGCTTGTTTGTGACTCAATGCTTATTTGAACAATGCGTGATACATTACTTTGTTGCAGTGTTTGTAGATCTGTTCACTTTCAGGAACTCACCCACAGAGCTGGACATTGTCCCATTTATAATTTGCAAATTAGAATGTAAAACCAAAGTAAACTGGGCCTTGAATATCAGTAGGATATCAATTATGGAAATCATGGAAATCTGTATAGGATGTATTTATCAAAGTAAACTGCGCCAATTAAGCTGGAACTATGCTCTGCAAGCAAGCGTGGCAATTTCTCACCACTTTTTGCTAAGCTTCTTCAGAAAAACTGCTTTTTGAATTTAGGAATGAACAGCAGAATGTTCTTTTGTCCTCTTCTAACCAGTGGGACAATCTGGAGTTTTTAGTTTTTTTTTTTAGAATGACCAATTACAGTTCTAATTGGATTATTCTCTATCACACTCTGTAAAAGCGTAAGAAGCAGAATACTGACTATCATTTTGAGTCACATGAGTCCATGTCGTCATTGCATTTAGGTCTAGCAGAGCACTGCACGGTACTTGCTCCCCAGGTTGACGCCATCATTAACATAAAAACAGCGATCAGTTGTGTGTTTCCTGCTGGGTTTTTCTGTTTACTTCTTTCTACCACGAGCCAAGATGGCTGTCCCTGCCTCCTTTGTTTATTGTTGTAGGCGACAATCATACCCCCACACACAGTACATGCTTGGCATAAGACAAGGATACAGATTACTGGGATTTACATTGAGTATCCAACTAATCCCTCATGAATGGGACAGCAGAATGTTAGTGGGAGTGAAGGTTTTAGCCACAACGCTTATCTGTGAATAAGCAACCTCGCCTTTAGTGTACTAGAATCTGAGTGAAAATAATTAAACCTCTAATGAGCACAGAGCTCTGCTTTTTTCTTTTGTTTTTTTTTTTTGTGAGTATAGATGGAGCATACAAATATATCTTAGTTTTTTTTTTCTATACTCTTAATTAATTGACATTGTGTTGCATTGTTCCTTTCAACTTCTGTAACTTTGGCTTTCAGGCTCTGTCATAGTCATGTACAATTAAAACAACAACAAAAAAAAAAAACGCCCTCTTATCCACTAAATTTAGAAGGTTTTGGGCGTCAGGATATTAAAAAGAAATCATCTAATTTTTAAGGTCTTAATCATTGGGTAAATACAACAGTAACAGTTCAACATTAACATATAATATAACACATTACCATTTTTAACTATGTAAAAACTTGACCAAAATACTGAAGTAGTTTTTGAACAACTAAGTACATCTCTATTGTTTTAAGAGGAATTTAGAGGGTAAGCAGCAGCCAGGTACTGCTAATCAAATGCACTTGATTAATTGATGATCAGCAAGTGTCAGCACCTCTATTAAAGCACCTCTCAGTGAAGCAATTGTTGCTGCGAATCAATCCGGAAAGGGTCATACAGCCATTTCCAAACAATATGGGATCCATCATTCCACGTGAGAAAGATTATTCACAAGAATAAAACAATAAAGACAACAGCAAAACCTTCCCAGGTGTGGGAACTCTAAAAAATTCACTTATGGACAGTTTGTTATATGCTCTGAGAAATTGTAAAAGAAACACAAGAACTGCATCTCCGTCTCTATAGGTCTACTATCATAACACAATTAATGTTTATTATGACAGAAATGTTAAAGTATGAATTATGTAGAGACTTGCTGGGAGAAGGCCTTCTTACTAAACAAGAACATAGGAGCACGAATGAGGCACTAACAAATGTTCTCACTATAGAAAACTCCAGTGTAGAAGCACAAGAAAAGAGAAGGAAAGAGCTATAAAATGTTCTTTGTTGAAAAGAAGCTGCTAAAATACCCAAAGATATTTCTCATATTGTGAGTAATTCCTTATTCCCAACTCTCATCGGGAAACACTAGCGACTCACCGCTTGCTTGATGACAGGAGGGATGGGCCTCAGCCCTCCCATGACCCTAAAGAAGACGAAGCAGGTATTTAAAATGCTCAGACGAGTTCTGCAAAACTGGATTTAACTCAGCTGTTCACACTCAACTTCCTTGTCTTATCATAGCACATGAAGCAAGGTTAAGTGAAAATGATGTTGCATGTTTTGTGTACATGCTTATAGAAAACATTTTATGGACTACTATATTTATGTTTATATTATTATTATTATTATTATTATTATTATTAGTAGTAGTAGTAGTAGTAGTAGTAGTAGTAGTAGTAGTCATTTGTAAGTTTTAGGAAATATTTTCTCCATGTAACATATTGAAAAATAAATCTCCATTTAATATTTATTTACTGAGAATCATGAAAGATTTTATTTAGCAATTTTAATTATAATTTTTTTTTTTAAACCTGGGGTAAATACTACACAAACATACACATGTTCAGTGGGCTCCCATTCAGTCTTTGTTCATTATGCTTTCCCAAAAGATAAATAGTCCACAAAGAAAGTTATTTCCTCCATACTGATAAAAGGGTTGGTTTTTGCCTTTATACAAATATATTCCAAATTCCTTCTTTGCATTTAGTTTAAATCTTTATTTAAATTTTTTTTAATAGTTAAGTCTATACAGTGCAAACAATCCATTAATTTACATATTTATTTTTGGGACGAGATCAGTGCCAGAGTAATAAAATGAAAATGGAGAGAGGCCAAAACCTCAGAGGCTTACTTCTTTTTTTTCCAAGTTCATTTTTAACTAAAATTATATTTGGCACTTAGTGCAGGGTTCTTCAGCCAAAGTCCTCAGCACCCGCTGCCCTGTATGCAGATGTTTCTCTGCTCCAACCAGCTTATTGTCAAGATCCACGCAAGTCTGTTAATGACCTTTTTTAATTTGAATCAGGTGCACTGGAGCAGGGAAACATCTAAAACATGGTGAGCAGTGGGTCCTGAGGACCTTGGCTGAAGAACCTTGAGCTAATGTTTTAACAAACTCAGGATGAAAGCACCAGGCCTGTTCTGAGAGCCTGACTAGCTCAAAGTTTCACCTTTACTATAACAAACTGTTAAAAGACAAGTGTGAAAACTGTCTGTTTTGAATGTCATTTGAATATGTGAAAGACCTTAAATTTAATGGGTTAAAAAGTCCTCATGCAATGTCAGCTGTATCAGAACTATGAGAACAATGCAAGTGTTTTTATTACTACTTGGACTTTAAAGATGTGTGTTTTTAGTTTGACTGAAACCAGGTCTGTGCATTTAAGTATGTTTCTGTGTGTGTGCATGAATGATTAACAGTGATTTGTAAAATTCTCAGAATGTGCCGTGTTATCTTTTTTTTTTTTTTTTTTTTTTTTTTTTTATCCCCATCTCTAAACAAAACTTAAAAGCCAACAAATCAGGATCTTGTCTCGTCTCGTGGGCCCTTTGAAGGTATAAAAAAGAAATGATCTAAAGCTGTTTGGTGTGAACTCACTGACTAAAAACTCAAAGAAATAACTGCTCTTTATTTATCAAAATCACTTTAAAGTTTGTATGTAGGCGTCTGCTCGGCAGAATTGCTTGATTCTGCTTTATGTCAAAATGATCACAGCTCAATTTTTTCTCTCTTTTTTTTGGCCTGGGTCTGTCTTTGAACTTCACTTTTCTTGTGAATCTTCTTGTGATATCAGGAGGAGATTATGGGAAGGCCATTGCAAAAGCTAAATGCTAACTTGGGTTATCTGTTTCACAAATATTTTTAATAGTTGGTTGTGGTTCTAATAAGGCCCACAACTGTATTCAACTTACTAACTTGCTTTGAGATGACACGGAAAAATTCTGAGGTCATTTTTCTTCATGTTTCCATCCTCAACGTGTAATCACAATTCAGAAACAGTAAAGCTGCCTGATACAACTAACACCACGTCTAACAGCTCGGTCTTAAAAGCTTCTGCTGTTTTGACATCCGCACTCCACAAGAATTGGACCTGGTGTTTCCACAAAAGGCACTCTCACTCCAAGATGCCTTGTGGGTGGCTGCCCAAAAGGAAAATGAGCTACTGAAAGCAGGATGTGACCATTTCAACCATCTAATCAAGTGGTAGTTCAGCACTGACACTCTCAAAGGTCACCTTCAGCTACACCAGAGGTGGGGAACCATGGTCCTCGAGGGCCGCCGTCCTGCATGTTTTAAATGTTTCCCTTCTCCAGCACACCTTGATAAAGATGAGTGTGTCATTTACAGACTATTGCAGACCTTGATGACAAGCTGATGACAACCACTAATTTGAATCAGGTAAGCTGAAACAGAGAAACATTTAAAAGATTTAAAACATGCAGGACAGCAGCCCTCAAGTCCCTCGAGGACCAGGGTTCCCCACCCCTCAGCTACACAGATGAACAAGATATAAAAAGCTCATACAAAGAGTGTTTAAGGAGTAGTCCATCAGATAATAAGATGCAATCATCAAAAGGAACTTACATGTAGAAACACCACAATATAAGACTAAAATTGACAAAACAAGACTCAAAAACTACATCGTATTGTACCCAGAATCATGAGCAGGTTATGAAATTAAGTCAAACATCAGAGAGACGATCTACCAAATAGTTTAATTGAAGTCCGTAGTTGTACAAGGACCAGGTACATGGGAGCAGTGACAAGTGAGACAGTGAAAGTTACGCCTGAAGATGGCTTGAACATCAACTTACAGTGACATCTAGAAGTTTCTGTTGATTTAGTGCATCCCTAGTGTCCTCCAGAGAGCAGGATGAGACAAAGACAACTTGACCGTGCTCAGTACCAAGGCGTCTTGGTGTACCTTGATAGACCAATTTAACAGGTTGCCTGAGCGCAGACGCGGTTATCCTGAAGGCTTTATGGAAGCACATGAGACTCGATGCACGAAAAGGATTCCATGAACAACTACGCACTGTGGAGAACTCGAACTTCATAAGTTCGAGTTACTAAAGATACTCGAGATACTAAAATTCTTCAAGGCAAATGATCTGCCTCAAGGTTTTTTCTGTCACACGCTGTCCTCACGAGAACGTCCAATGATGGCTGGTAGAAAGGAAAGTGTTGAGGAGCGAACAGAAGAAGCACGGCGTTCAAAAAGACAAAAACTGTTGAAAGTCTCGGACCGCTACACTGAACCGAGACAAAAACACAGTTCAGTGTGTTTATTGTAAGAGTGAATTACCACAAAGAGCACGTCCTCCATGTAGGAGGACCTTAGCAGGAGGCATAAACTCCACGCCATGGATTCATCTGCAAGTTCATCGTCTCGAGCTGACAGCCAATATTTATTTAAAAATCACAAAAGCATATAACCCAAAGTAACTGTCACTTTTATCATTATTTGATTGATTTGTGAAACCTAATCGCTCATTAATTAAACTGTAAAATTGTTTCCCAAGACAAAAGATGTTTTAATTTTCTACGCCAAACATGATTCAATCCACAGACAACTAACTGTTACCATTAAGAGGACAGAAAGAGGGAACAAGTCTACACTATATCTGATGATTTATTGGTGTGACGTTTCGTGCACAAAATAGCAGTCTAAAAATAAAGCAAAGTGGACTGCCATAAAGTCAGTGAAAAAAACAACCGAAGGCTTCATCTGGATGAAGCTGCATATGCCCCATCATTATTATGCCTCATTTTAGGCTTGATGTTTATTCTTCTTAAAAAGGTGAAAAAAACATTTTTTTTTCCTGCTTTTGCAAAGCAGAGGAGTCTAATTTTGCACTTAAATGCACTGCTTTCTACTTTCATGGAGAATTGCCTAGTGGCACCTCATGTACTTTATTTTATGTATAAGAAAAGGAATATTTTCTTTTGAAAAGGCAGCTATCAGAGGCATGTTTTTGCATTTTCAATGTTACTGCAATAAAATGTCTTAAAAAGACATGTTATTTGTTGCATACATCATCATTGTCTCGTCTGCACTGATGTAGCTCTTAGAGTAAGCTTAAATCAAATTTAAATACTGCAAAGTGTCATTAATTTCTTGATCTATTTATTTGATTAATTGTAGAATAATTGATAGATTACTTGATTACTAAAATAATCGATACCTGCAGCCCTAAATGCAAAACATTACTGCTCCTGGCAAATCTTTAAAAGGCAATAGAAGACACTCAAGAGCGACGGACTTTAGGTATATGTTTTGCTTCTTATTGACAATATCTGTACGCCATAGCTAGACTTTTCACTGTGACCTATGTTGTAACCTGACATGCACCTCCACAAAACTATATCTACATGTTAGGTCATCACTGATAACTACAAATGATTTGGTTACATAGCATATCCTAATACATAGTGTATTTCTAGCTACTCCTATTTCTTCTTTTTTTTCTTTCACACTGGATAGATTGGCGTGATGTCAGTAAAACGAACTGCTGTTCTACAGTCATCAGCTCCAGCTCACAAGAGATCTGCTCCGTTGCAATGTCTGCCGAACATCCATCCATCCATTATCTATACCCGCTTTATCCGTTTCCGGGTCACGGGGGTCTGTCGGAGCCTATCCCGACGCATATCAGGCGAAAGGCAGGGGTACTACCTGGACAGGTCTGTCTGCCGAACATAAAAGACGTAAATAAAAGGAAGCATTGTGAAGTGATTCTGCTGGAATTTAATTTATTTAATTTATTAGCAGCACCCTGGAGTCAACTAAATGAGGGTCAATGTTAACAAAATTATTGTTGGCGAAATATATGTCCCATTATGTTAAAGAAACTACTTAGACTTTAAGATAAGGATTGTAATACATTAGCTCTCATCTTAAAAGTCAGCCCATGTGCATTTATACGCTGGCAGAATAAGCTTAATTTAATCAGATTTGTGAGTTGATTAGTTCCAGTTCGGAATATATGCAGTGGTGTTTAGGAGGTCGTGTGCAGAATTAACACCAGGATAATCTTTTCACCTTAGCTAAGCCAGAGAGCGACTGCATTGCCCTGTTTCTAATATACCACTGCTTTTTGATGTCATCATAAATTTATGATGTAGATTAATGGTTAATGGGCAATATAACTAAACTAGTCACTCAGTACGTTTACATGCACTAAGAGAAAGTTGAATTATTGCCCTAGTCCAATTGGTATCATAGTTTTAAAAGCCATGTTTACATGGCTTTTAAAAATTTGATACCATGTTTACAAAAAAATAAAAAATAAAAGCCATGTTTACACCTTAGTCGTGTTGTAGTCGAACCGAACTGGAATTCTTGAAATTGAGCTATTGGACTGCCAATCAATCGTTTAGATATAAATTTAATGTTTGATGTAAATTCTCCTGGCGTGGTACAAAAACAATTCACCCCCCCACCCTAATCAAACGATTGAGACCAAGGTGGCGTTTGGAACCAGCCTGTAAATATATTCATTTAAGCTCAAAAGTTGGACATTTTAACGTGTGAGTTGATGGAGATTCACTTGCTTTAGGAGCCAGCCTCTAGTGGTCAGTCGAGGAACTGCAACTTAGTTCCGCATGAGCGTCAATGCGGACATGAGATGGTCCGCGCTTGCATGACAACAAAACAGTTGTGTGCATCTTACGTGCAACACGATCAAGCTTAGTATGTACGAAATGTGCAGACCTGCTGCATCGTTTGTTCTTTCTAACCTCTCTAACACCTCACTCAATACTTCGATTTTCTCCCCACGCATGTATACTCGGATTTCTCTGAAACTCCAGTTAAATCCTTAGCTCGATTACTGCCAGCAGCTCGATTTTGATGTGCATGTAACCGTACTGACTGTTTGTAGACGAGATGAGAACTAAAGTATATTTTAAAAGTCTCAGAACAAAAGTTCTGGCGAAGAACACTAGAAACACGTGCATTCAAGCAAAGGGAATATCACACCAGAAAACAAAAGTACAAACGGAACGAGAACAGAAAAGCCCGAGTACATTTGATGTGCAGCATATGTTAAACACGTGATAATGAAGCTGGTAAAAACAGAAATGCACAAGGGAAGCTTCAGAACGTCTTGAACTTATACCCTAAACATCCAAATGAAAACGTAATTCTCTCACACACACATACACAAAGCAAACTAGCTGCAAAAGTCTCTCAAGAATCAAATATGCTGAGCAGATCATTTCTACTTTTCATTCGTGAAATGTCCCTGAGAGTTATCTCTGGTTTTAAAATATTAAGGACATCATGACAGAACTTTTAATGCTGGTTACACCAGATACTGGTACTCATCTGTTTGAAGGCTTTGACATTTGTTGTTAAAATAAATAGGTCATATAATATTGTAGGTAAAGAAAATATACAATACTAAACTGTGCAGAAAAATGATTACAAAATAAATAAATAAGACTTTCTCAATTCTTATCAACGTGCTGGCAGCTGTATAAAAGAAGTGTCCTTTATTCTCTTATCTTCTTTCTGTTAATGTAGATTTAAATATTGTCGATAAGTATTTTATTGTGAGTGGTCTGCAATTATGTCAATTGTTCATTTTTCCATAGTAACCTTGTTTTCAGACTTGCTTATGTATATAGTTTAGCTGTTTGAAGTGATTATGAACTCAAATTCTTTGACATAACACAACCCGGTAATTTATTTTGGTTAGCCTGGGTCTGAAATCGTCTCAACCACATAGATTTGCAGGATACTGTGACATCACAGACCCAGACCAGAGAGGACCTGACCTGAACAAGAAAAAAACAAGGGTAAACAACAGTCAATCAAAAGACGTAGTAAAGAATATTCTACAAAATAACATAAAATTGCTTTGAATTCATTCAGCAAGAACATATTCCTTAGAATGAAGACTGTAGTTTCTCCCTATGGATGAAGGAATCTAAGACTAACTTCTGAAATAAATACATAAATCCAAGCCAATAGTAGAGTTTACATGTCATCTAACACGATCGTACTACAAGCAGTGATAAATAACAGGTCTAGAATTTGTGACAGATTCTTCTCAATGCGTGCAATTCTTTTGTGGACACAAACACGCAAATGTTACCGCTGATATTGCGTCGACCTTTATTGGGACTTGATGAAACACATGACTTATTCTCTTCAGCGTATGTTCGTTTACTCTCGTGAATATGAAGTGTAAAAAAATAAAGCGTCATCTCTTTTATGTATAGTGAATTACAGGCTCAACAACAGAAATCTTTACTGTGGAAAAAATAAATTCCACAGGATTCAGACTCGAGTCAAAAGATGAAGTGTTTATTTTGTGACTGATCCCTCATGAGTTTACACCGGAAGCCTGTTCTTATTTTTTATGCCAGCTTCTCATCAGTCTGCTCAGATCTTTGTCCCCCCGTGTGCCGTTTTAAAGAAGTGGGGTCTGTTTATAAAGCCA
This sequence comes from Xenentodon cancila, assembly GCA_014839995.1. Lineage (NCBI taxonomy): Eukaryota > Metazoa > Chordata > Actinopteri > Beloniformes > Belonidae > Xenentodon > Xenentodon cancila. Next base: position 18,798,234 of record CM026207.1, on the reverse strand, counting down.
TGCATTTCAATAGTTTACATCAGTGAATGGTTACAGATTAAAGTGCTGCAGGTAGAAGCTGTTTCAGCCTTTTGCGGTTTTGTGCTTGGGGATTTTTTCTCCTCCTTCTTCCTGTTTGAAAAAAGTACCAATAACCAGGGGTTAAATAGGGAGCTGTTACCAGGTGCAGGTGATTTCAGGGTTGTAATTGGTGCAATGTTTGCATGCACAGACTATTAAATAAACTGTAAATAAAAGCAGACAGGTCCCGCTGGTCTGCTCGCTGAGCAGTCACTCTAGATGCAGTTGACAGTCTGCAGATCTGATAACAGTAAAATCTTTTTGCAAGAGTACTCCTGTGTAAATCTGTTAATAATAGAAATGGTATTGTCACTACAGGAACTGAAATATTAAAGAAATATTAATAGAAGTCTGAACAGTTTAATTGTTAATTAAAAGTACAATGTATTCAAATCCTGCAGTATTGAAAAATGCACAGGCTGCATGACATCCTATTAATATATATTCACCTCTTGTCAATATCTTTAAAAGCCTCTGGAAAAGCAAGCATATTATAAAAGACAAATACCCTCAGCACATGTCTTTTTTCCACTCTTGTCTTGATTTATAGCTCCATTTTCAAGCAAGCAAATATGAAAACTTTTGCTAAATTTGTGGCTTACTAATACGGCGTCCCCTCAAAGCAGCATGTTCTCAGGCCTGAAGCCTTCTAGTAAGTTTGTGATTTCAAAGACAGACCTAATTCTTACAATAACATTTGCTGTCCAGTTACTTCACAAATAAAATGTGTTTAATGGACTCTAGGACCCTACATAGTATGGTATTATGCAAAGTTGTTAATATCATATATAAACAAAGAAAAGTCCCAGCAAAGAAAAAACTTGCAGCAGCTTCCCATTGAAAAAGACATTCCAATGTTTATTCATGAACTGTGAAAAAAAACGCAGTTCATGAATCAGCTTACACTGGCGTTGGCAGTGTAAGCTGATGATGTTTAAATGGTGTTGACCATATTTGTTATTTATTTACTGTATGATACCCATGGGCACACGTCTAGCTGTAAAGAGAAATATAAATATTTTAAATGCTAAAATTGAATGGGACAACCATGCCATGTCTGATCCTCGGCAAATCCTTTATATTCGCACCATTTTCCTAAGTATTCCTGATAAATAGAGCTGGTTCTGTACTAGGGACAGCTCTGGAGCCCCTAGAGCTGATCTTTAGAAAGAAAATGTTGCACAAGCTGCTAAACATTATGAACAACAATTCACACACATTCAACACCACAAGCTGATTGAACAACAGAGCATCTTCAGTCAGATGTGTAAAAGAGATTAGATAAAATTGTATAAGATCTACTCTCATGCTATTGCATTAACAATGTAAATAAATGCTGAAGCTTATTAGTCTCATATATAATAATAATAATCACCATTATTATCAATTGTGTGCCTTGTGCATTCAGTGGGTAAATAGAGGATGTGACTTGCTTGTTCCGTTTTTGTGATACAGCCCAACTAAATAACCTCCACTCTTATGGTTTGTCACTGTTTTTACACCGCATCTTTGCCAGAAGATAACACACACTCTGCAAGCTTATCAAAGCAAAGACAAACGAGTGCTTGTTCTTCTTTTTGTTTTACTTCCTATATTGCTGTGGCTCTGATGATGCATTTGTGACTGTTCTTATGGCTTCAAGAATAAACTCATGAAGGCAAATTCAATAATTGTACGATACACAGAATGCACACAATAGGAGGCTTTCTCAGGTCTGCTGCTATAAGAACTGGTGGATAAAGTCATTTCTGCTCACAACAATAACCTTTTACTGTGACTCTCTGTGGCAGTAAAAGAGCTTTCTTTAAGAAAATAATGTACCAGCCTCTGTATTTTATTTTACTGATTTTCTTTATTTATTCAGCTGTTTTAATTCTTCATTTAAGAATATCTAATTAAAATTAATGAAGCAATCTCACAGATGCATGCTGAAAAGAAATACTTAAAAGTAAACTTTGCTTTACTCAAGCAGTAACAACTGTGATTTGAGGCTGAAATCTATGTGGAAGAACATTGAGGTGCCAGTCGGTCACAGTTATGTCACATCCTTGGCTCCAACTGAAAATGCCATAAATCAAAGCCCTCTGATAAATGTCCCATAGGTGGGAATTATTTCTTCTCTCATATAAGATTTGAAGACATACAGTGGGCTTTGATGGCGGTCATGTGACTGTTGATTGACAGCTGTGACTGGCAGCAGGCCCCTGGGGTCCTGAAGTCACCATGTCTAAGCTTGTCAGGCGTTCTGGTTAGATGGCAGGATGGATGCCATTTAAACAGAATCTAATTAAATTGGGATGAACATGAGATTGTTGTCAATGTGGAATTGCTGAAGTTGTATTACCTCAGAAAGGTGAGTGAGGTAGCAGGGCGTCCTCAGAGTGTCTGCCCTGGTTACACATCCTATTAAAATCCATTAAGTGATCTGATCACAAGTGGTCAGCCCTGACGCGTCTCCACATGTCCCTGAAGTGGTAACTTCTGATCCCCAGCTTGACATGCAAATAAAGAGTACTTGATTTTTGCCTGCAACGACCAAACATGATGTTGTTTTTTGTTGTTGTTGTTTGTGTCCTGCAGGAGGCAGCAGTAGCTGAAACTGCACCTAATTGCCAAGTAAAATGAGAGCAGGCTTCCTGTCTGTAGGATTTTTTTTCTTTCACATTTGTTTACAAGATGAATCGTTCATATATACACCAATACTTTTGGTGTGTATTACTGTTTCATATCATTATAGTAAAAGCCATAAGTATTTCAAGTAATTCATTTTATTCCCAAGAATATTTTTACAAATATTTCTGGTAATGTTTATGCAAATATGGCTTATTTAATACAAGTAATTATCACGTCAATAGTATATCTGAATCAGGGTGTTTATGTGAAAATGTTTTTCTTTTTGGGCAGACTATGTGGCGATGTCGTTACAGAGGCACTTGCTCTCTGCCAAAGCAGAGCCGAGGACCAGCCTGCGTATCGCATAGAAGAACCTCTTCGTCTGAGCAGAGACTTCCAGCACCCTGACAAAGACACAGCTGTTGCTGAAAGACTATCAACATACTAGTCTCATTCCAGATGAGGGAGATGGAAACCAGTATAATCGGCTGCGGGAATAGGGTGATGATGGTGGTGGCACCCTGTGACGCCTTCCCAAGTGTCCCCAGCACATTGTCTGTACTGATACTTTCAAATAATTTCAAGATAATATGTCATTAATGAAGAAATAATTTTCATATTCAGGTATCATTTTTTTGTTTTACTATGTGAATGTAGAAGATTTCTTATTTGTGTTGTTGAGCTGGCTCATCATCATGCTCCTGTAGTGAGAATGCAGGCAAAGCTTGCTATTCGTAGCTCATCAATATTGAGACGTGTCAAAGATAGAGAGCTGTGTAACACATTTCACATCTTCATCTTTTGTAAGTATTTCATCTTGTGCTTCTTATATTTCAACCCAATACTAGTGTTCAATAACCTGTGAAAAAGCCTGGCAGCTGTCACAGGTACGCCTGATTTTATAGCTGCTTAATAAATACATGCATAAATATATATATAGTAATGTATGTTTGTTTGTTTATAATTACAAAGGTACAGTATATTATGAGTATAAAATGAATGGTTTATTTGTATTACATGGGAACATTCTCTGGCATCATATCCAGGCTGTTTTTCACAATTACAGATCAGAAATTCATTTTGTTTGACCTATTTCATTTGACCTAAAAATTGAGTATGGTTTCTTAGTGCCCAGAGTCAGGCTATTATTGACTACACCGAGGATAACTGCTGCATGCAATGTCGGCTAAGTGTAACATTTTTCATAAAAGATATGCACAAAATCAATACCTGTGGATAATATTCACTACATAGTAAAAGGATCATGATCAAAGTTTTAGATCCATCTGTATATTACCATTCAGTGTTTTGGAGCCGACCAATGTCCTGCCCTCTGACGCCTTCCAGACATCGTCACTTCCTAAACGATATGGTTTAAATAAATAGGGATTCAGTCCTTTGTTAAAACCAGCTCGCTCTTCTTCATCACTCGATCTTGCTTCTTCCTCAGAAACTATCAACACATTTTCTAATCGCACATAACTTCCTCCCTCAGCTATGCTTGAGTGTACTAAAGCAGCTGCTTTGTCTCACCTTAGTACGTCACAAAACGGCACTAGCATTTGACCCAATTACCAAACAAACGAACACCCCGATCATCTGCATCACAATGTCATTTGTGGTAGTTTGTGAAAATAAAATGTCATTGAATTCTTTTTGTCTACAAAATAAACAGAAACAGAATAAACAGAATAAAAACACAGTAGTTCTTGTTTTGAATGATACCCCGGCTGAATTATGTCATGAATCCTTTAAATCATGTAGTTTTACCATAACATGCAACAAACTTAAGATTTACAAGAATAATTTATGTTAATACAACATAATTCTAATGGATTTAGTTTGCAAATCAGTTCCACTCACAACTCTGCACCTATTTCAATGGGGATAGGTTAAAGGAGCTGGTAGCCACAGCTAACTTTGATTGACACATGGTGGCCGCGTTCCCGTCGGCATCCCAATCAACATGGCTGTAGTACAACGAGAGAGGCTTTGCAAAAGCACTCTTCAGAAACCAGTGGGTCACATGACTTAATGCTTTATCCACTGTTTCTACAGTCTTTTGGTCAGATGTGTGTCCCTGGCAAAAAGCAGCTATTTGGAGACTGAACATCACCTGTGATAAAAGGTGGCTGGGGGCATGCTCATACAGTGGGCTCCAACTTTCTAACTCTGACCAGAAAAAACTTGCAACTGCTGTTATGTTTTTCTTGTTGTTGTTTTAAACAGTCGTGACATATTGCACAGTCTGTTGGCCTTTAAAGTTTTAGGCTGTCTGCCTGTTGTGTTTTCACACCAACATGTCTTCAAGCAATTGCTAAAATTTTATTCCAAAAAATCCAGTTTGCTTTGTGTTTTTCTTTTCCAAACTTGACACCAGCTGGAGGTCAAAATATGTTTAAATTGTAATACTTAGGGATACACTTAACTTTTTTGGTTGGATCAGCACAATCAATTCATGTACCTGTACTGTTTTAAAAAAAGTTGTTGTAACTGCCGTATAATATTAACTAATTCATACTACTATCATTCAAGTTTAAATGGCTCAAGAACTGCAAGTTAGATGTATTTAAGTTGCTTGTGACCCAAAACATGCACTCAGAAAATAACTTGTATTGCACATTTCATGTAAAACATGCAAAAATAAATAATTAGAAATCAGTAAAAAACAACAACATACGATCTCAGTGAAATTATATAATATACAGTATATACATTTTTTGATGTAGTTCCCCCTTAAAGTAATGCTGTTTTATTTATTTTCTTTAGGTGATAGTTACTGAAAAATTCATTGGATTGACAAAAGAATCACGGATGCATGAAGAAATTTGAAATTCTGTGGCTGCATTTAAATAGGAGTGATGCTGTCAGAGATTGCATACGTTTTATGTGCTGTACCATTTAGACTTTGTCAATGATTTCAAAGATTTGTCAATGGCAAGAAGCATTAAAAGTAAGACCAGTTTTGGACCCTTCAAAGTAATCCTTACAGCGTCATTATGTATTCATAACAGTAGATGCTTAGCTGATAGTACTCCTGAATTTTAGATCCACTTCAAGGTCAACTGGATAAACATGGAAAAGGGAAGAAGCCTAGATGAAAGGAGCGATGAGACGTGACATAGGAAAAGAAAAATTTACGATACTGCTGGAAAGCATAGCAGCTTTTAGCTGTTGCACCTTTTCTTTTGTCTGTCAGTCAGCAGGGTACAACTCATGCAGCCTTAGTCATTATCACAGAGGTTATCATAGTTTGATCTCCAACTGCTTCTCAGCATCTCAGGGTAGCTGCACTGAGTATGTTGATGAGTCCTGGTTGCTCCAGTGACTCATTATGAGTAGTGTGAACATTAGTTCCCCTGACAAACTGTCCATGGGAAAAACAGAAGGATAGCAGTAGATATGGAGGTAAAGCAAACACTAGTCTTGAAACATCACCATACAGAAATTCACGTAGAATTAGCAACCTAATTAGATAATTCCTTTGATTAGCATGTAGAATTTTTTTTTTACTAATGCAGCCCCCCCCCTCCCCATGTAATTTAAAAAACTAAACTCATACAACTTTTGTGTCATACTGTAAAATTGCGCATTTCCAGGCGATAAGCTGAATCTGTGTTTTACACTCACACAATCTCTAAATAGGTCAAGACTTTGTGTAACATAGATATTGTATGGGGAAATCTTTTTCCAAACAATCTCTGAGACTGTTCAAAGAGTACCTCATCATATGCTACCATGCACATCATGCATCTCATCCTGGCGAGTTTGCTGTTCTGATGGATTTCAGACAGTCTCTGAATTGATCATAACATGGGCATCCTTCATAGCTTCCAAATGTTGAATTTATTAATTTCGGTTAGAAAACAACAACAGTAGTGACAATTTACACAACAAAACAGGAATAAAATGCAAAGTGACATATATGTAATAAAGTATGTAATTAAAACAAAAAAAAAGAAAAACATGCATACAAAAACATTATTTTTATATTATTTTATGATTGCTGTTATCATCATCAATTTTAACAAAAGTCATTAACCATCAGTCACTGTCATTTTTAAAGATAATTTCTACCATATAAACTATGAGTAACAAATGGACAGTAATAATGTAAGTACTGATGAGTTAAGAAGTTGATCTAAGCATTTAGAAAGTACTGGTAGTGTCTGAATTTGGGAGGAGGGTTAGTGTCACTGGCATTGATGGATACAGTGGAGGTTTTTGTCTTTGCATGTATCGAATTTGTATTTGTCATGTGACAGTCATTCATGCTTCATATTCATTTATATTTTCAAAAGTAGCCATCATTACTGAAGTGGTAAAGAAAAACTATGATTGATGATATGATTATCCATCCATCCATTTTCAATACCGTTTTTATCCTGTACAGGGTCATGGGGTCTGCTGGAGCCTATCCCACCTCACTACAGGTAGGGGGTACACTCTGGACATGCAGAAATAAGTTAAAAAGAATAAAACAAATGAGGTGCAAGAAATAAAGGTTGTAGTACATTATGGTAGATTACTGAAATGCAGCAGTAAATAAAAACGTTTTCAATATTGGCTTAAAGCAATTAAGAGTTTCAGCAGCCCTGATGCATTCTGGGAGTTTGTTCCACAGGTGTAGAGCATGTAAGCTGAATGCTGCCTCACCGTGATTGGTTCTAACTCTAGGTACAGAAAGAAGGCCTGACCCTGGGTTCTGGTTGGTTCATAATGGACCATAAGATCAGAGATTTATTTTGGCCCAAGACCATTGAGAGATTTATAAACCAACAGCAGGATTTTTTTAAATCTATTCTGTGACCGTCATGAAGCCAGTGTAAAGATCTAAGAACTGATGTTATATGGTCAACTCTCAATGTTTAAATTAGATTATAGTCTCCCGGCAAGATTGTTATATAGATTTGCGTGTCATCTGCATAGTTATGTTAAGAAATTTTGTTTTTTTGTTGTTTTTTTTCATAATTTGAGTGAGTGGGAGCATATAGATGATAAACAACGGAGGTTCCAGAATTGAACCTTGGGGAACTCCACATGTTATTTTTGTTAGCTCCTATTTGTATAGTAATATTCCCTGGCTTTAAGGACTCCAACCAGGCACGTGGTGTGCCGGATGTCCCACCCAGTTCTTCGACCAGTCTATCAAGATGTTATGGTTGACATAGAGCACTGAGATCAAGATTATGAATGAAATGTTGCTGCTATCCGTATTGGAGTGTAAATCATTAAAGACATCTAAGAGAGTTTTGTCAGTGCTGTGGTGTGGCCAGAATGACCTGAATATATCAAATCAGTCATTTAGTGTCAGGAGGTTATACAGCTGTTGAATAACATTAAACGTGGTTACTTGTGATTGAGTTTTTTTCTAGGCCTATTATTATATATTATTATATAATTATGGATATAGTAGTTTTATACAGGCTCAAGATTACAGGCAACTTCTAAAATGATTTGAAATGAATAGACATTATATGGTAATACTGGTATGAATACTATACGAATTTAAATAAACAGATGGTGGGCTCCAATTCTGTTTTTTCGGAGCAACCATAAGTGAACAGTTCTTTTGTCTATTCTGACTCACTGACGGTTTATTCTGCACCCTTGTTGAATTAAAATGAAAGACTGAAGCTCTCACAATTATAATTTCTTTTATTTCAGATATAAACAAATGAATTGTGTCAAATGTACAACGTCAAAATGATACAACAGGCTGAAACTCCATCACATAGTTTTTTTTTTTATTTTATTTTAGTCTTCCTTCATAGTCCATACAGTTATACAGTAAGATGCAAGGTACCATCCTGGAGAGATTAGCTGTTAATGGCAGGGCCACATGGGAAAAAACAAGACAATCAATCATGATCAACAGTCACTCATTGATACAGACAATTTAGAATTAGTAATAGCCCAATATGCATGTTTCAGGACCATGGGAGAAAGCCATAGTACCTGGAGAAACTCACAAAAGCACAAGGAAAACATGCAGGCATGTACCAGCTGGAATTTGAATCAAATCTTAACTTCTTAAACTCTTTTAAATGTCACTATAGTATATTCAGAACCTGATCAAAGTCTTTTCCTTTCTTACTGGTTACAATAGTACTTTTTTTAATCTAAAGTGAAAACAGTATACTTGCCAATTTAAATGAAAGACAAATAAAATGTTCTTTTATTATTATTGCCAGTTACCTTGCAGTCTCTGTATGCACATATACCCTGAAATCCAAAAGAAGAGCTGGGATAATGTTCCTGGTGTTTTGAGTTGAAATTTGCATCGTCTCATTGTCGGCACTCCAGGGTCATCCAGTTTATTTGCCAGTATTCTAACATTCACCCATTTATCCATTATATATACCCGCTTAATCCATCTTCGGGTCACGGGGTTCTGTCGGAGCCTATCCCGATGCATAGTAGGCAAAAGGTGGGGGTCCATCCTGGACATGTCGCCAGTCCATCGGAGGGCCACATAGAAAGACAGACATGCACACTCACATTCACACCTATGGGCACACCTTTTCAGTATGATCAATTAACCTACCCTGCATGTTTTTGTGTGTGGGGTACCCACGCAAGCACGGGGAGAACACACAGACAGACCCACCAGGCCAGGAATCGAAACAGGAACCCTCTTGCTGTGAGGCAACAGTGCTAACCACTAAGCCACCATGCTGCCCTCAAACAATCACCATGAAGATCTTGTTCTCCAGTTCTCCTCTGAGATCTTAAATCTCACCCCTTCAACCCTTTTGGATTAGGAGCTATTGTATCAGGCATTACTTGGGCTTTGATAATCTCAATCTACTGCTGTCACTAGCAAATCATGTTCCTGTTGTCATGGTTACTCATCATAAAAAGATGTTATGTAACAGTATTACCAGGAGTAGTCCTTTTAAGCACTGCAGCATCCAACCCTGTGCGAGAAATGTTTAAAACATCAGTGTTTCCATGGAAAGAAGGTCTGTAGATGAAGAAAGGTCTTACTGTTCTCACAACACAGGTGTCTTGAAGTCTTGAATAGTTCCCAAAATTTTGATTATCAGGATAAGAGGCTTTTCTTTTTTTGTCTTTTGTTTTATTTTTAGCTACTTTTTAAATGGACATTGCAGAAGTTTTATTTTTCTTTTAATTGTGGCATATATTGGTATATACTGGTATGTGGTATAAGTTTTACTTTTGCTTTTTAAAGTGTTCTACATTGCATATCCACTTGAAAATGAATAAGCTTGAGTTGATATCTTTCTTGTCCTTGTTGTACTTGTGGGGTTTTTTGTGTCTATTTCTATATCTTTACTCTTTGTAAAGTTTGAGCAACTGAAAATACTTGTAATCTGGATGCACTAAAAAAATACCCAATATCTTTGTGTCCCCCAACATACTCGTGGATTTTGTTGTAGGACACTGTCAGAAAGTTGTCACAGCCAATCTTTGGTCTGTACCATTGATTTGAAAATAGAATAAAAGATCTCACAGTGGATTTTATCTGAGTTTTTTTATACTGAACTTTAACTGAACTTCATTGTCAGATATGTTCTCTGTCTAGTTCATTTAATGATTTCCACTAAAAAAAACGTGTATCTGTATTTAAAAAACTTATTACTGCAGCATATTCTGGAGTCCACACCCTACTCACTCTGTGTGGCTGGCATTATGACGTTGAAGAAGCCTTTCGGTTTATACAAATAGAAATGTGACCTCTGTATTTAACCCATGTGTACACTGTATTCAGTCTGTACAAGCAATAAGAAATTAAGTGCACACAAGAAGCAATGAACACTTTTAACAGAGCAGCGGGTTACATTAAGGCAGCTTCATACACAGTCATAGTACCCAGGGACCTATTGGGGGGAGATCGTTAATGGGCACAGAATGGTCCTGTCAGGACAATGAAGGAAACTAAGGATATATACACATACATGTAATATATATGTGGACACACACACACAAAAGAGGAGAAAATAAAGAAAATTAGTATGTGTGCTTCCATTCACAAACTCCTTTCTCCATCCTCTAAAACTACATCTACAGTCCTGATAATGTTAAACATTAAAGGTAAGCTCTTGATTGTGTAACATCACTGTGTAGGTAACCCTAACAGAATACAACATATGTTCAGGGTACTATATGGCTGATTTTTAATTTGACATTGTTTTAGCAAAGGTATTACAAATAAGAAAATATTAAACTCATTTTCATTTTCATCTATTAATCGTTCTAGTGGGTATGGGTTATAATGTGTATATGACAAATGCTTCGTCAAGCGTATATTTTTGTGTCCCTTTTTTATATTCCCATTCCAAATTATGTAATTTCCCTATGGGGATTAATGAAGTATTACTGAACTCAACTGAATAAAACTTAATTGTATCTTCAGTGAATATTGGTTTTCTTCTCAGGACTGGGAGAAAGATGAAAGTTTCCTAATGGCTGTGGTGTGAGATCATTTTTCGTCCATTAACTTACCATGAGCCCAAATTATCTTAAATTGCTTGAAGCAGCTACAGAGATAGGACTGCAAAGTGAGTAATACACCAGTATATCATAAGTTACACCGACAGTGAATTCATTCTTTTGCTGGCATGCAGGCGCATTTGAACCAAGCAGTTCATATTTTAACCATTCATCAGTGACACTAATGCCAAAAAAAGTCTGTCTTCAGTAGATAGCCATAATGCACAACATATCAGCAGAAAATTGGACAAAGTATTGAAATGGTTTACCATTTGCAGTTTGAAGGATTTTATATTTGGTATTGCACTTTTAGTTAAAGGGCCATTACAAAAAATTATACAAATAAAGTTTAATTCATCTGCGTTAACCTTTGACAGCAGATTTTTTGTTTTTATTTATTTGGCAGAAATATATTACTGTAATAATATTGCTTTTGATGATAGTTATTGTCTCTCCAGGACAACAACTATCTTTTCAACTGCAAACGTCTTGACTGCTAGCCATAAAAGTTTGGGGATGTCAGTTTATTGGATTTATGGGTTTCTGCTGCAAGAGAAGAACCCCATAACCCAGACTGATTTTAGAGTGAAAAAACTTAGAACGTTGCTCTTGCATTTCCATGTGGACGAGTGAAACGTAACTGTCACCAACCAACGATGTCATAGTCTCGCCTTTAACATGGTCCTTGTCCTCACTAGATGTAACGTCAACAGTAGGTCGGTGTTTGTGCTGCAGAAGTTCAGTAGCTTGCTCTCATTAGCTCTTGTGTTGAGTTAGTGCACAGATGTGCCTGCTTCCTACCATCTTTGTATATATTTATGCTTCTGCTCAGGGTTACCGCGCTACATAGTTTTCTATGAAAACTGTAATTCTTTTTTTTTTCCATGCTGGCTTGGATGCTGTAAATGATTTTTGGTGGTGTTTTTGGCACTTTTTAACCTTATTATAATTTTCATGAGCTCTTTTATGATGAGTAACCATGCCAACAGTAAAGCAGTTTCCTTTTGGGAGCAGGTGATTTGAGCTTTCTGGATTTTTCCAGATCCAGTACAATAACCACTAGTCAGGGAGGTTATTTCTGCCAATTGTGATAATGTTACACAGTGACTATTTGTATTAATTATTTTTAACAATACTAAATGTAGGGAAGCATAGTGATAGTTAAGGAATACTGGTCATGAATATCCTTTACATATAAGACAACTCTTTCTACAAGCAAGTCCAGTGTCACAGGTGTTTGCTTGTTCTGCTCTGCTTTCACACATTTCTCTGAACGCAGTTGCCACCTAAACCCAAAAATATCTATGCGACTAGAACAGTGGAAGTGAAAAAAAAAGCAAAACAAAAAAAAAAATACGTAAGGTTGTGTGAGCAGTTAATCAACGAGCTCAGTAAAGGTGAGCACACGAGCATATAAAAAGTTCCATTTGTTGAATGAGGTGTGACCAGTTTCAACAAACCTGTTATTCCACTCAGTGGAATGTAAATGACAGTGACGGAGAAGTGCAGCACACACACGCACACACACGCACACACACACGCACACGCACACGCACACACACACACACACACAATTAAAAAAGTAATTTAGTAAAAGTAACTTTTAGAGTGGATACACTTCAGGAGGGGCCGTCCACTGCCAGCCTCAGTGGTACAATAGACTGTGGTTAAAAAAAAAAAAAAAAAAAGTACTTGAAAATGCTAGTAGATCACTTCTTACTGTACAATCAGCATGATCAGCTTCTTCAAAGATGCTTTTAAAGAGCTGGAAAAAGCAACTGGTCAGAAAAGTCATCACTTTGTGCTAAAGCCATATTTTGATACTTCATCCAGGACTAAATGATGTGGACATACCTTCAACCATGCTCTTCCATCTGCGACGCGGTTTTATATCCTCCTGCCAGGGCAGACAGTGCGGCATGTGTGAAATGTGCTCTGCAGGAAAATGTGACAGTGGCGCACCATAAGTTACAATAAAGCTGTTATCTTTTTTATGTAGTGCAGGTTGTATAGAATCGCAAATGTTTTTTGTTTGAGTTGTTTTTATTTTCTTTACTTTGATAAATTCATATTTCAGTCAGAATGATGGGAATAGATTTTGATATCCCTTGCACTTTAACCTGGCAATATAATGCGGTATGATGACTGTTAACATAATTTATGACTAGAAATTTATACTATCGTGAAGATAAGCAGACCCACTTATTATACATCTGTGTTTGAACCATATGTGCCCAACCTATTTTCCGTCATCAGTTTCAAAATTCTTGTCTGAGTTGTCAAACCAGTCAGGATTACATTCCTGAAATAATCCAATCATATATATTTATAAAGATGTGCAGTAGAGAAGTTGAGACTGACAAGCCTCTGTAGGACTTCTCTGACAGGTAAATAATAGATAACTTCTCAAAGAAAATACATTTGATGACTAAGGATCTAATTTTTATTTTCAGATTATGTGTATTTCTTTTTTTTTTTTTTTTTTTTTTACCAAGGGTGTTTTGTGTGTGTGTGTGGGTGGGTATGTGCGAGTGTGCTACCTTCACCAGCCCTCATAACAGTCAAACTATATTTTTATTGATCCCTGGAGAAATCAAACAAGATAAGAGTAAAGAAAGAGTCAGAAAGAGGGGTATAAATATTTTGTAGAGGAGGGCTAGAGTCACCGGGTGTGGAGAGTGGAGAGAAAGAGAGGAAGAGAGAGAGACGAGACAGTGGTGGTGCAATCTGGTGTCTGTGTTGTAATATGTGTCAAGAAGAGTTTATAATGTCTTGTTTAAGAGTAAAAGGTGGACACAGGACAATCAGGTGTTATAAGCGACAAAACAACACAAAAAAAAAAAAGAAAAAAACAGAGAAAAAAAACAGAGAAAAGGGGGAGGAGTTTTCTATTTACAATCACATGTCTAAGCGTTTAAGCGTTTGGGGGGAGTTGGAGGCAGTATTGAAAAGTCATATATATATATATATAATAGGCATAGAAGTATTTAAATACTCATACATGTCCACATATATCCAAATTAAGTCATAAACAGGAAAGATAGATAAATAATCCTTAGACATATACACACACATATACACACACATACACACACACACACACACACACACGCATATTTATACAATCAATGAAAGTAAACCGTGGATTAATGTGTTGACATCTAAGAGTTTTGATATGCATAGGTGTAAAATACATAAGCATATTTACATGATTATACATACATACAAATATACATTGATACATGCATGTACACATGTGCCTAATTGAAAATACACACACACATATATACACACACACACATATATATATATATATATATACACATACACATATATATATATATATATATATATACACATACACATATATATATATATATATATATATATATATATATATACATACATACATACACACACACATATATATACATATACACACATATACATACATATACACACATACATATATATATATATATACATACATACACATATACATATACATACACATACACATACATACACATACACATATATACACACATACATACATACATAAGTAGCTATTCATATGATATACATACACATATGTGTATTTCTATAATATCGTGATAGGAAAATTTAGTGATGTTCAAATATTAAAAATGATTTTAACACAAAATATTATATTGTATGGAATAAGTGGTAGATTTTAATAATAATAATAATAACAATAATAATAATAGTAATAATAATAAGAAGAAGACATCACCTGTCATTTAACGTCTCAATTTTCCAATTGTCTTATTTTTCTTTTCTTCTTTCTCTGTTAGGTAAAAACTGAATGGACTTCAAATATGCTTTGGAAACACTCAAATGGAAAGATCTGGTTCTTCTATTACCTAATTTGGAATAAGAAAAATACTCGTAAGGAAAGACTTAATTGACAACATGCCAAAGACAATAAAACTATGTAAGACTCAAAGTCAAGACAACAAAACAACAAACTTAGAGGTTACTTGACGAAATGTGGCTTATTGGATTTCACTTCTTCTGAAACATTCGGAAATGAGATAAGTATCCCAGGTAAGGTACTGTTATGGTCTTTTGAGATGGTCAGTAAATGTTTGTTTTTTTTTTCTTTCAGTAATTTGAGCAATTATTCCAGACATTTTAGTTCATGAAACAGTTTACAGAACCCCTCAACATTTTGCTTTGGCACCTGGTCTTGTGATACGTAAGCGATGACCTAAGCGGCATGACATTACCCTCCTCCCTCAAACAACTTTTCCTTTAGTCAGAACGAAGCTACACAACAAACCAATTAACCAGCTAGCTCGAAACTAAAAAACCAGAAATGGTGAGAAAATTTGTATCGTTTTTATCTGATTTTAATAGTTTGAACATAAACTATACGCTTTTGTTGGACGTTTTTGCTTCATGAGACCAGCTTCGTGAGCTAATTTCTGATATGATAAGGTCCCGCATTTGTATAGATGATAAAACAAGTCTGTGACTAACAAGAGAAAAGAACAAGTATTTTTTCATTCTCAGAATAATCTTTTATGTGAAAACCGGTTTAGTAGCTCGATGTGCGGCCTTCTCTTTCAAGCGCTGTTTTGTATGTAAGTTTTAAACTGGCATGATAATGTGGTATGATGACTGTTAAAATAATTTATGACCAGAAATGTATACTATCGTGAAGATAAGGAGACCCACTTATAATAATTCTGTGTTTGAACCATATGTGCCCAACCTATTTTCCGTAATCAGTTTCCAAATTCTCAGGTAAGGTACTGTTATGGTCTTTTGAGATGGTCAGTAAATGTTTTGTTTTTTTCTTTCTGTAATTTGAGTAATTATTCCAGACATTTTAGTTCATCTGGTATGTGAAAACCCAGTTTAATAGCTCGATGTGCGGCCTTCTATTTCAAGTTCTGTTTTCTATATCAGTTTCAAAATGAATTCTTTTTGCTCAACCCAGTTTTAACTTGTTTTTCTGCTTAAAATATCATTAATCTGTTTTTAATGAAACATCATTCACCAACTCTATGCAAAAACTTCAATAATTATTAATAATATTGAGGTCTGAGTATTGACAAAAGTGATTTTTTTCTTTTTTTTTCCCCACCTTTTTCTTCCGGTGATTTATGGCAGTCATTTTGTTTCTTTGTTCAACGCTACTCCAATAACCTCACAAAATGCCACAATTTAGTCCAGAACTCTTTGAAAAGACTACTAATATTGCAGAGATGGTGTTGAGATGTTAAAGCTGTGACTCATGTGATATCTGTGTTGTTTGCCTCAAAAGTTGTAATAGTAATGTGGCGTTCATCTTACATGGGAATTGGAAGGTGGCTCCTCTGGGATACGGCTGACTGTGATATTTCCTAATTTATTCATATAAAAAAGAAATCTGATGGCACTGATGGAAACAAGGAATACAACTTGGATGAGCACATTTATCGACGTTCACATAATCTGTTGTTTGATATACTGACATAATAATTTGTCTTTAAAGCTTTATTCAGTATTTTGGCAAGGTGTGAGTTGGCAGGTACAAAAAATGTGCTTCCTCACTAGAAAATGCAAATTTCTTGTAAAAAATTGTAATCTGTAAAAAATATAAAGTCCTTTTATAATTTCATATGTTATGTATATTATTCATTATACAAGTCTTTTTTATTGTTTATCTTATAGAACATGATTTGTTCAGATGATCAAAAAAAAGGCTTACATATTTGTTTCAATTATACCTATTTTCTTAACAGTACATTCATTTTTATATCACCTCAAATTTATTACAAAACCATTTATTATATCATTTTTAATATTTAGCATTTTCATTAAAATATCAGAAACAACTGCATATTTTGTCTTTGTAAAAAGGTGCAACCAGTAAATTAGCTAGAATTTGAAAAGATTCATGCAATATTACTGCATAATTAATGTAGAATCCAATTTTTTCTCATCTCACTTAGGCTCGAGGAGACGGACTGATTACTCCAGTAAGCAAAATTTTTCTCATGTTTTATTTTACATTCTTTTTTGTTTTTGCTTTATTCCGTCTTATTCACTGAGAACATTTACATTTTTATCTTTTTCTGTATTAATATATTACCAGTAGTTTAACAAATGTATTTATTTATTAATTTTTCTCATATTTATCCTAAATGTATATTAAAACAATGTAATTCACAACAGCTACATGCAAACTTAAGTCCCTTTTATTGACTTCAAAACGTGTACAAATTAGAAAATTAAAATCCTGTGCAAAGGAGTAAATATAATTTAAGGCCTCACCATGTTCTGCATGTTGGTCTTGGGGGTCCTGCAGGACTTACAGGAGTTCTTCACATTCCTGTGAATTTTAATACGTCCTGGCCAGAGCGAACTTTGTTTTTGTTTACACTACCTCAAGAAACTCAACACATTTTCTGTTCTTGGTGAGTTTGTAGCAACCTTTATCATTTTATTGTCATTACTTCTCAGGTTCAATGTGAAACAAATTCGACTGGTGTGGATGGAGTTGTGGTTTATGATGACATAACCTATCCAATACGATCTGTAAGTACCCATTATTACAACTTCTGGTCTCACTGGGTTTAAACTCCCTGCACCAGTAGGTATCACGGCCACTGTTAGTAAGTCAAAAAGAGTGATCCACTAGAAACATGTTGGTTTAAGCTAACAGGAAGTCATTCCGTTGGCCTGGTGTGGGTCCCTCACAGAGGGTCCCCCATTTGAGTCCTTGATGTGCAAGGTTTGTTCTCATCATGCTTGCAGTATTGCATCGGGAACGGCATTAAGACAACAGGCCGTCCAGAAATGGGCATTTTCAAATTGAGCACAATGGGCAGACTCCGATGCAATGTTACCTGATAAACTGTAGACATGGAGAGGTTAATTTTCCAAGATCGAAAGCACAACCTTTATTTTATCCTATTCAAGGATAGTATCAGAAAGGATAAGGCATGGTGAGAAATAATGAGGCAACCCCTTGGGAGATAGTTTAGGCAGACATCTCGAGCAGCATTTTGAACTCACTTTTACCCCTCTGACAAATCTTTGGTTTGTTCCAGTTACTCCATATCATTTATATGTCTATTTAAGTGGAAAAAGTTATTTATTTCTCATATGACTTATTTATATGACTTATTAATTTCTCATATGACTTTTAGTGTCTGTTGCATACCATCTTGCTTCTGCTCCTAAAATCCCAACTATCACTCCATCCTCGAACTGTAGCCTCTGATTCTATGGAAGACGGTTTAGTAATGTTTTTTACTCCAAAATCACTGATTATGCTTCATAAGTGGGCACTGATTAAATCAGAACCTGGGTGTGAAAATACCAAATGTTTTGTCATTGAGAAAACATTTGACATATTGACATGACAGACCTTTTCCAGTGTGGAAGGCGAGTATTGTCTTAGAATTATGTTGCTTTACCAGACTTAGTAAATGGATCGAGATCAATGTGCAGATTACTACATAAAGCTGAGATTCTCACGCAGTCCAAAAGCCTATGGGTAAACTTGTAATCTCACAAATCCAACTGAACAAACAGACATGGTCCAACCCAAGGTTGCACAAAGGATGAGGGGGAAAAACAACATGGAGAAGCTAGAGTGAAGTATTTACATGCCTGGTGGGACCCAGGGACATAGCTTGAACTCATGTTATTCCTCCTCTTGGTTCGTGGTGTGTTTCCAATAAAATCTTTGCTAGAATTTTAAAATCCTAACAACTATATTCTTTTTGTAGGTCCCATCTGCTTGTACTGGTGAAGAAGTGCCAAGGTATAAGAGAACAAACTGTATGTTAATCATAGAAACCATTTCAAATCCAATTTGCAGACTGACTTGTACTCAACAGGTCATATGTTCTTAGTAAAGACATTGTATGTCACTATACTAATGTTTCAAATCTAGACTCACTTTAGGCAGGTTTTGTACATCAGTGGGGGTCTGGGATAAAACCTAGTAGGCTGGAAAAGTAACAGGTTTTCGGTAATTGCCAATTGCCAAAATAAAAAAGAAGAAAAACAAACTGAGGCAATATGATCAATGTTGAGGGAGCTGAGATCTTTGGTGTGTTTCTGTTTGGTGTTTATATGCACTACATTGGTGCAATGACCGAGAAGAGATGACAAACTAAAATCGAACATTAGGACAGGTGAATATTTTCAGTCTACAGCATACTCTACCAGCGCACAGTGAACACCATCACCTTCCAGCAGTTTTTCAGGGCTTCACTTGAGTACCTAAAGGCACAGACTTGCCCCTGTAGGAGTGCATTAAAATTCTCATTGTGGAGCTGTTCCTGTTTATGAAAACACACAGCAATGGTCAAGGTCCCATTACACTACCTTAGAGCCCCGTTAATGGAAACTTATTTTTGTCACATATGCATGACTGACAGGTTGTATTAATGGGTTAAATTAGGTTTATGATTAAGAAACATAAAAAAGAAGGCTAAAAATGATAATTATGTAATTTTATGTATTTAATCCACTGTCTAATTAGTAGGAGTTGAGCAGTGCCTGTTAAATGTGAACTCTCTGGAACATACATGGAAAGATTCAATTTAGGATTCAAAAATTACATTTTCATTTGACACCACTAATACTGTTTATATATGTTATAGCAGAAAGAACAAGACTTGATGAGAAATACATCTTTAAATGGGAACATTCTCATGTGATCTTGAAAACTGAGTAGACTGAAGTCAAGCTGACGATTGAGCAAAACCCCCGCAAAGCTGGATTCTGGAGCCTCCACTTCTGGTGGGACCCAGGAGATACATCTGCATGTTGATTCAAGTCTGATACTATTTCTGCCAGCTCAAAACGATATTAGATGACTCCCTTCCCAAAATACTTTTATTGACAAATTGGCAAGGATCATCAGTCCTGCTTTAAAAAGAGCTTGAGATTTGAAAGAGATAAGCCCCCAGCGGTTAGCAGCTGCAGATATCTGATATTTTTTAAGGAATTAATTGTGTACAAAAACAAACCTTTAAGAAAGTAATAAGGTTGGAAACAAGCAATGAGTTCACTGTTGCAAGTCTGAAGACACCTGAACACCTTGTACAATTTTTTTTGTGCTTATTTAATCCATATTGGAGGAGATTTTTTATCAGTGTTTCTTTTTTGTTTATACAAAGGTACTTATCGTTTCTCTTTACATACAGGTGGAGGGACTACTATCTGTGGATGGTGATTGCTTTTGCTGCAATACAACAGTGGCTGCTGCTGCTGTTGTTTCTGATTATGATGACATCCTAAACTTTTCAGCAGTCCAAAAGCCATCTTTCAACTTAACAACTGGTCGAAAATGTCAAGAATTTAATTTATATTTAAGGAATTTAATCATTTCATATTTTTATATATTTCATATATTAGGTATATTTATTATTTTAACTATTTTAACCTTTGCATATTCAAATAAAATTAATGTAAACAACAGGTGTTGTGCAGTTGAAATTTTCTAAAGGTAAATGTTCATGATTAAAAAAAAATATAGGAAAGGCTGAAATGTTCTAAGCCAAAAGATATGGTGCTAAATCCAAAAACAACAGTTTAAGAGGAGACTTCATGCTGGAGAAAATCACTGGCTGTCTTTGTTCTGGACAACATATCATTTGTGGTGTCCCAGGGTAATAATTACAAATCATCAGAGCCCACCTGATGATACTGATCCTGTTGAGAGGACAGGATCAGTATCATTAGCAGGAGAGAGAATGCTGGCAGGTGACTGAGCCCAGGACTGAGCTCAAAGCAGTTGAAAGAAGCAGCATGAAAAAGAGAGAAACCAAAAGCAACTCTTAGACTGTTGTCTCAAGCTGGAGGATCAATTACCAATTGTCTAAAGCGTACATGTACTGTAAATGATGTTATCCCCTGGTCACAGTATTGGTCACATAAACAATCAAACACATACTCCATGTAGGGTTATACTTGTTAAAGTACAAGTAAAGCAGAATTTTAAATGTATTCTTTGTTGTCACTTCAGACAAAAGGTAACCTTAACCACTCAGCTAAACATGCATGTTCAAAGCAATTTCCAAAAAGTTAAGTCTCATGATCCAAAAAACAATGAGCAGTGCTCTCTGCTCTGAGACGCTCAGTGGTTAAAATGTAGTCAAGTTTTGAAACCTAAGCTTGACAGTAAAACGGTGTGGATTTGGAACTTTTTCAAATGCAGCTAAGAACAGGTGTGTCTTCAACCTGGACATAGCAGGACAGGACAAGTGAAATGTACACAAAGACACTAGTAGCGGATATGATGATGGGGTCTTAAGTGTGTCGATGAATGTCTTTCAATAAGTGGTCAAAATAAATGGAAAAAAACTATTCTAACAATATACAAAAAAAATGAGAAAGTAAAAATCAAATAATATGGGGGCGCTGTGAATTAATGGTAAAGTCAGATGTATCTCAAATAGTTCTGGTACACTAAACAAGTGAATATCCGACCAGAATACTCTACTTATCACACTAAGACACGAGAAAATGAAAAATACGGATCAAAGGCAGAAAAGCAAAGCAAAAAAAGCAAAAACCAAGACTAACAAGTGATAAATGTTAGGCCTTGACCCAACATCGAGTCCGAGTAAAGAGACAGCGCCAGACGACAAGAGCCTGAAGATGGCGCCACCAAACAGCGCAGTGCCAGCTGCTATTGCTTTTCTACAAACTGAAGTCATCCAATATAAGGTTGACAAATGCACTACTATCAATAATCATATACAGACAGCCTACACCGTGTTCAGAGGGGAACATTACAATTAAAAAAGAAATACAGCTGTCAATTAAGGCGCTTGAAGCCACCACTGCTGCATGTGGAAGTATCATCAAAGAGTTGGAAAACTGCCACACACTGCTCAGATGATGTCGCCACGCTTCAGCGCCAGGTTGTCCGCCGGAGCTCTGAGTTGGAAAAACTTTTGTCGCTGGATTACTACATAGCGTACTATCCCTGGATGAGAAGCCGCTTATTGACATAGCACCCTGGACCCTGCAGAAGCAACCAGAACCTGCCGAGCCCCCCAGACCCTTTGTACTAAGCCTTCACTATTTTCACGTACTGGAGGACATCCTGCGCAGAGCCACGGTGCCAAAACATGTGGATCTTTAAGAACTGAATCCATAACAGCTTGCAGAAAGCAGTTTGTGTTTTTAGCCCTGTGTTGATAAACTCTTGGATCCGCTTAGCACAGTTTGCTTTTTCACAACACTGGATTTGACAGTGGCTACTGGCAGATTCCCTCATCTGTCAGACATCAGACATTTCTTTTGAATTGTGGTTAACAGAATCATTAAAAGAAAAAAAGAACAAAAAAAATAAATAAAACTGGAATGACAAAAATAATAGGACCCTCAATTTAAGATTTTGTTGCAGAAACTTTTGAGGTAATCACTGCAATCAAGCCATTTCTGTTACTTTCAATGACACTTCTACACCTGTAGGCAGGTGTTTTAGTCCACTCCTCATGTATAAACTGCTCCAGCTGTTCTTGGCTGTTTTTTCATTATCATACTAGAGAATCAATGACCTGTGTTACTGATAATCTTGAAATTTAATGGTACCCTGCACAAATTTGAGGCACCCTGTACCAAATGCAGAAAAGCCACCCCAGGCAAGAACTGAGCCTTCTCGTCTCACAGTGTCTACAGTTTTCTTTTCTTTGAATGCCTAATTTTTGCATCTGTGAACTTCCAAAAAATGCTCCAGTTTTATATCATCTGTACAAAAGACATTCTCACAGTAGGTCTTGGTTTTTGTTTTTTTTTTATTCTGAACCACAGTTCAAAGGCAATGTCTGACCTTCATTAGTCAATTTTAAGTAAATTATTATCTATTGTTACAATTTTTGGTTTTTAAGTTTTTTTTCTATGGGTTTTTCTTTCTTTGATGCACCAACAATTTTGTCCACGTGTATATGTACATGAGGAACGGAGCTCTGCCAAATCCCCCACGTGGAATTTGGCAGTGAGGTGTCATAACATCAATTCCCATACACTGCAAGCTGCAGCTGAAGTTAGTTTTCTTCCAAATAATGTGGATGTGGGGGATTCACATTGTTTAATCATTGTACAAATAGCAGAATGCAAAATGGAAAGATTGGACCTAATAAGAAAGAATTTCTGAGCAACTTTCTGCAAAATTGTGGGTCCTGACATGCGTGAAATTGTTATCGTGCTTCACCTCCACCAGAAGCTTGGTGGAGTTTTTGTCTCAACAGATCACCACCGAAGGGGGACAACAGCATATTAAGCAGATGACTTTTGGGTAAGGGCTACAGCTGGGTTAAGGATTGGGGTGAAGTTCAATCACATCTTAAGGACATGTATGAAAGAAAAAGAAAGCTGTCAAATAGCAATTCGTACCTGGTATCTATGTGAGATAAAACATGAGGACAACACGCATATGTCTACATTCAGTCCATATGTTGGACTATGATTAAAATATCTTTGGATGGTTATAATGCCATTTAGTGATACAGGTTATAGTTTATGATCAATTTACATCCTTTATGCCAAAAGTCCCGGGGTCTCCTCCCGGTGGGACATGCCTGGAACACGTCTCTAGGGAGGCGTCCAGGAGGCATCCTATACAGATGCCCAAGCCACCTCAGTTGACTCCATGGGTTGTGTTGTCAGGTAAAAAAGGGAAGACCATTTTCCTGACAAACTCAACCATAAAAAGACAGCTGGGGAGGAAAGGCTGGTCAGAACCATCATATTTCATCAAAAGTTGGTAGTACAAATAAAGAGATCGCTGTCCACTGAGTCTGAATCAGATGAAGGTGACTCCAAATATCTCTTCTATTCAGATCAATGTTCAAACAGTCCCCCAAAAGACATTTGGATTCAGTGCTTTTAATGCAAAAAGTGGACACATGAATTATGCACTTCAGACCTTACTGTCTATATCTGTGACAACAATGACTCATTTGATTCCTGATTAAAAAAAACCCACATGCATGTACAGACTCGCACGCTCGACGAATCGTCAATGAGTTTAAAATGCTCCAATTCTTGAGCTTTGGTTAAAATTATGGGGGCTGTAATCTCAATACAATGAAAATCCTGTGGTTACAAAAAGGCTATATGCAATAGAAAATTATTTAAACAGTGTTTGCCAACTAACTCCATAAAGGTGCAAGATAGCACAAATGTACAACAGGACCTATTTTGAACATATGAGAAGACGGAGAAATATTTCTGAGAGTAAAAAGTGTGCCAAACAGCCCTGGTCTGTCCTACTATAAAAGATCAATGTGGATCTTTCAAACTAAAATATCAGTCTTTTTGGGTGGAAGTACTTTCTTTTCCCCTTTTATAGATTAGTGCGGTAAAGTACCTGCCCACACTGTGACTTCAACTCTATTCCTGATATTTTCAAGCCACAACACACTGGCATGATACCATTCACCTACGTGTGTACTTTAATAACATGAGCTTGAATCCAGAAATACCTCCAACGCTGTCTTGGCAGTGCAGGAAAGCATTTTCTTCTTGTGGGTGGCGAAGATTCAGCTAAGCAAGATCCTCCTTTTTGCTCTACACCTGAAAGCATTTTTTTTTCTCATAGGGTGCTGTGTTTTATGTTCCTTAAAAAGATGTCAAAACATGTTGATCTCTTTGGGCTTCAAGCTGCTGAAGGAATATTGAACATATTTTCAAGTTAAAATTTGAAAACATTTCTTTGCAAACATCTCATCAGAAGTTAATTTAAAAGTTGTTGTTTTTTAAACAAACAAATGTAATGCACAGATATGTACTCTTTGTGCTTCAGAGTTCTATTTTCTCAGTTGTGTGGGCGAATACACTAATTATAAGCACCATAACATTACCACCACCTGCAATTATGGGCAGGTTTGCATTGAGATACTGTACTGAATTAGCAGTTAGGTTGTTGTATATGTGCTTCTTCAGATAAAGGAGTGTGGTGCAGATGGAAGACAGGAACAGATGCTGAATTGGTGCATTAATGACATAATCATCAGAAAGTCACAGGTTTAGCAGTATGAGCATTATATGAGCAGAGATTATGAAGCCTTTATCGGCGCACGTGCCATTTTATAGAACATTAACTCTTATTTTAATCACCAGGTATTCACCTAGTGCCTACTGGTTAAAATTAGGACACAGTCTAAACAAGTACATGGTCCACAGTTATATTTTAACCTCGTCTCAATTAAGCTTAGTAGTTTACAATGTGTTTCTATTGCACTCTTACATTGCAATTATTTACAATTGATGTCATCAGAGGTCAAGTAATAGATGGCCTCTACATTTAAACACAACTTAGCAAATACATTTCCCAGTGATCTTCACAGCGCTGAAAGGTGGAGCTGTTTCAGTAGCTTGATTACAGCTGGGCTGGATAGATGGAAACAGAGAAAAGGTGGAAAGAAAAGATGGATTAAGAGGGGAACTGAAGCCTGGGGTTTTGAGAAAGAGGGGGGGGGGGGAGTGGCAAAGTAAGAATGATTTCGATGAGCTATAAGTGGATGGCTGCCAGAGGAAGGAGAATCGTATGGAGAAAAAAAATCCTTACGTTTGCTTTCACACTGTCCTTCCACTCCTGTTTGACTTGGTCTCAAAATCTTTTCTTGTGTTGGCACTTAACATGTTTTTTGTGCATGCTGGAAAAAGAATGAAATGGTTTGGGTTCATGAAGTACCTCTAAGTATCTTCTGTACAGTATGCATTACCATACTCACACCACCATGGGTTTACTGGGGGTCTTGGCCGACGAGATTTCAAGACGTTAAGGACCAAGGCGTCACGCAAGCAATTTTCCATTTGGTAAATGATCATTTAGCTACAGCTTTCCCCACATGTGATAAAAGATGAGCTACAGTTACATCGTCAGCTCAACAAGAAGATGGTACAGCAAGATTAATGTTAGTAAACTGTGTGTCTCCCTGGCAGACACAGTGCAACTACAGAGCAACTTCAATGAAAACACTTATTAATTCAGTGAACCAAAGGTGTCTTTGCCAATAAAGAGGAAGCTGAACATAAACTGAAAAGGATTAATGTAAAACTAATGTAAAAAGAAAAAAAAAAAGTGAAACTGCTTTTGAATTTCATGTTGTAAATTGACTGGATCACTTATTTCCTGAGTGATGAAAGCCAAGCCATTCTTCAGTATCATATAATGGTATTAATGAGTAAATCATAAAAATCTGCAAGAAAAAAGCTCAAATGTATACTGCAAATTTTAACTAATGTCTTTTTTTTTCTTCTTCTTCTGTGGAAAAAAATAAAAAAATGTTAAACCACAAAAGAGCAGAGAGAGCAAGCACATTGAATTGAGGCCAGCATTTCTGTTAAGAGCAAGATGTAGCATTACACTTCACATGGCTTCCTTACCTCAGTAGTTATAGCACATCACCAAATTATGTTCTCTTCTAGCACCATCATGAAACATTAACTATGATGAAAAATGCCCCTCATAACAGTCTAAACTTGTAAAGTGCTCTTGAGCCACTTCTTTCTGCGCTCAAGAAGAAAAAAATAGTCCAACGCAGCAGAGTTAAGTGTCCCTGCTATAAGGGTTGAGATCATTCTGAAAGCAAGTAAATGCCTCCAGCAGATGTTCTCCATCAGCGACAAGTAGAGGTTGCCAAGGCTCTGTCAAAGTCACCCACTGTGTTAGGTTGCGGGGCTAATAAAGGCTTAGAGTGGTTGTTAGAAGTGGTGCAGTTATTTCAACTTCTTCAGAAACTCCAATGGAAGAGGGTGCATTTACTGGCACTACACTCATTACACAACTAACTGAAAAGTCATCACGGACACGTACATCTTATTAAATCTAATTTAAAGAGACTGTCATATTCAGTTTTAGATTCAGTCTGACAAATTTATTCCTGTGGGAATTGTGTGTCACTTTTACTATTTTGGATACAGGAAATTTTAAATTATTAGTGCAATGTATGACTCTTTATCACCCATCAGTCACATGGTGCGAACAGACGCTTAAAGACTCCTGTCTTGTAGTCCAAAAGGACTGTGAGCATTGAAAGTTGTCTGGCGTGAAAGTGGACTTAAATCTCATGAATGCTGAAAAAAACTTTGTGCAAAGTCACCCCTGCACATCACAGCATATAGTGTCTACAGCAGGTTTCTGCTCTTCTATCTCCTTCCTCTTCCAGATGCATTAAAGAATTAAAAACTTGAACAAAACATTTTGATGCTGATGTTGATTACCAGGTCAAAAGCAGATGACAGACAATCTCAAACCTCAAGTGTAACCTTAAACTTTGAGATATCAGTTCTATAAAACCTGATCAGACTTAGTTTAATGAACTCTGAGGATCTTCACATTTAGTTGAGCACGTGTGGCTAATGAGAAAAAGCTATCATTAATGGAGCTCTGATGCTACAGGGAAATTAAAGGCAGCGGCTCAATTTTAATCCAGTGGAGGTACAGAAATATATGTTCATGCTAAGGCAGAGCATACTTTGTTCAACAAAGTTAAACATTTTACCTATTAGTCTACATTTTCTGAGTTTAAATGCTTTAACTGACTTGGATTATCTTATGTGGATGATGGGCTAGGTTTTCTTTAATTTCAGATTTATCTGTAATGCAGCTGATGGTATCTGGAAAAAAAAGGATCAATCAGACACAAAACAGACACAAAACACGCCAATTGCGAATGCAACCTTAGTCAGTAAACGTTGACCTGAGTTGTTCATTAATTGAAGGAGGTCAATGTTAACAGGTTTAAGTGTGTTTTACCAGAGCGGCTGTGTTGCTCTTCCATGACAACGCTGGCTTTTTTTCTTGTTAAATAAATGAATAGAAGTTCTGAAACCGAAGAACATCTGTCATCTTTGGATCATCTTTGGAGGCCGAGGCACTGTAAACAACACACCTAATTATTTCACCGAGGCCAAGGGAAATGAGTCATGAATCTTTCTGTTGATCAGCTGGGCTTTCTTCTTGTTTCTGTGATGGTTTCATGCACTTGTCTTATGGAAACTCAGTGCATGTGTCAAATGTAGGCAGGCAGGTAGAGGCCAAGTTGCCACAACTTATCAGTGGTGACATCAGCAGGTAGCACATGCAGCATGAATGTGCCGTCCCAGTTGACAAGAACATCCCAAACACCCCGGCGGGATGGAAAAGAAAATCTGGATTAAAATAGCTACAGTCAAAAAAGAAAAGAAAAAAAGATGATGTTGAAAGAAGTAAAACAACATGTAATACTGGTGTCGCATCCCCTCAATGATGACAATTAGAGAACAGACAGAACTCGAGTGTTGCCATAGTGATGTATTTCTGCAGGACAGGTACTTCTCTTTTTATACTTTCACATATTACCTATAATTCAGGTAGTTTGATGCCTTGTAACTCAGACTTATTATACTGAAAACCCTGTTGAGCCCTTGTTTTGCGGTTAGCCTGTCTGTCTATGTTCGCCAGATTTAGATCTCGTGTAACAGATGCAAGCTTATTGTTGCACGATGCATGTTTTCTGAGGAAGATGAGAAAGAAAAGGTGAATCATATTGACCGCATGCTTTCAAAAATACTTCTTGGCCTTTTAAATTTTCCCACATCACCTCTTCCACCTTTAATTTGCCCTTGATATCACATACTCCATAGCATGTGAGGTATGTCGTTTTTTCGCCTGTGCAAAATGCATCAAGCTAAAAAGCTTCATTGAGGTTTGGAAAATTGTGGACTCAGAGAAAAAGATGGTGTTATTGCAGACTATGCACATTTCAAGGTTCATAGTAATGCCAACAGAAAAAAAAGTACTAATAACTTAATCATAACTGCAAACCATTACTGCAGAGCGCTGAGTCAAAGCCCTCTCTACATGATTTGACATAACGTGGCCTTTGTATTTCTGCCTTTATAGCTCATAAAATACAATGAACTGCTCAGTAATGAACCAAACTCACAATCCACTTGTTAACTGTAAATAGCTTAACATCACAGCAAGTTCAAATCAACAGAAAATCCATCCATCCATCCATCCATCCATCCATCCATCCATCCATCCATCCATCCATCCATTTTCTATACCTGTTTCTAATCCTTTGCAGGGTCACGGGGGTCTGCTGGAGCGTATCCAGACTCATTACAGGCGAGAGGCAGGGGTCCACCCTGGACAGGTCACCAGTCCGTCACAGGGCCACATACAAAGACAAACAACCATGCACATTCACAGTGGCAATTTAGAAGTATCAATCAACCTAAAATGCATGTTTTTGGACTGTGGGAGAAAGTCGCAGTACCTGGAGGGAACCCAAACAAGCACGAGGAAAACATGCAAACTCCACACAGAAAGACTTATGTTCACTAAAAACCAGACAAATCTTTACAAAAGTTATAAAAAAATTATTTTGCATCATCCTGAAAGTACTGCAATAAAAAATGTTATGTATTTATAGATGAATAAAAAAACAAACAAAACAAAACTGCCATGCCATTTGTTTATGAGAGATGACATTAAAGCTTCCAGACTCTTGGCAGTGACTTCATATTCAACAGATGGATGTAATCTCATTACCAAAAATGGGTTCCTATTGTGTAAATTTGACAAGAGAGGGTAATTTCAGAATTGTAAACCTCTCAAGTGCATTTCTGTCCATGCGTGCAACATCGCTGAACCCATGGCACCAGTATTATCTGGGGAGATGAGATAGACACAGCATGGGACACACACTGCTGTCTCTCATTGTCAGTGTCAGGATGACCTCACACCAAGTAAAAGCAGGTTTTTAGATAAACCTGTACTTCTACTCACTTTCTGTTCTTTTTCCTTTTTGCCACGTAGACAAGGGTGATGAACAACCCTTTCATAAACACAGCAAACGTCAAAACTAAAGCCTCTGCTTACTAATTTAAATCAAACTTGTTGATGAGGTATTATTGAAATGCCAAGCAGTATTCTTCAGCTACTAATGTATCATGAACAAATACTTAATTGGACTATTAAAACCAGCTCTTACCAGCTCTAGAAGCTACTAGTCTACCTGGGTGCACTGTGTACATGTCCTTTGAACAGAGGGTGAAGAACATAGACAATCCAATATTCAGGGAATGAAAATAAGGAAATCGGGGGTTTAGCTTATTAGGTCTTGGATACAAGGGATGTGCCTGCACAAAAAAAAAGATTAAAAGTTTGGAAATTGCTGTACAGTTGGCATTTGTCATTTTGACAGTAAAAGAAGTGGAGCACAGTGCTAACAACAGGGAGGGATCTTAGAAAGTTTGTTACACCGTCCTTAAAGCTTCACCCAGCTGGGAGCTGCATTTAACACACTGGTTACATCTGCTGAACAACAGACACTCACACACACACGCACAATCATGGAGTGTGTGTGAATGACAATCTTCATTGACTCCCATGTTGAAATGTCCAACTTTAGAGCAAATATAAACATATTTACAGCCTGTTTCAAAAAACCCATTTTGGCCTCAGTTTTTCTCGTTATTTCACATCCATGACAACTCTGAGGCGGTACATTTTCTGTACCATGCCGGGAGGATTCCTTTATAACTTTTTTATAAATGTATATAAAGCATTACTTTGATCTCGAATATGATAAATTGACGGTCGGCTCAGGCAATGGCTAGCCGTCGCCACTTCCTCACCAATAATGCCACCTGGCTCTGTGAAGCAGCCGGCGGCTTGTATTAACCCAGCGACGACTAACAGTACTGCTTTCATTTCACTGTCCTCAACATGTAAACGGTATATTTTACTGGAAATGTCTGCCAGCAGCGTTTAAGATATTTTCGCGGGGATCCACCGAAGGAGCTGGTACCCAATTCAAACCGTGATTGACATACGGAGGGCGTGTTCCCATTGGCCTCCCGGGCAACATAGCTGTGCCCAGTACGAAAAAAAGAGGCTTCAAACCCGCTCTTCAGAAACCAAGAGGTCACGTGACCTAATGCTTCATCCAGTGTTTTATATAATCAGAGTCAGTTTCTAACCCACACATTGATGTTGTCAGCACGCTAAAACAATTACATTTCATTGGCCTATGTGACGTTGCAGTACTAGTGTTTTAGTCTTTGGGGCAGCATAGTTAGCACTGGTTAGAACTGTCCTCTCACAGGAACAAGGTTCCCACATTAAACTGAACCTGGGGCCTTCCATGTTTGTTGTGCTTGAGGTTTACCCAGGTACTCCAGCGTTCTCCCACGGACCAAAACTATTCATTACAGAATTATTCAAAATTCTAAATTATCCAGGAGTGTCCATGAGATTTCCCTCTGGGAGCAGGTACAGATCCCACAAAACCCAACTTGACCTAAGAAGTTAAAAAGAGGGTGCCAAAAAAACCCCAAAGAAACTGGAATTGCCAGAATGTGGTATTCTTAATTAGCTACTGATTGACAAAGAGACAACCAGTCGGTGAGAAATGAAGGTTGATGTTTGAACTAGAAAGTCTCCTCAAAGGTGAACGTTATCAGCAGAGCTCAGAAGTTTTCGTGAACAGAGAAAAGGTGTGTTCCTTATCTTTAACTGAGGTCAGCTCTGAGAAAGGCCTACACACACACACACACACACACACACACACACACACACACACACACACACACACACACACACACACACACACACATATATATATTTATATTTTTTTACAAGAAATATGTGAGTTGAATTTAATTTTAACATTTGTAATCTGTAATATATCTTTAACAGTTAACTGTTGAATGTACTGACTACAAATTACCATCTTCCCTCAAAATAAGTAATAGAAGTAGGCCTGCCTCAAGCAAATAAAAGTATTTCCAAGTATAAACCACACATTAAGGTAGCTACTGCCACCTTTTTTCACTCTCTTGTCTCCCGTGTCCTCATTAATGAAAGCAGGGCACAACTGGGTTAATCAATGCTGTACTACATGCCGTGCATGTATTACACACTCAACACAGCGACCTGCTGCACACACCTTTTTAAATGCCCAAAATAGGAATTTGACCCACTCTTTGCTGTATTTCACCTAAATTTCAGCCTCTAAATTAACTTTGACACGATGAGGACCAGAACATTAATCTTATGACTGTACTGTGCCTCTTTTTTTTTTTGTTTTTTTACAGCAACCATACCAACTGCTTTTTCTTACAGATTTACCAGTTAACCTTTTTCTTATTTGACTGGTTTAATTATTTGTCAAAATAATTTTGTTGACAAAGGTGTCAACAAAATAACAGCACCAATACTTGAAGCTTCATTTTTAGTGGTCAGTTCTGGCAGCGTGTTGGTGCAGGGGTTGCCTCACACCAGGAACATTCCTGGCTCCAACCCTAGCTGGGATCTGTATGTGTAGGCTTCCTCCCACAATTCAAAAGTCTCGAGCCAACCAGACGGAACGCAGGTGGTCTTATTATCTACACATTCTCTCCTGACTGTGTTACCTGCCAGTCACTAAATTAACTGTCGTTCTGCATCCTGTCATATCAGTCATTGCCCTCCGTATGTTTCCACCAGGCATTGTTTCCAATCTCCCCACCTGATCCTTGTTTCCTACCAAGTATACTGTGTACACCTGCCTATTTGGCCCCACTGTTTGCCAAATCCTTGGAACCTACCAACCCATAAAACTCCAACCAGCTGGTCTGGCATTATTTTTGACTTTGACATTCTCACCAGTTGCCATTTTTGTCTGCTCTTTATTCCCCAATACCTGCCGAATACCTGCCGAATTTTCCAACTTGACTAACCTAGATGGAACTGGATTTTTGGCACTCTTAATTCTGACCTTCCGCATATCAGGAAAAAAAATAAAAAATGTATTGTGTATTAGCATGTGACTGTCACTGGACAATTGTATTGACATCCTATTAACTACCTGCACACATGTAAGGAACACTATGAAATAACAAAATCATTTCTGTTCTTTCCACAAAACCTGACAACAAAACAAAAACAAAAAAAAAACATTCACTGTGTTTTTGACATCAAAAAGAGATATTCATGATACATACATAAAACAAAGCAGTGACATGGAACAAAAGACAATTTCAAGTCTTTTCTAGTCCAACATTGTTTTAGAAG
This sequence comes from Xenentodon cancila, assembly GCA_014839995.1. NCBI lineage: Eukaryota > Metazoa > Chordata > Actinopteri > Beloniformes > Belonidae > Xenentodon > Xenentodon cancila. The sequence continues at coordinate 18,765,071 of CM026207.1, read as the reverse complement.
TGCAGTCCAAAATCTGTATAACAAGAGGAATGTTATTTATTTATTTTAGATCTTTACCAAAACTAATTGTGGATGCAGCTGTTTTCTCCATTGCTCAATTAATGCTTTTTTTTTGTTTTTTTTTTTTAGCAATTTGAGCATCATGTTGTCATGATGCATAATCAAAGTCAAAAAACTGTTCTACAGAGCTAAATACTACAAAAACAAGGAAATATATTTTTATTTAAGAAAATAACCTTTTAGGACTATTTTATGGCCAAGAAAAGAGCCTCTTATTTCAGCACTTACCATGACACACAATTATCACTGCGATCAGCTTATCTTTGAGGAACACTGCTCATTATAAGGGTAATGGTTTTAAAAAAAAAAGGTTATGCCATTCAGTTATAAACTAAAAGACCTGTCTGGGTGGAGCTGCATTGAGATGTCTTTGTCCTGTAAGCAACTTTCACAGCTTCAGTGGTTCAGATTATTTTGACCTCCCTGTCAGTTGCTGTCAACCACATATAAAAAAAAAAAAAATGTTCAGACACAAAATCCACCTTAGGAGTTAAAGAGAGAGTTGCAAAGAAGCTGAAAGCGCCAGCATTAGATATTCTTAATTAACTGCTGATTGACTGAGCGACAACCAGTCGGTAAAAAATGAAGGCCGAGGTTTGAACAAGACAGTCTCCTCAAAGGTAAGGTTTATCAGCTGGGCTCAGAAGTGTTCTCGTGAACAGAGACAAGGAAGGCGCGCTCCTTATCTTTGACTGAGGTCAGCTCTCAGCTCTCAGGAAGGTAAATGTGAAGCAGGGACAAGACAAAGAAGGATTAACTCCAGTCCTAATTGTGAACACTTGCAAATGATGTCCCAGCCCAATCAATGTGGGAGGTCACAGTCATTCCCGTTTGTGTCACAGCAGGACATAAAATGGAAATTGGTCCCACAGATTCTTGAAGGCGACCTCCCACAAAGAAGCAGCAGTCTGCAGAGAGGAAGAGGATGTTTTAATCATCTACTTCGGAGTGACAGTAATGAAATTCAGAGAACAAGCTGCACTTGCAGAATAAATTCATATACAGTGCAGTTGAGGTCAGAAGTTGACATAATGTTTCACAGAAACACTGAAAAGAAAAAAAAATAATATAAGTCTTAACATTTAGCTCTAATGAACACAGTGGTTGCAATGAAATGAAAGACAAAAAGTTAGTCGGTCGTCCTAATAATACAGATGATGCCTTCAAAACCAAATCTTTAAAGTGGTCATGTTGTGCGTTTCATAGTTTTTTTGGTTTATTTTCATAATCCTTTTCATTAATCATTCATTTTCAACTTAGAGATTAACGGGCTAGATTTTATAACAGAAGTCATCACAGCTACGTGACGGCTGTGTGTGGGGTTAACTTTTATGTAGCTCACCAAGTCAAATTATACAAAGCCACAAACGTGTTCATATCAAAGTGAATTCAGTGAATTTAACATCAGACCTGTGAATTAACAACAAAAAAAACAAAACATAATCACTCTTATTTTAACGATATGATGCCTTGTTGTGCTGTTAAATGTACTAACCAGCTACGGGTTAGTACCATCTTTGCCTATCCATTCTTGAAGGGTGGATAGGCAAAGATGGTCTGCTCGCCATTTCCAAGACTATAGCCATGGTTCTACGGCATTATACTCCTGCCTTATTTCTGTGTGAGCAACGGGAAACTTTGAGCACAAGCCACTTAGCTGGATCACATCTAACTGGTGACAGTTCAGAGGACTGTTCTATAAACAAAGACCAGTAAGCCGATGGAAGGAGAGAAAGATCAAAGTTGAAAGTCAGAGCTGTTCTAGTTTAAGAAGCTTGTGAGTTTAAACCACAAGTGGTAAGAAAAACTGTCTGTGTTGTATTGGCAGCTGTTCTATGTGTGCACTTCAGTACAAATGCCAATTATAGCTGCAAACCTTAAACTTTTACACCCTGTCTTACAGCACCAAGAAAGAAAGAAATCAGTTCACTTTGATGCTCAGTGATGCCCTGGTCCAGATCTGAGCGAAGATACCAAGGACACAATCCGTCGTCTCATTAAAAGCATGCCCTGATGTTCTCAGGCATGCATGCAAGCATGTGGGGGCCATAAAAACAACCAAGTTACCACTTTGGATTGCTGCAGTGAAATGTCAGCAAAGTGGACAAACATGCCGCATCTTTTTTTCACTTTGATCAACCGATGTGACATCATTTCATTCACACTACACAGTCACATATCAAGTATAACTTTTTTTCCCAATGAGATGAGATGTGTTATCAGATTGTTGTTTTAATTTTTTTGAATAGTGAATATATGTAATACAAAATTTCCAGTCTAGTAGAATATGCGGAAAATTAAACTAAAGCTCATTTCAGTGCACACGGTAGTCATCACTAAACACATTACTTGCTCATAGTCTAAAGTCACCGCAGGCTAAATAGAGATACGCGATCCTCCAGCGTTGCCTTACACTATTAATAGTGTTGATATTACTCTTCAGACTGAGTTTAATCTAAAAGGTGATTGAATTTCAAGTAAGTAATTAAAGCAAGTAATTTGAGGAACTCCTTGAACTTTATATTGGGGCCAATAATTTGTGGTAAGCCGAAACTTGTTAATTGAGGTGTGAGGCAAGATCCATTATCTCACTGAACCACCTGCTTTAATGAGGAAACCAAAGTCACATGAGCGTAGTAGCGTTGGTCACTGAAGGAGAAGTTAGACTTTTACGAAGATCCAGATTTACATTTTGCTGCTTATGAGGCTCACAGGCTCCTTTTATTCAGGCTTATTATGTAACAAATTTGTTCAGAGAACAAAACAGCTAAATCCAAAAACCTATCTTTAATAGACAACTTACAGTTATAGCAGGACTTTGATGAAATCCAATACACTAAGCAACTTCAATCAATGGCTTGAAATGAAAAGACTGAGTGTAGGACCAACTTAAATTAATTTGCTCAGATAAAGGGGGGAGGTACAACAGAAAGCTCTCCCTCTTTAAATTCCAAGGTTGTACATATCTGGATTTAAGGGCAGAAAATTATCTTGCCCTCATGAGAGACCCTGGAGTTGTTAGATTTGGACATCTATTTAGTGAAAAGACAAATCACAGTGTACTGAATCCAAATAATAGAACTTTCAGAATTTGTGCATTTAAACAGATAAAACAATAATTAATCGTTGAATTATTTATTTTGCCTCACAATGTTTGAGCAGAGTTTCACAGAGTGTTCTCTTCAGGACCTCTCAGTCTTCTGATTTTTATATCTTTGTCAATGTTAGAAATGTTTAGGGTCTTCATTGAAGTACTGAAGTATTAATACAGGAATAAAGCAGCAACAATTCAATTTTGATGCCATGGTTCACAGTCAGAAAAGGCTGAAATGCCCTCTCTGCTATTTGGGTTAGAAGTGAGGTACAATAATTAAAATATCTATGGATTTTGTTCACAAGTGGGGGGTGGATGGAGCATGAGATCAACACGCAGATTTGTGTGATATCTGCAGAAGTGCAGACCTTTTTTTTTTTTTTTTTTTTTTTTTTTTCTCTGGTAGCTTTTCAAGCTTCGTTATTGTTGTCAGTATGTATCTCACGATAAACCCAGAAATTGGACCTCTGCTTTTAACCCATCACTAGTTTCACTAGGAGCAGTGGGCTGTTATCCCAGCGCCCGGGGAGCAGTTGGGAGTGTAGGACCTTGCTCAGGGGCCCACAGTGATTCACCATTGTCCCAGCAGGGACTCGAACCTGGGTCCTCCTGGCCCAAGCCTTTCACGGCAGACCTTATACCAGTCTGCTGTGAGGAGCCAAAAGGCAAGGCTGTCTGTTTACCAGTTGGTCTATGTTCCTACCCTCAGTACACTCATGGACTGTGGGTATTCACTGAAAGAACAAGGGGGCTGATATTATGTTTTTCTCCATAAGGTGAGAAGTTAAGTCAGTGGTGAGGTGAGTCAATGCTCCTCCCCATCAAGAGGACCCAGCTCATGTGGTTCAGGCATCTTGTTCACATACCTCAAGGCAACCTTTCTGGGGTGTTGTTTTGGGCATGTCCATCTGCGAGCAGGCCCTGAGGCAGACGCAGGATTTCTCTCAGATGATCTGGTAACACCTTGGTATCCTCCTGGAAAAGCTGGAGGAGGTAGCTTGGGAGAAGAAGGTCTAGGTCTCTGCTTGAGTTGCTGCTCTCATAATCTGAACTTTGATAAGCAGTGGATGGATAGATAAATGGAAGATAAAAAAGAAATAAATGTATTGCATAACTTATTGATGAAGATAAATCTTCTCAAGTTTAAAGTTCAATTTCTCTAAAAAAGCTGAATGTGATCCGTGTTGCTACTGAATGGTGGATTTTCCTTCACATTTTGGCAACACATTTTACAGCCAAGTCCTACAGGGTGCAGAAGTGCAGCAAAACGGCAACGCTGTGCCAACTTCTGTGAATCACAGTCATTCAGGTCAGTGTTTAAGGTCCCACCAGTGGCACAGAGGAATCTTTTAGATTCATCACCCCGAGCGACCGACCGCTCTGCTCCACTAACAATATCCACATCGATTTACACACTGCAGATGAAGCTGACAGGAAGTCGTGACAATGGCATAGAGAATCCGGTGAATTTTCAGTATAGTCGTACTCTGGCATTACACTAACCTGTAGAAGCTGTGGATAAACAATTCAGAGAGTTTTAGCAGGGATTTGAACCAGGTATGAAACGAGTCTGACTGACGGGAGTCAAACACATTTGGACACTAGTGATCATCTTTAAATGTATAACTCCAGAAAGAACAAGACATGGCGAGATATATGTACTTATATGTGCAGACTATTGTACAATTCTCATGTGACCATGAAACCTTAAGGTAAACTAGTAAGCTTATGAATCTAACGGATCTCTTAAACACCCCTGGTCTGACCTGAGGGATGAGCAAAACCACAGTCAAACCAGACATTGGTGTTTTTACTCCTAACCTACAGGTTAAGTGATATTTTAATGTCCTTCCCCTGTGCAGACACATTAGTAGCGTCCGTCTTTACAAATTTTGTAGGTGGACATACCAGGCAGTTTGTGATAGCATTAAAATTAAGGCTTAAGAAATGCCAAAGGTACAGTAGATGTACAAATTAAAGCCGTGGATAAGGATTCTTTGGGAAATCTAAAAATAAAACTATCAGTTTAGCACATGCACGTCAGTCTTCTGCAACTGTGGTTTAATTCACTTAAAATAGTGTACGTGTATAATGTAAATTTACTTTGTTTTATTCCTTGTTAATATTTCTAATCTCAGAAACATAGACAGGTGGCTCACCTTATCACTGTGACTCATGAGAGTTTGCTTGTTATTTCGAGAGTCGCTAACAGCTTGGCTTTGTGTCTCCTTCATGAATCCCTGTGAGCATATGGTTAATTACACAGTTGACAGTCAGACAAAACAAGCAACAAAAAGGCCAGCAGCTTCCAGACCACATTTCAGTTCAACTCCGTATTTCATTTCCAATACCACAGGTGTTCATCCTTTCTTTTTCTTTTTCCATTATTCCGCTATTCCCCAGTTTCTTTGATATCAAACCAAAGCAGAGAAAACATTGCTGCTGAAAAGAAGCGATCAGATGACAAAAACTGTCCAAGATGAACAAATTTGAAAGAGAAAGAAAGAAAAGAAAAAAGAAATACAGCAAGGGTTTGGGAGCAGAAGTACTTGTTATAGGAAATAAAGAGTTCTTGTGTCCGGCACAGGCAGGAGATCCATCATGGTGCACATGGCAAGAGGACTGGTAAATGATTTGTTACCTTTTAATCATATTCCTTGTTCTGATATTCTGTACACATACAAACATACTGCTTAAAAGGTGCCAGAATTACAGAGAAAATTTCCCCTAATTAGTTTACCATCTGTGACACATCTTCCACTGGCATCGATGAAAATAACTCCAAACAATTAGTCATTTCCAGCTATTCTGATTGTTCTGAAGGGCAAGATGAATCCAAGTCTAAGTCATAATGTCAAAATGAGTAACACAAAAAGCATCAACACTGATGTAAAAGAACACTGAAGCATCTGTTTAGAAGTAACATCACAAATTCAAAGGGTTGTAAAGAAGTGCAGTCTACTCCTCTAAATCTTTAGTAGTATTTTTTTAACATTGCATTAATTTATAGTAATCAATAATATATTTAAAATTACAGACATGTATGATAACGCCATGGGCCAAAGTGCCAGCTGGATAAACATCTGTAGTTTTGTAACTGAAACTATACATCTGGCATTTGCAAACTAACGAGGGTTATAAAACTGAGCATAAATCATCATGTACAAAACAATGATCTCCACTCTCATGTTTTTATCAAGAACATATGTGGACAACTTTATAATTTTTTGGTATAAATTTGCATGCAAACTAGAGGCTAGAATGTGTTGGAAAAGGTGTACGTGTTTTTATGTTATTCACACTATTTCTGCATAAAGGTTTAGAGTTTCAACCTCTTTTTCTCAAGACATTCTTTTTGCTTAGAGATGTTTCAGGTGTGCATTAAACTCAAAATAATCAAATTGTAAAGTAAAACAATGTTAATTCTATGAATGCATTCGGTGCAGATTATATTGTTCAGTAAACACATTGTTCGTGGTGCACCAGGCTGAACAAAATGACTTACATTTGCTCTTTTGAAAGGAACAAATTTGTTTTTATAATCTTAAATTTCTAAGTAGTCTATTTAGAAAATGAGAATGTTATATAAATATATAATGCTGCCAGATTCATGAAAAACTATGTGAAAACAGGTCACCATTTTAGATTTTTAAATAGTAACAGCTGGTTTAATGTACAGCTAGACTTCAGACATCTGTGACAGACCTTCTCAAAGGTAATAGCAAATCAAATTTGGATGAAATTGTATCTTTACGTTGGTAAAACGTCCCAGTCACTCTTTGGATCTCTGTAGTGTGCCCATGATGGCACGTCAGAGTCTGTAAGAGTCCTTGCACCTGAGGGCTAATGCTCAGCATCATATCAATAATTTAAACTCCAACTATAACTCTCTGCTGCTGCTTATTTGGAGACGGCTGTTCTTCCTGGCGTTAACTGGTGTCTGCATGAATATAGTCTGATCTCCTTTGTCACAGAAACAGACAAAGAACATATGCATAAGCAAGCAAATAAATAAACAAATTACTTCAAGAAAAGTTGCTTGGAGTCACTTAGTTTGAGCACCTTCAGCCTAGTTAGGTTAATTAGTTTGGACCTGTAGTCTAGAGCAAATTTATCAATAAAAGACAGTAAAAGTTTTGTTTGGTGTTCATCAGAATTTCAATTCAATTACATTTTATTTATATAGCGTCTATTACAACACAAGTTGTCCCTAGGTGCTTTCCAGAGACCGAGAACGAGACCCTCGAGCAGTTATTATCAGAAGCATCTGTTGATGTGAAACATGCAAAAATGAGATCACTGCAGAAGAAACAGTCAAGAGTAGTTGATCTGCACAAGTATAGAAAGAGGTACAAATTAATCCCAGTGTTTAGGGATCCATCCATTCAAAGTTAGACAAACTATATAAATGCAGACAGTTTAGTACTGTGGCGACTTTTGCCAGAAGCGGGCATCCAGCCAAGATGACTCCAAAAGCACAACACTGAATACTCACAGGTAACAGCTAAGGGCTTGAAGACCTCACTGGAACAGGCAACCATCTCTGTTCATGAATCTATCATGCATAATTCATTGGACAGGTAGGCTGTCCATGGCAGAACATCACTGTGGAATCCACTGCTCTCCAAATACACACAACCACATTACTGCAGACTTGAACTTTACTGAAAAGCATCTTGGCAATCAGATGTTTGTTGAAGTTTAGCAAAAGTTTAAAATGTTCAAGAAGAATATTCAGCAATATGTATTATATGAAAAAGGCACAGCTGACCAACATCAATCATACCAGATGTATGGAGGAGGGAGGATTATGGTTTGGGCTGCTTCAATGGTTCCGGGCCAGGAATACATGTCCTCATAGAGGGAAAAATGAATTCCCAAGTTTACCAAAATGAGTCAACTGGTGCAGCATGACAATGAGTACACTTACATGTAGACATAAAACAAATGATTGCATTAGTCCTACCTAAATCTTGCATGTAAGCATGCTTGTAGTAATGCGTGTGAACATCTTAGCCCCATTAAAATTAAACTAAACAAAACGTCTTCTTGTCGGACTATCACACCTGACAAAGGGACAAAGAAAGGAGTGCAAGCAAACAGCCAAGTGGAGGTATAGCTATAGCTCAACTAAACTGCATGTAAGCATTCTGAATGACCCTAAGCACTTCAGTAAATCCACCACAAAATGGGTTCATCTTAGGAGAAATCCAAACTGTGGAGTGGTGCATTGTGGAGTCTATACTTTAGCGCCACAGAAAGGCAGTGAAGACAGAGCCATTAACACCAAACATCCTGCAATTGTGTCTGAGATGAAGCAGTTCAGCACAGAGGTGGTATGAAATTCCTTGTCAAGTTTGTGCTGGTCTGATCCAAAGCTACTAAAAGAGCTCGCTGGAAGTCATTGTTGTAAAATTAGGTTTGAGGCAGCTATTTAGTCCAAGAGATCACTTACTTTTTCTGACAAGACTGTGAATGTTTAAGTGGTGTGTTATATAAAGACTCTAAAAATGCAAAATATTCAGCCCTAATATTTTAATCTCATTGTGGTATCATCTTACGTGGAATACGTTTGTTTATTATTGTGTCATAGATTCAATTCGGTTTTATTTATATAGCATCTATTAGAATACAAGTTGTCTCTGGGCATTTTTTCTAGAGACCCAGATCATGAGTATCGAGGAATTATTACATAAAACAACAGCAGTTAAAAACTACCCAACATTATAAGAAAAACTCAAGCTAAACAGTGGCAAAGAAAACTCCCCTTTACAAGCAAACAATGGGCTTTTGGGTTTATTATGAATACGGTCGAAAAGTAGGAAAGACCTGTGTGTGTTTTATGCCTAAAAACTTTGGCAGCAGACAGCTTGAGACCAAACTTAAGATGGCACCTGGAGACCGTACACCCCAGTTACCTCAATAAGCCACCATCAAAAAGGTAGTGTTTAAAACTTGAGTTAATAAAGAGAATTGTTTAAAGTTGTTGCAAATGTTATATCTTGTATTGTATGCTGGTGCTAGCAACTCATACAGTGGTTTGTGTACAATGGTTTTGCATGACAGAAAATAATTGAGAACTATTGGTTTAGACAAACCGCTGAGAACAACAGAGTCATAGCAGGAGGGACACATATGATTTTTTTTTCCTAAAAAATGTTTGTATGAATTAATGAAAAAATAAATGCACAGACACTGCTAGCATAATTAGAGGCGGGGCTTGACTACTGTCATACCAGGCAAATGCTTGGAGGGCAAACCAACTTTGAATCGCAACAATTTGCAAACATTTTTCTTAAAAAATAAAGTGGCACCCACCAGAAAAACGTTGGGAACCACTGGACTAACTAAAGGATTTACTAAACAAAAATGTGTTAAGTTTGGTTTTTTAAGGTGGAGGTGGTGTCAGCCTCCTTGACCCACATTTGAAAGTTGGTTCCATCGTAATGGTGTCTGATAACAGAAATCCCGTCCTCCAACTCTATCTTTGGATACTCAACAAGTAAACGTGCACTCTGAAAACATAGAGCTCTATTGAGACAAAAGCTGCTACAAGGTCTTGCAAATATTGCAGACCTATTGCAGAGCTAGGCTGTTTGGGACATTATACGCAAGTAAAAGAATTTTGAATTGCATTGTAAATTTCACGGGGAGGCCAACATAGGAGAGACGCGATCTAACCCTCACACTGCTGCATTCTGGATCACCTGGAGGCTATTCAGGGAAATACTTGAACAGTCTTTCATCATGACTCTGATGCTGAATAACTAATCAAAAATCTGATCTGATTTAGATCAGATCAAGTTTTATGGCAAATCAATGCAGAAAACAAGTAAAATTTCAGGGGGTCTGTATACTTTTTCTTTCTACTCCATGTGTGCATTTTCTGTCCTAAAGCTGTTGTTCTTCTGTACATTGTGTTGCAACTAAGTACCTAAATCTAAAAGTGAGTATATAAAGAGTGGTGGTATTTAACATTCAAATGTCCACATGCAGTAGGTGCTGCTTGGTGATCATGGAAGTGGCGAGAGACGTTGTAGTGCTCGAGACTGCTGATCCAGTTGGAGCTGGGTTAAGTTTTCAAGTGCTGGATTGGCAAAACAATCTTCAGATTCCTGTAAATGAGCCCATAACCAGTAATCCGTTATTGAATTCAAAGAAAAGTGGAGTTGAGTACAAAGAAGGAGACAGAAAAGACCTTAAGGTTACCTTCACAGCTGGTAAAACCTGCTTAGATTTCAAAATTCACCCTCTCTATATATGGGAATCCCACTGAAGTCAATATTACGCCTATCAGTGTGTGTATGTGTTTGTTAGTACCCTGCCAGCAGCAACATTGACGGATTTGATTCAAAGAGACTTTGAGGATTTACTGATCCACATGTAGCAAGCAGCTCCCTAATAGAACTGGCTGCAAGTTCAAGAACACGTTTTCCAGAAAGTGTTGAAGAAAAAGCATGTGTATATGCAGCCTAATCTTACAATCCTGACGGCAGAGCAGTGATACCTCAGTAGAAGTGTTTGAAAGCTGATGTAACACACACTCTTACTGAGAATCAATAAGCCTTGTCTTTAATATCTAAAAAATAACATGCAAAAGAGTAAAGGATTAGTTATATTGCAGTGCCCTCAAACACGATAATCATCCTAAACTGTTTCAAGTAACTATTCTGACTCTGACCTTTGAGCCATGTTTTAAGAGGTGAAAAAAGGAGCTTCTTTTCAATCATTGAAAGCATGATTTACATTGGTATTCTCACAGTGTAAGGTCTAAACTTTGATTGAAAATCAAATTGTAAAATCCTCAGCTTAAGCCTATAATTACCTGAGATTAGACAGCAACTAAAAATAAATGCTGCTATACTCAAACTAAACCAAAACAAGTTACAGAGTTTAGTAAATTACCTTCGAAACAGAATAAAACAGATTTGCATTGAAAGCCGTATTGACACTATTAAGCACATCAATCATTTGGCAGAGTTTAAAGAAAATCAAAGAATGAACTTTTGGCTATTTTTGAAACCAGATATGAAAAGTTCCCACATTCAGCTCATGAGCCATTTTCATGTTTTGATGAACAGTCAACACTCACCAGGAGGTGTTATTTATGTCCACAGACTCTCATGTGATGGTTCCAGTTTGGCCCGTGGAACCCAACCGGGAGTGTTCATGGGTGAGAAGCCAGGGAAAAATCAAGTCCTTGTTTGCAAAACTAGTGAATCATTCCAGTTGATCTAAACTGCCTCCTGCTGTGCAGGGCTGGGCATCTCATTAAAAAAGTCACCAAAACAAACATTCTGAATCTCTAACCTTTCTCCGGACTCCTGTTGATATTTTGATAAAACTCACGGCACGTGGTCCAGTTGTCTACTGGAACCATATGGAACTAATCATGACTGTTCAGTCTGCCACGGTCTCACCATGTAGGAACACCGACTTCTGTCAGCGGGATTAAGAGCAAAACAAAGCCAAGAGCAGAGCAGTTACGTGTCATTGTAAGGAAACAGAGACTTAGATAGGTAACTGTTCAGTTCTACAGCCCAGAATAAACTCCCTTTAGTTTAATTAAGTCGATGCATTCTGGAAGATGAAACCAAACATTTCAGACGCATTAGTATGTTTGTATAAAAATGCATTTGTGTGGAGTAACAATAAGAACGCATATCAATGACCTGGTTAACAATAACAGGCAAAACCAACCTTTGAAACAAAGACAACATGAGGACCAGTTGCAGATAAAGTCAACACGGTGACTCACAGTCACTGCACAAGGTCAGGAATCACTGCAACTGACAGCAACTGAGAAATTCACTTGTGGAATAAGTACATATGTAAAGGGGACATTACGCTTGAATAAAAGTAAATAAAATAAAAGTGAGTTGGTCCACCCTTGTGTATAAAACGAGAAAACATCCTCATCAACTCTGTATGACGTCGACTCAACACCAAACGAATTGGGAATCAAAACCAAAAATCTGAGAATCAAAGCCTGAAATCTATCATCAAGAAATCAAACGCTTCTTTTTCTTCTTACACTTTTCTTTTCTGGCCATCATTTCTAAAACTATCTGTTTCCGTCTGAAAGGAGTCAAATCGACAGGCGACATCACTGCATTTGACGTTGAATTGACGACGCAGCAACTTGACTAAGTCTACCATCGAAAATGTTTAGCAAAATGAAATGTTTAGCAGTTTATTTACCAATCTAAAGGAAACATTGCAGGTTCCATATCAAACTTCATATTTTATCTATCTCGAACAGGGGAAAGCACTGCCGACATTTACCCTGGTTTTCGCGCTGTTTTTATCTGCTCTTTTTATGCGAGGCTTCTTTTTCTGTCTGGTGTTTGTGGTGGTGACAAAGTTCTCTCCACAAGTGCTTCAGCCACCCTTAATATTTCTGTTTACCTCTGTTTCTGTTCGCCTTCGCGGCCCGTGTCTGCTGTACATGACTGGTAACAAATTCAAGTACACACAATGACTGTGTGACGTCTTCACGTCGTCACGACTTACGGTGTACGTCACTGTGTTGCCTGCCGCCACCAAACATGGTAGAAACTGGTGTTACAAAACTGGCTGGACCGAAGCTGCCTTGGTAGATATTTCATTCTCATTCTCTTGCTGGTTCCAGGTAACTGTCTTTAACTGTCACATGCCCAGTTTTCAGGCGTCCAGTACTCTTTTGAAGAGCTGCAGGTTATTATTATTATTATTAATTCTTACACAAGCATTTATTTGCATTTAATATGCAGTTGTTAACGCTCTAAACTCTAAGCACAGATCAACTCAGCGCTGCCATACCTTCTATAGTATGTGACAGGCAGTAATGTGTGACGGGTTTAGGAAGGTATCCAATACTAACTGAGTTCTCCATTCACTGAAAAATAGAAGATTTGTGCAGCACAATTTAATAGACTTTCTGAGTAACGATAAAAGTAAAAGAACTCTGTGGTTGTGGTTGGTCAAGGTGAATAGAGATCAAAATAACTTCATTTGGGGCTTTTTAATGACTGCTCATTTTTCACAATTTGCCATTGTTTTGCCTTTTTCTTTTTTTGTCACACTTGTTTAATTTGTTTAAATATTTTTTATTTATTTAATAGATTTGTTTTAATGCTGGAGTCACACAGTAACTCAGAACAACAACAACATCTATTACCACAGAAATCAGGAGGACATAAAGAAGGTGAAGATAAGTTGCAGATGAGCAGCAGCTGCATTTATTCGCAGGATATGGTGCCACGGTGCGTCTCATTACCATATAAACACTTTTTTGTAGCTCAGATTAGCAGTCAAAGCAACAGTTTTTCAAATGAAGTCAGAAGCTGACAAATGTAGATTACAGGGCAGTTTGTCCTTAATGATAGTCAGTCACAGGCTTTTGAACTGTAGTAACACATCTGCTTTCCTGGTTGTCATGGTGACCGTAACTGAGGTTCGAGTACATAGTGCGGGTCTGCATTTGGGTGTAAATGCTGGTCTGTTGTGTACTCGCTCATAATCACTTCAATTAACCAGTTTCATTTCATGCTTATCCCATTTAAAACAACCAGGGGTAGATGGTCAACAGAAGCTAATTATTGTTCATTAAGTTAATAGCATTGTGAGTGGAGGTAAATAATCAACAACATATAATGAATTGTGAGAAACGTGCCAATGATTGTCCCCACTCTTTTCTTTCAGTTTGGCACTTTGAGCTCATTAAAACTATATTCATTCAAGACCTACATTATTTGTGAAAGATTCCTTCAAAAGTCCTTATTATCCATCTGTCATGCAGGCGTATAAGAGTCATCTATATTGCTATATGAAATATCAATTAGCGTTTCATATCTTTTGCTGTTCAGCTCATTCTCAAGAATAGTACTTAGGCGTTATAAACTTTGATTAATTTTGTAGTCATTACTCAAACCTGTACTACCTCCAACCACTATGCTGAACTGAATAATTGAGTTGTAAAAAATGATTAGAGCTAAGAAAATATCCCATCAAGAGATTTGATGTTGGACTAGAAGAAAATCTAACTCTCACTGCATTACTTTCCATTATATCCATTGAGTCAATCATGCATTTGGTTTTAAGTCACTTGAGATTGTCAGTTTTGTTATTCTAAACTCTGATTTATGCCGTTGCTCTTTTTCTTCTTAAAAAAGAAAAAAAGAAAAGAAACATCCAGTCACACAAAACATGCAGGCTGCTCTTGCAAGCCAAAGAGCACAGCTAGTGGTTGCAGAATTATGGATATGCGAGTCTCCCTGCAATGACGGAGCAGCATTTATATAAAGAAGCCTTCCGTGATGGCTTGGTGGCGAATCAAGGGGAAGGCTGTTCTTCTTCACGGGCTTCTGAGTTTTCTTAACTGCAAGACTGAAGGAATCAGGCACACAATTTAAACTACAACACAGCATCTTTTATCATAGTCTTTGTAAAAAGTTTCTTTCCTCTTAAACTTGTTTCAAGAAACGCGGGAGGCAAGAAGATAAACCTATAGAAATAAACAAAAACAGCAAAACCTGAAACATGAAACATGAAAATGGAAAATAAACTAGCCAGAAGATTGAAATCACAGGAAGAGACGTTTTCAAAAGCTCATGTTACAATCAGTGTAACATCTACTTCACATACTGTATCAAATAATGCAGTGCCATGATTGGTCATGGCCTACATGTGACCAGCTTCCAGCTACACCATAGCACAATTGTTTGAAGTGGCAAAATACATACTAAAAGTGACCACTATGAAGTATATGATGTTAAATACATTGTATGTACAGTATGAAGTATGCAGTTTTTAAAAAAAACAACTAAGGGACTGGCAGGGACACAGGTGGCAGCAATATTAAAGAACAGTTAAAAGCAGTTATTCAGAGGATCTGAGAGGTCTTGGTGGCAGAGTGGGACCAGAAAATTTCTGAAATGTGTGTGTGTGTGCGTGTGTGCGTGTGTGTGTTGTGTCAGGATGTCTAGATAGAATTCAAAAATATTTGTGAGAAAACCTGTCTTACTTTCTGTTCTAGCCTATCCCAGCACTCTGTGGTTTAAAAGCAGGTTTACACCTGGACAGGTCACCAGTCCATCACAAGACACCTGACAATATTTTAAAAATAAAAATTAGAAAATGTCACAATTTGCATTTGGTTTTTAATCCAATTTGAAATACTGAGTTTCAGTGCACTAGATTTTCTTTTCTTCCCGTATATAACGTTGAGCTTGAAACGGTTGTTTAAAAGCAATAAACAAGTTCTTTTAACTGACAGAGAACAGATACAATGAACACCAAAGTGGAAATACAGAACTTGAGTAAAGGAGGTTTTAAGATGAAATATCCTTAATGCAACTTTTATGTAAAGAACATTTCATTGCCCACATATTTCCCCTCCATGTTTCTACACATCTAAACTTCCTTGATTCACCCTTTTATGCTTTTTGTTCTCTTCTTTTTGTGTTTTTTTCTTTTCATCCTCTGACTTTAAGGAAGACACAAAGACATCAATGCTAATGAGTCAGTTGGAGCTGTAAACCATGTTTAAAGCATTTTGTAGTCCAGGGCAGGCCTATTTTATTTTTAATTCAACTTTGTATTTTGTAAAATACTATTCACTCCTTTTTTGCACATTGTCCTTTCACTATCAAGAAATTAAAATCACCACATTGTTGCAGCTGCACATCACCTTTCTGAAGATCTGAGCTTCTGCTGCTTCTGTGTTTTCATGCAGCTTCACTTCATCTGACATGAAAGAGGTTGAGTTATGATCATATTGTACCATTTGTGTCTCACATTAATCCAGAGCCAGAGTTTGCAATAGAACAAACTCTAACAAGGGTTTATTTGTGTGTGTGTGTGTGTGTGTGTGTGTGTGTAGGGGGCTTAAAGCCCTTAAAGGCACTGAACTGTTCACTGTTTGACAGGTAAATGTGTCCAAACTGTGAGTGGTCCTGTACATACATAAGCACTTCAGAAAGTGATGTAAACGATATACATGGAGATAGTAAAACTTTTTGATGAAAACCCAATCTGACCAGGAGAAATGGTATTTATCCCACTTTTGACAACTCTCACATCTACAAATACTGAGAAATGTGTTGGGAATGCAGGAATAGGTGCAGGATAGAGAGTTTTGTGGTAATTTTTCAGTGCTGCCACCCTTCTAAAGTCTCCTAACCCTTAGTGACTGTATGGCTGGTGATTGACAGATGATGTCATTTCACATGCGACAGGTTGTGACCTCTCCCAGCAACTAAAAAATATTATTTTCAGATTGGCTGAGAAATTTTATTTTCTGATTGGCCGATAGGTAATTGATTGATTAGTAAATCAAGACTGCTGCTCTGAGCCGTATGAGCGATCAGCGCACAGTAGCATAGTCTGCCTTTGACTCGTTTGTAAGATCGAATTTCTGTGTGGTGAAGTTAATAATTTCTCCGCGTGAGAAATGCCATGTGTGACGTTTGAGTGTGTGAACTTGTTGAAATGCGTGCGTCTCACACTCAATGCATGAGACTTGAGAGCCCTGAGTGGCTGGATGTATTTCTGGATCTTTCTTGTTTCATACTTGATGGATGAATCCCACCTCTGCCCAGTGTTTGCATCTGCATCTGGGTGTAGTCGATCTCCAGTCACACACCTCAGGTAAACACCATCAGAGAGAGACATAACAATGCCATGAAAGCTTGGTCATTTCCCAGATTAACAAGGTCTCCACCAGTTTTTGAGAAACCAGGGCATAGTATTGAGAAATGGGCCAGAGAGGATAGTCAAGAGGATGTGAAGCTCATGCATGCACAGATAGATAGATAGATAGATAGATAGATAGATAGATAGATAGATAGATAGATAGATAGATAGATAGATAGATAGATAGATAGATAGATAGATAGATAGATAGATAGATAGATAGATAGATAGATAGATAGATAGATAGATAGATAGATAGATAGATAGATAGATAGATAGATAGATAGATAGATAGATAGATAGATAGATAGACAGACAGACAGACAGACAGACAGACAGACAGACAGACAGACAGACAGACAGACAGACAGACAGACAGACAGACAGACAGACAGACAGACAGACAGACAGACAGACAGACAGACAGACAGACAGACAGACAGACAGACAGACAGACAGACAGACAGACAGACAGACAGACATTTAATTCTATAGTATATTAAACCTGCAGGCTTTTTTTTTTTAACACAGACCTACTCCGTGCTTCATTATATCCCTGATCTTGGTCTGACATATGGCCATAAGGAAATAGCTTTTTTTTTTCTTTTTTGTCACCTTTGACTTTGCTAGAATTGACTGCACTGCATCTGACAGGAAATTCTTTTGTTTGTGTCTATCTACTTGTGTCTGTCAACGAATTCAAATTTAAAGAGTCACTTCCATTATAATCTTCTTCAGTGCTACATGCCAATAGATCAGAGGGCAGCAACATACGCATTCACTCCCTCACACGTTTATTCTGTTTTCTGGCTGAAAATGCCACAGCCTTGAGTGCATGCAATAGTTGATACCGTTGCTCCTCTGAAAGAGAAGGTTGACTCTTTGAGCACTTTGACCTACTTGTTTAATTCATAGCGATGTGCCCTGAAGAAAATGAAATGCTGTTTCAGTCATTTAGAAGAATGTGACATTACCTGGAAAGACACTTTGGTAGTTCATTAGAAATCTCTTTGCAAAGCTGAACTTCTGGCTGAGTCACAAGACTGTTGAGCCATGCCTTTGTTTAACTTTTAGAAGTGATGAAGAAATGTGATACTTTTCAAATCAAATTGTTTTAATTACAGAAGAAATTCATGTCATTCTTACCTATACTGACATTTAAGTATAATAATGTGCAGCAGCTTTAGATGGCAGACCCTGTTTATTTTCAGACAATTTTCTAAACCAACAACTTTCAGATCTTATTCAACCAGACATATCAAGGAGGTTTTTTATCATCTATGAGACAACTGCAGAGTTAATTCTGGCAAACAATGTAAATTACATTTTATATTTTTTAATGCATCCCTCTACTTAGCAAATGGAGCCCATCTATGCCTTGCTAAGTGTTAAATTGTTATACTTGCTGCTGCTCAATAATTCATGAAGCAAATTGTGGTTTGCCAGGTGGTTAATAATCCAGGTGAATGTTGAGCCACCTCCAAGTGTTCTTACTGTTTCTCTTATAGCAGTACAGGTTAAATTCTATTAAACATTCATTCATTTGCTATACCTGCATAATCCTATATAGGGTCATGCGGGTCTGCTGAAGCCTGTCGCAGCTCATTACAGGTGAAAGGCAGGGGGATACACCCCGGAAAGGTTGCCAGTCCATCACAGGGCCACATACAGGTTCACATTCATGTGAGGCAAACGTGCTAATCACTAAGCCACCTTGCTACTCTCTTATTCAACCCACTGGAGAAATACGATAAAACAGCTCAACCAGTGTTGCCTGCTTTGTCCAGATCAGCGGGAGCTTGTTGAGCAAAATGACGATGGCATTTTAGACCACAAGCTCAGGATGATGCAAATTACAGTGCATCCTGAATAGTGCTGAGTTACTTACAGGTAGGCTATTAGAGGTCTGGTCCCAGGCTGCTAGGACTGACACCACCTGGACCTGCAAACTAGCTGAGCTTCAATCACTTGCTTCTTTACCTGACTGCTGGATAGAGAAAGGTGGGAGAGAACACTAGTGGGAGTTTCAGTGTTTCCTCATGTGAAGAAAGATGACAGTGGGGCTGTTTTGAGATCCATGTCTGGAGTGGAAGATGAGACTGAAGAGGTGGGACAGTTGTGGAATCAGCAGGGGTGTGAGGTCTATAGGGGGTTGGGTGGGGGAGGAGGGGGGGGATCTGAACCTGTTGAAAAAATCCTATTCAGTTCACTGACTCTGTCCAGACTTCCTAGAGTCTGATCGCCCTTCTGCTTGAAGCCTGTGATCTTTCTAATCCCTT
Organism: Xenentodon cancila; assembly: GCA_014839995.1. NCBI lineage: Eukaryota > Metazoa > Chordata > Actinopteri > Beloniformes > Belonidae > Xenentodon > Xenentodon cancila. The sequence continues at coordinate 18,745,964 of CM026207.1, read as the reverse complement.
AACACACATCCCACGCAGCTTTCTGTTCATGTTTGTTCTCCAGCTTCTTCTTGTACACCTCCTTGCTCAGCAAGAACAAACTCCATTTAATTGATCTTCTTTATTATAATCTATACCCAAAAATGAACTGTAAGCACAGTATTAAAAAAAATGCAACATAATGCTAGCAGAATGTTTTGCATTATCACCTACGTGCAAGCACTTCAGGTGCATCGCATCTTTTATGCATGTGATAGATGGTGGAAAGTGGGATTCAGCATCAACATCACATTCAGGCCCTCCAGCAGAGGAGTGATCTCATAACCACTTCCCCATCTGTCATCCATCATTTCACAATCATGCCTTGGTTTTTTGCACTCTGCCTCAGCTCATCACTGTCTGCTATTATATTGAGTCTAGCTGCTTTAAATCTGGAGCTTTAAAGCTTGACGTTGAGGCGTTTGGTAAAAGGAAGATGAGCAATGAGGTTTCCACGTTAATGGCCCGCAGCATTATTGCAGCTGACACGAAGAGTAGGGCTGGGGTAAATGTAGGGACTTGTATTTCTTAACCAATCATCTCAAATGTACATCCATTGACGTTAAAGTTCCACAGCCCTGGAACACATACCTCCTTAGCTTTTGGAGAACAGAAATAAAAAGAGATAAGGGGTGTCAAGAAGGGTTTCTCAATGCCAATTAAATATTTATGGCAGCATCAATCAATATGCCTGAGTAGCAGTCTGTATTGACAGTGGCTTTGTGCACTATGCAGTTTTAATTGAAAAGATGCACCCACAACAATTAACATGTGCCCACTTGAGTATAAGCAACCATTCCTCCAATTTATACACTATAGTTATAATATTCCCATGCGGTAAATTACATTGAAAGATCAGCGCACCTTTGTCAATTATACGCTTGTTTAGGAGTGCAGTGTACAAGACCAAGAATGATACACTACATTCTTCCAGCTGTACATATCAGTTTTCATATTAGCAATTTTATCAGCCACAACCCAACTTTGCAGTTGTCGATAACTGTGGGGACCGATTTTAAATCATTTAATGCATTATTCATTGACAGTGTACTATACTTCATTGATCCCTAGAAAACAAAGAAAAGGGAAAAAAAAAAAAAAAAAACAAGAAAACATTTCTGCAAGAAGGACCAAGGTCACAAACGGTGGGATATGAAAGAGCAGTAAAGACGAGACAAGACACTGATGGGTGCAGTTTAGTGAGTGTGTGATGTGTTGTGTGTATGTGAATGAGTGTGTCACATGTTGTGTTGGAATAAAAATAGTACGACTAGGTATTTATAAACAGAAGAGGACACAGAGACAGTTGTTTAATTGTAGCAGGTGGTGCGTGTGTGAAATGTGTTTGGGATGCATGTAGATCTGTGAGTATATTTAAGCAGCCCCGTTTCCATTACACATTTCAGCAAAAGAAAATTGAATCTCTGAAAGTTCGATAAAAGGTAGCACTGCAGGGGTTGGTGTTTCCATTGACTGCTGTTTTTCAAATAAGCGTAACTCTCCATATCTTGTCCTGCTAGACTGCTCTCCAAAACAACGAAAAAGAAAATCTCAACTTTGAAGAAAATGGACTAAAACATCTTCAGTCTTTGATCATTTTTTGCGATTGCTGCTCCTGCTGTTAATAAAATAGCCAGATGATGAATGCAGCGGATGATCATTCAAACGATTATTCAGGGGCAAAGCCCTTATGTAATTCATTAATGATTTAGTAGTGTTAGAGGACAACTACATCATATTAATGAGGGCAAAAACAGATGGAAACTAGATTTTGATGACTTTAGATTGACTGGCCACATCACATCCAAGGAAATCCATTTCCTTCACATGTTTGGAATGGAATCACCTGAAAAACCACCTTCTGGAAGTGTAAAAAGGTTTATACGATATTTGGGAGCGTTTTCAAATTAGTGTCATTTCCATTACAGGATTTCGTTTTCAGTATGTGGTTTTGTGAAAATTGAGGTGTAATGGAAACGTCCCTAGTGTCTGTGTCAAAGCTGGGGGGGGGGGCATCAATTACCATACATACAACAATCTCGACTGGTCATACATATGTAACTATACCAATATAAAGTCATATGCATGCAGTCAACTAGTACATATACATATTTATTGTGGCAACAAAAAAAAAAGATGCTGACACCCTAAGGCAGTGCAGGGCCAGCCACATGGAACCTCCCAACGCGTCCGGGGCATGCCCAGCCAGCGACTACTCAACACACAACCCCCTCCAAAAGGCCTCCCCCTAAGGCCGGCTCACATCCCGGACCCACCAGAGCCCTGGAATGTTGATGCCACCGGGCCAGTCCTGAATAGCAAGGAGGCACACCAGACAGTCCAGGCACCTTGGGTCCCCCCAAGTTCTGCCTGGTGGTGGACGAGCCAAAACCTCTCGACCCACCCTGCCAGCCTCCCTCTATCCCGGCTCACTACACCAATCTTTTTTTTCCCTTTGTCCCCCTCCTATGTTAATTTATAAGACAGTTCCTCCACCCATGGTTGCACCATGTCGGTGCTGGATCGTAAACTCTCCTACTGAGTTAGTCGTCACGTCAGACTGTTAGCCAGTACCTCTTAATGGTCAGCCTGCCTGCTTGTTATTCATTCCTGATCCTCTTTTTTCTGTCCAGGAACTCCAGCTCCAGTTCTCACTCCTGCCTGCCCGGCCACCAACCCCCACTCCACCCTGGATCTGCTCGCCTGGCCACCTCAGTCACTCATTTCACCTCTGTCTGCTTCATTATAAAACCTGTAAAACCTGCTGTTTCCTTCTGCCCTCTCCTGCATTCTGAGTCCAGCTACCCGAACCTTAACATACACCTTGTATACCAAATAATGGGTATACCAGGTGCACTTCAGTTAGTACGTGATATATATACTTAATATATATATAAGAAATTTTCTTTGAAGTAGCACACATTTTCATTTTATGAGTGCCACATAGAACCCTCCTCATCAACACCGAGCTGCCCGAGCTTAGGACCCAAGGCACACCAAAATGGGCAGTCAGGTGTCCTCTCACATGGATGTCCCAGGCAAACTGCTGGCAGGTCGCCTGGAACATCGCCAAGAAAGACACCTGACCCCGGACACCCACCAGAGCCAGCTGTCCATTCAATGTCCCCGGAACCCTGTGGTCCAGCAGACCTGCGGTTGTGGTGAGGCGGGTTGTCTCGTGCATTGGTTTGTGTCTTAAAACAGAACCAAAGAAGACAAGATTACATTTTTTTCTTTAAAGTTAACCATCAATTTTTGGCTAGTTGCGTTAGTTTTATCTCCTCTAAGAACCAACTATCAAAATTATTTTTCTTTTTTTTGGTCGGAAAAGCTCTCCCTCTTTCTCTCATCTCCTCCTCTTTTTTTCTCTGAGTTTAGGCAGTTTAGATTGTTTTACTAGTTATCACATTAAGAGGTTCATTTTCTTCTTGACTCTTGTGTATATATATATATATATATATATATATATATATATATATATATATATATATATATATATATATATATATAAAACTGTATTTGTTCTGTCTGTTTATTTAAGATTTTTTTAATAAATGCTCCTTGAGTGAACCTATTGATGTTTCTTTGACACACTCAAACCAATCCAAGTTAGAACTACGTTCAGATGAGAGATTGATAAATACAGATCTATTTTCCTTTGTAATAAAGGTGGTGACTGGACAAGTTTGATAAATTAATTAAATGAACTACATTATATAAAGGACTGCTATGAATATAATGTTGTATTTCTACTGTGAAGATACTCCCAGCTGTCACACTCTTAGCTTTTAGTAAAATCTATCTACAATTTTATATATCAATAGAGGTACATCTGTACTTTTTAAACCTTTTTAGTTGTTTAAACATGCAAAGATTGAACTTTCGTGAAGCAGGGTAAGCTGTAACCACAACCTTGATATATCTTCTCCATGGAAGAAAGACAAGCTGATTTACTGGGAACATTAAATTGTAATCACAGATAAAGTATCATTGTACTTCAGTTAACATGATTATTAACTACCAAAGACCGTGAAGGGTTTCTGCATCAGACATTTTAAAAATTTAGAGTGCAACTTAAAATATGGAGGATAACAAAGCAGTGCACAAGAGTATTAAAAATCCATTAGATTTACATAGAAAAATTGCAGAAATTGTGCGATGAAAATATATGTCATAACTTCCTGCCATAGATTTTGGAATATATATATATATATATATATATATATATATATATATATATATATATATATATATATATATATATATATATATACACACACACACACATAACAAATATGTAAAAATGTAAGTAAATTGATGATATGTACTTTTTTGGCTATGGCCGTGCCTAATTTCTGCACCCCATCGGAAGTGGAGTCCGAACTGCTCTGCAGTATTTTTTTGCCCCATACTCGAGATGACCTCAGGTCCCACTGTGAGCATTTCAGAAACCGAGCGCTGCTTGTTCAACTGGATTCGTGGCATTACAAGTTTACCCAAAAATGTAACAATCACAAGAGAATCACATGGTAATCTGTTCATTAAGAGACATATTTCTCAACACACCTTTGTCCTTTGCACTATTATCTTTCTTAAAAGAATGGATGGTGTCAAGTAAATGTAGTTTACGACTTCTAAAATTAGCCTCCCCTTGTATGTGGCCGAAATCTCTTCTGAAACGCTGAATTGGTTTCTCGCAGCCTCTGCAGGTGAATATGAAGTTTATATTCGAGTCAGAGGCCTCTCAGCTCTGCTCTACGACACATTAGAACTCTTGGATGCAATTTCACTGTGAATGACTGCAATACAATAGTTTGCTATATATATATATGATCTCTTTCTCCTTTTCTCATACTATTCAGTTTAAAGTTGATTATTACACTGATAATTACATTAATTCGTTAAACCTGGTATGTTACTGTTGTTTTATGTTTACCATTAGCTATCCCCTATGATTCTGTCTCCATTTCCAGATATGAATCCAAAAATATAATTATAACTTTATATTTACTCTTCTCGCCTCTTCTATTATATTCCCTTAGCGCAAAATGCATTCTGGGATACTTTGCCGTCTCAAGTCTACACAAGCCCCCACTAGATGCATCTTTGATAAAATGGGCAGAACAAGAACACATCCAGGTATTTCTTCAGCACTTCGACGCTTCACAAGAACGCAAGTACACACAGGAACGCATATTGAAAAACAGCCCAGGACTCATCTCAGGGTGAGAGATTCCTACTAAGCTTTAGCCAATCTAAAATTAATTTCCATCTGAAATGAAATATATTTTATGCAAAACAAGGCAACACTCCAGGGTGATGCACAGCAGAACACAGACAGTAAATATATCATGTCAGAAATAAGTGTGCTTTATTGTGTGAGACACAAAGGGAGAGAAGGGAGATTATTCAAGCAACATCTTGAGTGCCAAGACAATTTTATTCAGAATTAATATCACCAGGCATTTCCAACAAAAGTTTTCCTCCTATTTAAACTTTGCTAACAAGACCAAGGAATTTTACTGTCTTAGATTTGCGCTTTTTAATTAGATTGTCTGTGATTTTTCACACTGAAATTGCTGCACCGTGCAAGAATTTAACATGATTAATGTCGACCTGACTATCAAAAACAGCAGAGAAACTATGAAGTCAACATTATTAAAATGTAGAATGTGTATTTATGTATCAACAAATGATACGTACAAATGAGGGGTCAGGAAAACAAAAGCCCAAGTATAAATGGATTCTTGAGATCATTGATACGCTGTAATCACAACGTTAAATCCAGTCAGACACATCATTATCACGTCTAGTGTCTGTCAGCGTCAGTACAGAAAAAAGTTAGATGAGATTCACTGCAGTTTCAAAAGGCATCTGATGTGAAATATTGATTACAATAAAGTCAAGCACTGCAATGACGAGCCTAGCTGTATAGTGAGTTAGTGAACTGGGAGGAAGTATTTCATACACGTTAAATATAAGCGATCTAATAAACTTCCAAAAGTTTTCACATGCAAGCGTCCATGAAGACTTTTATAACCATGATCCTGTAAATAAGTGATCAGGGGATGAAATTTATGTAAAGAAATGTAATATGTAATGTTAATATGTTTGGACTCAGCTACCTTTACATAGACAATAATCTAATTATTGACCTTAATCTAAATGTAACACTAATCCCATGAAGGTGTTCACATGAGCTGCCTTGAGAATATATTTATTGTATTTTTGGGATTACATGTTACAGGGGACATATTAGGGAAAATTCCCATTTTTTAAGGCTTGAGCCTGAAAGTTTGGTATTTGGGGCACCAGACCACAAATCGTCTTAATAAACTCAGTTTGTGTAGAGTATGCTGCCCCGGTCAGGGCAATTGGGCAAAATTTAACCATTCAGACTTTGGTCCTGTTTTCTTGTCACACCAGGACTTCTTATAGCAGCCAATTCTAGTCTGTGGCAGATTTCCATCTCTGGACAGCCATGGCCTGGTTGCACAGAGCTGAATGATTGTGAAGAGTTGCCATATTGTTGTCTGCGTGAGTAGCATGTAATAAACTCTGAGACCCCTGCTGTACAGGATTAAGTGGGTTTAAAGAAATGAATTAATGACTGGTACAATATTTCACCAGTAGAGATCGTAATTTGTGCTACCGATTGTGGGACTGTGCACGGCTGAACCAGAAGCTACTGTACTGTAGTCTACTGTAACACTTCTTACCCTTTTTAAGTGAATTAGGACCAGGTTCCAGGTTCAAAGGAGCAGTTATGTAGCTAGATAATAATGACACAACACAGACCATGAATTGAGCTTTAAGGCCGGCTTATTTATATAACGATGCAGACATGTAAACAGACAACTTGGTACCCACAACTACATTTACAGACACCTTACTTTGTAGTAAGTAAATACAATTAAAATGGTTTCAAGTGCTTCTTTTGATGGTTTCTTTAAATAAAGAATAACCCAAAAGAGAGAAAAAAAGAAAAGTTGTACAAAATTTCACTCAATGATGGTTCATCACCCTCTTTCTTTTATCTAGTTCTATTTATGAGTTAACTAAGTTCTAAGTTCTAAGATTAGACTTATGAGAGTCAGACTATCTTATACCCGAGCTTCCAGCTCTGTATGAGGTTTCAGTCGAATCAACCCTTGTTGAACTAACTCACTAACTCACTTTTGACCCATGACCTATTACTTATAGTTCAGAAACACGATAAAATGTGTAACACATCAATATGCTCGGTTTACAGGATCAAACATGACAACAGAAAAACCAAAACATTGCAAACCCCTTGTCCGTCTCCTTAACAAAGTCAATGCGCTCCAGCTACAACCACGGGAGGAGGTGGTCGCTGTTAACCGCCAATGCGGTGCAAAAAAAATGGCTGCGCATAAAAAAAAACAAGTTCACGCTTACCGCGATTATATCCAACTGAACTCGGTGTGGAATGGAAGTTGGAGAATAACATCCAGTTTATGCACAAATTAATTCCCTGGTTGGGTTTCCAGATCCAGTGACAATTAATTCAATCCTGGTGATCCAAGTATCCAAAGGAAAGAACACACTTGGTTTCCTTTTCTCTTTTTCCTCCTACGGGTGGCTCGCCATCTTGCGTTCTTCCTCGTGCAGCGCGGCTCCTTTGATCCTTGGTCCGTAGCAACTCAAATTAAAGTTAACTAAACCACAGTCTACCACCGTAGACAGAACTAACACAAAAGAATAACAGAAAAATAAAATAAGGGTTGTAAGAATCGGTTTAGCAGAGCTTTCTTTTGCTCGCTGGATTAAAATAAACTTTTCCTTTCAATCGTTTCTTTTCCCGTCTTCTCTGAAGTCTTCTTAGACTCACACCATTACGCTCTTTTTTCTTTTTCTTTTTTTTTTTTAGCAGCAACGGTCACTCTCATTGGCTGTTACCGGGAATTTTTCTTAAAGTGGCAGAACAACTTTTCAGCAAACCCCAGCATACTGTATTGCATAAACCAAAATACATTTCCATAACAAAATTAATATTTTTAATGGTTAATATATTTTTTAAACCTTCCCCATCACTTTCCCGCCACAGTTAAGCTTTAACCAACTTAAGTTATTTTCATCTGGGCTACACTACAGTTTGACTGTCAGGCAGCTTTGGTTTCAGCTGTGTGCTTTCCTGCAAGTGTTTCTCATCAGGTGTCCAAAACTCAACATAACTCCTATTCTGGCATTTCCTCCAGAATTTTATGCAACACCTAACATAAGTCAGTTGGTGTAATCATACGTTTTTTTGTTTTTCTTGTGAGTGATTTATTTCCAATTTAGCAAAAGCTTCAAGTTGGGATGGAGACACTTACTCTACTTTAAAGACTAGATTTAAGACTTTACTTTTTGATAAAATAGGACTAGCTCAGGTGGCTTGAACTATCTCTTGAGTTATGCTGACAAAGTCTTAGACTTGCCTCTGTTCTAATCTCGCTGTGTTTGTTGGTCTCACTTTAACACAACAGCTGAAACAAAATGCTGAACACAACACATAAAACGGATTTAAAAAATTATAAAACATGCTAGAGCACAAAATACAATAAAAGTACAAGACAAGAAATAAAACCAGTAAAGAGGACAATAAGAGGAGCAAAAACAGTGGAGGCAGTAAAAATAGAAGTCTTATGTTGGGCCAGAGGATAAAAATGAGTTTTCAAACGGGTTTTAAAAATGGACGGTGATGGGGCTTCTCCAGGAAAGAGTCCCAAAGCTCTGGAGCAGCAATTGCAAAGGCTCTGTCCCTTCTGAGCTTCCGGCTAGACCTCGATGCCTCCAGAAGGAGCTGATCAACCGAGCTGAGGCACCAGGCTGGTAAATGGGGAGAGAGCAGCTCAGAGAGGTACGGCGGGGCGAGACCAGTTAATGATTTAAAAAACAAAAGAATCCTAAAATTAAAACACAGGCAGCCAGTGGAGCGATGCTAAAAAAAACAGCATAATGTGGTCTCTTCACTACGCAGAGAATTTTTAACATCCATGAAGTGGAATACATACATGTGCTGGTCATATGATTAGAATACCATGAAAAAGTTGATTTATTTCAGTAATTCCACTCAAAAAGTGAAACTTATATTATATTCATTACACACAGACATATATATATATATGTGATATATTTCAAGTGTTTTTTTATTTGATGATTATAAACTGACAACTTAAATCAACCCTAAATTCAGTATCTCAGAAAATTACTTAAGACCAATACAAAAAATGATTTTGAGAAATGTTGGCCAACTGAAAAGTATGAGCATGTACAGCACTCAATACTTAGTTGGGGCTCCTTTTGCTTGGATTACTGCAGCAATGGTGTGGCATGGAGTCGATCAGTCTGTGGCACGAGAGCCCAGGTTGCTCTGATAGTGGCCTTCAGCTCTTCTGCATTGTTATGTCTGGCATATCAAATCTTCCTCTTCCCAATACCCCATAGATTTCCTATGGGGTTAAGCTCAGGTGAGCTTGCTGTCCAATTAAGAATAGGGATACCATGGTCCCTAAAGCAGGTACTGGTAGCTTTGGCAGTGTGTAGGTGCCAAGTCCGGTTGGAAAATGGAATCTGTATCTCCATAAAGTTGGAGAACAGCAAGAAGCATGAAGTGCTCTAAAACGTCCTGGTAGACGGCTGCGTTGACCTTGGACCTCAGAAAACACAGTGGACCAACAGCAGCAGATGACCTTGCACCCCAAACCATCACTGACTGTGGAAACTTTACACTGGACCTCAAGCAACGAGGTTTCTGTGCCTCTCCTCTGTTCCTCCAGACTCGGGTACCTGGAAGTGAAAAATGTACTTTCATCGGAGAACGTAACTTTGAACCACCCAGCAGCAGTCTAGTCCTTTTTGTTTTTAGCCCAGGCGAGACGCTTCTGACGCTGTCTCTTGTTCAAGAGTGGCTTGACACCCATGCCTTTCATACGTCTGTGCGTGGTGGTTCATGAAGCACCGACTCCAGCTGCAGTCCGCTCTGTGAATCTGTGAAGTTTTTTGTTTCACAATCCTCTCGCAGTTATCCCTATTGCTTATACACTTTTTTTCTACCACATCTTTTCCTTCCCTTCACCCCTCTATTAATGTGCTTGAACACAGAGCTCTGTGAAAAGCCTGCCTCTTTGGCAATGACCTTTTGTGTCTTGCACTCCTTGTGCAAAGTGTCAATGGTCATCTTTTGGACAACTGTCAAGTCAGCAGTGTTCCCCATAATTGTGTAGCCTACTGAACTAGACTGAGGGACCATTTAAAGGCCTTTGCAGGTGTTTTCCGTTAATTTGCTGATTTAGTGTGGCACCACGTTTCTTCAATATTGAACCTTTTCACAATATTCTAATTTTCTGATATATTGAATTTGGGATTTTCATTTAGATGTCAGTTATAGTCATCAAAATTAAAAGAAAAACACTTTAAATATATCAGTCTGTGTTTAATGAAGGGATATAATATACAAGTTTCACTTTTTGAATGGAATTACTGAAATAAATCAACTTTTTCATGATCTTTTAATTATATGACCTGAACTGTAGATTGTGTTTCAACAATCCAATGCTGAGATATGTAATTTTCCCATTCATAGAATGACTCTTGACCAAATTACTTGTTTGAAATTAATTACTGTATGGTGCTGTGAAAAACGTAGTTGCCCCCTTAAGAGATTTCTTCCGCGTTGGTGTTTTAACACACATTTCAGCTCATCAAACACATTTTAACATCAGACAAAGACAACCTCAGCAAATACAAAATGCAGGTTTGAAATTATTTTCAAATTTAAAATTTATTGAAGGAGAAAAGCTATCTAAACCAATCTGGCCTTATGTAAAACATAATTAGTCGTGCCACCCTTGATGGCAAAACCTGCAATCAAACTCTACTATTCATTGCAGAGTAGTTTAAATTCAGCCACATTAGAGAGTTTTCCAGCTTGACCAGCCTGTTTAAAGTCAGCTAGTGGGATTTAAGTCTAGACTTTTCAAGGAGGACAATTCAAAACATTTATTCTCTCTGTTTTTTTTCTTCTTTTGTTGTTGTTTTGAGACATTCAGAGGTGGGACTGGTGGTCTTCAAATAATTGTCCTGGTGCATAATCCAAGTGCACCTTTGTGTTGTTTTTGGTCAACGGTGGTTTGGGTCTTGGAACTGTCCTATGAATGACATTCTTGCTCTGTCACTTTCTTGTTGCTGGATGAACACTGACCTTGGCTGAGGTGAGGCCTGCAATTCTTTTAATGTTGTTCTGGGTTCTTTTGTGGCCTCAGTCATGAGCCAGGAACGCATTCTTGGAGTATTTTGGCAGGCCAACCACTCCTTGGAAGGTTCACCATTTGTGGATAATGGCTCTCAGTTCACTTTGCTGAAGTCCTAAAGGTTTTGTAACTCTGTTAATGCCTGTTTATCATCTGTTCTTGAATTTCCTTTGTTCAAAACAAGATGTGTGTTTAAGTGATTTCATGATCCTACAGATCTGGTGATAAGCAGACCTAGATGTGCCCAGTGAAATTAAACTTGGCTTTCCAAAAAAATGTGATTAATCACAGCTAATTTATGATTTATCTTTATCCCATAATAATTTAAATCAATTCAATTGAAATTGCTTACTATTCCTGTTTACACTGTACACCTCAGACATCCAGTACAAGTCAGAGTCCTGTCACCTGCAGAAATACTCAGATTACTCTGCAATTGTGGAGTGTATCAGTGATGGACAAGAGACCAAGTACAGAGAACTGGTTGACTGTTTTGTGGTATGGTGTGGGAACACTCATCACATCTTAAATAAGAACAAGATAAAGAAGATCATTGTGGATTTTAGAGGAGCCAGAATTAAGTCAAATAGTTTTTCTGCCATGAGAGTAGAACAGGTGTACCTCTGTGTTCACCTGAACAACAGACTGGACTGGAGATACAACACTGATGCTGTTTATAAGAAGGGACAAAGAGGACTTTGCTTATTGAGGAAGCTTAGGTCCTTCAGTGTTTGCAGCAAGATATTGTATAGCTTTTATAGGTTTGTTGTGGAGAAGTCAATCTTATCTACAGTCTTCTGTTGGGGCGTCAAAAGCAGATACTGAACAAACTGATAAAGAAGGCTGGCACTGTTTTGAAGCCTCTGGAGCTGATTGTGCAAAGAAAGGTACTGCATAAAATAAAGATAATCATGGACAACCCTCAGCCTCCTCTTCTTCTTCAGATCTGCTGCAACACAGACCACTACAGTAGAAACTTCCTGCCCACAGCAATAACCATTTACAATAAATCTTTGGAGAGACTAATGCCCTATTCACACTGGACTAAAATTACCTCTGGACCTGCAGTAATTCTAAAATTACCACCCGGTATCTGTTTAGTACTGTGCACTCACACTGGATAACCAAAGTCTGTGTTTTTACAGACAGAATGACTGTACGTTGTAGACATTGACTCCAGAAATTACATCATGGTCTCATTTTTTTATTAAACATATTATCTAACAAATTAACATATTATACACATATTATATTTTATTTAACATTAAATTTGAATATTTAGTTAAAACCAACTTATCAAACACTTAATAGTTAGATTTCAGTAACAACACGTCACATTTTGACAAATGACAAAATCAGAAAATGGCATATTTTCAGTTGCAATTTGTTAGGAACCAAAACAACGTATTTACCAAACAGGTCCTTGACAGAGGACAAATTAACCAAAACCTTACTAAAATCATAATGCAAACTAAAAGTAATTTCAAACTGTTTCAAACAGTTCAAACACAAAGAACCCAAACTAATGTAACAAAGAACCAAAGACCTCCCAAACAGGAAACAAAGGGGAACTTAAATGCTGGCTGATCAGACCAGTCATCAAACACATGAGGGGGTAAGACATACTAAACAAATAAACTAACAACAGTAACATTACTTAACCCTCAGTTTCATTATCACACAACACAAGAGAACTAACAAAAAGACTAAATAAATAAACTACACAAATCCAAAGAATATATCGGAATATTTAGAGAAAATAAACTAAAAAAAGGTTAAACAAAAAGCAAACAATGTCGAATACAAATAACATCTAATTTTGCGCTCAAACAAATAGAACTAAAGCATTTCAACTAAGTTTAAACAAATATGTAAACAACAAAGTGATCAAATTAAAGATAACTGAAAATGTAGGTGCATGGTGATACCAACTTCAGCTGTGGGGCTGCAGGTACAGCCATCACACCATGGTAACTATAAACTTAACGCTAAACGTAACCAGAGCTTTCATTGAACCCCTAAAGGTTTTGTGCTGTCAGAAAGGCTTTGAGCTTGATGAAAGTTAAAAAGTTTTTTACTGTGTGATGTAGCCATACAAGTCTTCATCTCATTGTCTTCTGCTGATGTGGACTTCTTGGCCCTTATGCATCTTGAAAAACCACCCATGTGAAGATTGAAATAAGTCTCAGTGTGAAGCTTAATGTTGATTAATTTTTAGTGTATAATCTAAAAATATCTGATCAGAATGAGTCAGGAGCCGTGCAAACTGGAAGAAGTGTTTGTAAAGTTCTGACTTCTGAGAACTTGGAACTGAAAGAGAAACTGACGCTTCTGAAATTGTAGATAAAAATGTTTAAAGATAATGATGAGAAAGCCCAATTTTACACAGGTCTGCCTGCATTCGCCACATTGATGTTGGTTTTTGGACTTGTCTTAGGCCACATAAATGTCACTGCTTGTAGTTCATTAAACAAATTCCAGCAGTTTGCTATGGCGTTGACGGAGCTTCTTTTAAACATGTCAGTACAGGATTTGGCATACAGATTCAATACATCCACTTCCACAATCTGTAGGACCATTTCGCCATTTGTGTTGTATAAAAGGACCAGTTTTCTTGTCAAAAGGCCATCATGTGAGGAAATACAAATAACAATGCCAATGAAGTTCAGGACCATCTTTGGAGTGTGTGTGGCTGTTATTATAGATTGTTTTGAGGTTTTTATTGACAGACCTACAAATTTGATAGCACAAGTACAGACATGGTCCAATTACAAACACCAGAACACTATTACAGTTTTAATAAAAATAACACGTCAGGGCTCTATATCATTCATCTCGTCTGCTTGGGGTGGCCATGCAAGTGACAAGAAAATAACTGAGGAAAGTGAATTTTTAGACAAGAGGATCTTGTTTTAGCTGACAAAGGGTCTACTGTTTATGACAGTGTTGGACTTATGTGTTGGTGACAGTGTTGGCCACATACAAAGACAGACAACCAAGCATGCTCACATTCACACCTATGGGTAATTTAGAATAATCAGTTAACCAAGTATGGATGTTTTTGGACTGTGGGAGGAAGCCGGAGTACCCGGAGGGAACCCATACAAGCACAGGGAGAACATGCAAACTCCACACAGAAAGACCCACCGGTCCGGGAATCAAACTAGGAACCTTCTTGCTGTGAGGCAATAGTGCTAACCACTAAACCCCCATGCACTGAACTCTAAAATTATCTATATGTACAGTGAATTAATTATTTATTTCTGAGTTGTCTGTTCTCTTTCATGTAGTTGTCATATCGTCGTATTTTTACAGGTGACTTGAAAGACATGGAATGAACAATGGCATTTAATTGACAACCTTAAAAACTATATATCTATATATTGCTGGCTTAAGTGGGAAAGAAAAATACATTTTCAGCCTTAACTCATGCTCTTTCTGCATTGTGGCCAAAACCATTGGCCCTTTGGAACTTTCTTGATTTTCACACATTGAAAGTGAAACCACTGATATTCATAGTTTACACTGTCACAGCCCTACATATGATCCATATATAAGGCGCACCGGATTATAAGGTGCACTGTCGCTTTTGAGAAAATTGAAGGTTTTTAGGTGCGCCTTATAGTCCGGAAAAGACGGTAATTTCCAGGACACCCAGCCCAAAACACTTAGACATGACAATGGCATCAAGTGTGGCATTGAATTCTGGATACCGAGAGTTAATGACCAAACCAGAATCATATACATTACATTCAGTTCCTCATAACTGGATGTAATGTAACATAATCAACCTGCTTGAGCTTTGTAGTCCTGACGTGCAGCCAACTCATGAGCAATCCCCATCCTGTGGTGCTGATGTAAATTTAAAAAAAAATTCATAGCAGAGGCTGTGTTGCGGCTAGCATGGAAAGTGTATCACAATTTACACTTTTCTTTTGTTTTGTTTTTCTGTGGCACTTTTAACTGGTTGGGCTTCTTCACTGGTGATTGTGATGTCCAGAGCTAAAGTTGATTTGTCCATACTGTAGCATAGATCTGAACACAGACCTGAGTGGCATTGAAAACTGTGGTTCATGGACCATGGACATACACACACACACACACATATATATATATATATATATATATATATATATATATATATATATATATATATATATATATATATATATATATATATAGTACAGGATCCCTGAAATGTGTAGTGGCATGAATCTTGACTGCTGGTGAATTTGCTATTTATTTTGTTTCTTTTAAACACTACACGTTCAGTAAATGCATGCTGTTTCGTTTTTTTTCAGCTGTGTAGGAACAGTAACTAATGACTTACTGCATAATGGGCTCTTGAGCTTCCAAAGATATGAGGAAAGACTGAAACATGAGTAGCTTGTCATCTTACAGTATATTAAAATAAAATGCTGTTGTTGTATTCCTATGAAAATCATGTTTTAAATTAATAATAAATAAGAAACTTGATTGAGAAAGGAAAAGGAAGAACATAGCAAAATAAAATACAGCCATGTTTAAGTACAAGTGATATGTATCAGGACATGATTAAAATATTATCCAGTTCTTACCAGGGGAAAAAAATGAACAAAGATGGCTTGTTTGGGAGCAGTGTAATTAAAAAAGAGCATGCTTTCTTTTTCACATTACTGTATGGTAAATTTAACACAAAATTAGGCATATCTTTGTATAATTTGTAGAATGTCGCTCCAAGGGACTTCAAAGAAACCAATTTTTCACCCATTGGTTTCTCTGGTGCTACCAGCTTGAACCAAATCGATCTCCATGTCTTCTTCCACAATCTGGCTGATGTCGCACAAGGCTCTGTCCCTAAGGTGTTTTTGTAAAATGGACTGGACTAGTAAAATTGTTTCCAAGGGGGTCCAACAAACTCTGCCAGAGAGTGCAGTTCTCACAACTGTAATTTGCAGTCAAAGCACAATACAGCAGCACACCTGTCCAATTCATCTTTCCCAAAAACTAGTTCCACTTCATGATTAATGGTGGAATTAACCAAGTCAATAAGTGAGGCTGATGCAGGAAGACAATGTTATTCTGTTTCTGTAGCACTTTGTGAGGCTCACTCATGTGTGACTACAGGCTAGGGTGCCTCTCTTTTCTCGACAGCAGTACCTTATTCTACTCAACCCTGGTGACTGATCCCTGCAGGCAACACAACATGGCTGTGGTGTCAATATTTGATCATAGTACGAAGACGGGGCAATGAGTTGGTATTGCATGGTGACTTATTATTGCATGTGGCCATGATAACTAACCCATTATCACAAAAAAACGCATCTTATCTCACCCCTAACCAAATGTCATGGCGTGTATTTTTAAAAGCATAAAAGAAAGAAACTTTGAATTGTAACAAATACATTTATATTAATAGCATAATTTGCTCAAAGAGTCTGTTCATATGCAAACCCATGAGAGCTTGTAAATTTAAAAAATATAAGCAAAATATAAGGAAGATTTCACTTGATTTTACACATCTTTGTAATTTTTTGCAATGACATAAAATATTTTCAACGGATGCAACCAAATAAGCTTAACACAGTGATTTCAAACTACCAAATATACATTATGTGAATCAAGCATGCAAATAGATAAAGGCAAATTATGTGAAAAGTTTTACTAAAATGAATAATAACTATAGGGGGACAAAAAGGTTAAATGTTTGAATAAATTTGCCTTAATTAATGACAAATATAAATTAAAATAATCATAAAAAGTGGAAAGAATGTTGTGTTTTGATTTGCAGTGTTCAGTATGGGCAAGAAAAACCCTACAGCAAAACAAATCAGTTTTACTGACAGACAGGCTCTGTGTTTCTCAGATAAATATAATATCTGTCCACAAGCAAGCTCAGGCATTTGCATGCGTGCTCACAGTAGTTTTGCTGTATAAATTAGAAGCCCTCCATCTAACTTGTGTTTTTGCCTTCCTGCCTGCCTGATGTACTGGATGACCCATGGCATCTGGCTGGTCTGTTCGTTTACATGTGGTTCTTCCTTAAGGGTTTTCCTCTAAATTGAACTGTGAAGGTGAGATTCTCCTGATTTTGGGCTACGTCTCACAAGTGTCAGTGTGCTAAAACGGACTGATTCTGCTTAGTGCAAAACACCTGTCATCATGTATCTGACTCATTTTACAGGTCACCTAGTGCTGTCACCTGACAGTGAAACTTCCACAGTCCACGGCAGTGATGACATGGAGAGGTTTCTCAGAACGGTGCAATGTTTTGAACCACAAAGTTAGTTTTCCTCATATTATTTAACTAATAAAGAACAGACACCACAGTTTCAAAAATATGTTTATTCAGAGAGCCTATAAAGCCTTATTTTATGGTATTCTGCATCAAACACTGTTACATAGATGCAACATAGGTTGTAGGGGGAAACAATCATAGGCGGGGAACGAGAGACTGTTTGTGAGCTGTAAAATAAAAGATGATAGTGACTACAGCCAAACAGAAACTCATGATGTTATGTCTGAAGTGTACAAAGTGCTTTAATGCATCAAGTACAGAAAATATTTCTAAAGTATGGCATTCGGATAGCAGATCTTAAACTAAGATCAAGTGCGTCAAGGCTGGACGGATCAATCAAAAGCGAGCTATGATTTCTTGAGCTTAAGTACACATGTGGTTGTCATAACATAAGACCATCAGAGCACCGAATGAATCTTGAGGGGCTCGGAAAGGTGGTATTAAAGGATTGCAGGCTTTAACAGCCTGTTCTTCACTAAATCAAGCTGCACACATGATGATGTTCTTTGGAGTTTAGGGAAGAATTTTATTTATTTGGGTGAACGTGGTTTATATTGCAATTTTAAAAAAATGCATAACAGCAGGGGAAGAAAAGTTATAAGAATAAATAGAAGTTGTTAGGCATTGGAGAAGTTTAATGATTTAGTTACCTGCTTCAGGGGGCTGATGTACTTCTTAACACCCAGCTTTATAAAATTTGGGGACTAATCAGGAGTTGCTGTGTGTCAGGATACAAAAGAAGAATAAAAAATAAAAACTGCTGTGGGAGATTATGCTGGGTAAAATGACATGGTGGCAAATGAAATGCATTAACAACGCCTCGTCTTCACTTCAGTCTTATAAAACATTTATAATACTAAGTGTGCTGTAAATAACAATATGTCTGTAAAGCATAAATATACTAAATGTTCTATTATGCTAGTTTAGTTCTGTGGGAGATGAGTTCAGTTAAGCTTTTATTAACTCTTTGCCAGTCAGAAAAGATCTCAGACAAACAAGATTGTATTAAACAGCATATTTAAAATACAGCAACATCTGGAGCCGGGCTGTAAATCATTTGCTTACATGGCCTCAAAGAGGCTATTTAATTGTTTCTCTATATCAGGGTCAGCTCTAGAATAAATCCTATAGGGAGGCATTGTGGTAATGGTGAGAGGGAACTACTACTGGAAAACACTAATTATACAATACTCTTAAATATGAATAAAGTAAATTTCCTGTCCATAAAATCCTTTCAAACCTTCCAACCTAAAGTTTCAATTTCAAAAATCTTATTCTTATTTTTACATGCTGACAAATGCTGCAAAAAGGCCCTTAAAAACCTATAAGCCACGTCCCTAAATCCCTCAAATCTTTCACAGTATTTTTAAAAAATCATGAAGCCAAGACTGGCATCACACACAAAGCAGAGTCCTGTAACCATTTCCTTATGTGGTTACATTCCTTATTCGCTAATAGTTTTCTTTGTATAGTTGAACTGAATGGTCCCTCACAGAAATATTAATCTTAGTTACCTGGCTTTCTGGTTATGTGCACATGCATGAGGCAAATTGCATCATATCATATTTACACTGACAACACATTACACAGTTAAATGGACTTTAGGGCTAACGCCGATTAACTTTCAAACTTACACTTTAAAAAGCAAACAACAAACTTTTTTTCAGGGACCTTTAAGAGCCATTGAACTACACACACACTATTTAGACACAACCCCATCTGTGTTTCTTTAACTGACGAACCAAAACCAGATAAGCTAATGATCAGTAATGTAACTCCACAGTTAGACTCTTGTTACAACACTGAAATATGCAGTTTTTCTATCACGGAGGTCATACCAGTCACACACACACAAAGCAGAGCTACTTCTTGCATTTGGCCATTAGTGATGTTTTTGCTGTCCATGCACACACACAATACAGAAGGCTCAGTCTAAAAACTTGTACCTCACTGCTTTCAGTATGATTACCTCTTGTAGCAGCAGCCAGCTTGTGCAAATCAATCACACAGGAAAATGTGGACCTCTTTACAAAGATAGGTCACCATTTGGCAAAAAAAATCCATGAAAAAAAAAGAATTACTTACAACAACAACAATGGTGAACGACCATTTGTTCACCAACTGGTTTGATAACAACTTCCTCAATGAACAAAAACATTCAGGACTTCAGGAAAACCAAAAGTAGTTGGCATACTTGCAAAAAAATTTTTTTAAATTGACAAGATTGTTTATTAATTGGTCAAAATGGAACAACAAGTGTAACAATAGGAACTTTTGCTTGTGTGTCCACCAATGTAGCAGTGACCTGTTAAAGTGCGACACGAGACACGAGCATTGATATGTATGTATAAGTTACTACAAGTTCAATAACTCGCACTACCCAGTTGGCTAGAAATGAGCATTGCTGTAGTCTTAGAGTATGTAAAAGACAGAGAACAACAAGAGAATTCACTTGCTGAGGAAATTAAACTGTTTTGATATCTTTAAGACATATTTTAAGTAGTTTTGTCAACTTTTGAGAGTCTTTGGAACTTTATCTTTGTGTACTGGTACAATGATATTTCTGTTTAAAAAACAAACTGAAAAGCATGGTTAAAATCTGCTCCGAGATCACTAGAGTCTGGCAAACAGACCTGTTTTCTCTCAGGAGAAAACAGCAGGTAGAGAAAGCTGAAGGAATCACATGCCAAACTGACCGAGGAGATTGTAGTCAGGCTCTCCGGCCAGTGATATCACATTCCTGCTCAGAAAACGAGAGATATGCAAAATTTATACCTTCAGCTGTCAAACTACTGAAAGGAATCAGTTGTTCGCTACCATTATTTTTGTTATAGTAAAGATTATTATGAACCAGACTTGGCATATAGAGTCCAATGTACAACCAGACAGGACAACTAAGCACATATATTTCGCCAAACAAGAGTAGTCAAGCAGGTTCAAGCATGTTTTTAACAAATTTCCTTCATGCAGACAGCTGAATCAGACGAGGAAGATGTGACCACAAATTGGATCACCATCATCACTGGATTAAATAAAGCCTGAATAGTTCACCCTATGACACACTTCTTTTTGATTACACATTTTTCAACAGGTAAGCATCTGTAAACAGCCAATATGTAGCCAGTTTCTAGAGAGAAGGAAGCAATAACTATTAATCTGTTATGTCCCCACTCCTCTACATGTTTACCTTCTAACCATCTGCTGTCCAATAAAACGGACAAAATAAACAGTAAGAGGAGTAAAACAATCTGAGCAACCAAGATTATTTTGCTGAGTTATGTAACTGTCATGCGTAACTCAGTGTTTTTTCCACCTCCATTCCTATAACCTTAGAAGACAAAATAAACACAAACCTTTTAGAATAAGTCACACAAAATCAGTTATCATACCTCACATGTCTATGAATCTGAGACAAACATTCCCAGGCAGTGTATAACTTTGTTTGTATTGTCCTTAATAAAGCTGTGCATGTGTTTGCGCATGTTTGTGTCACGGGGAGCGTGCACACCCTGCCTCAACCAGTTACTGTTGTATGAGCTGGTGAAATACTGGCACATCAAACAGACGAGTAATCATGTCAGCCCAGAAACACACTGACAGACACACAGCTGTCACACTCTAATGGGTACTTAAAAAAAAAAATGGTTTGTCTTGAAAATGTATGAGATGTCATGTGGCAATTTCCTTTGAAAAATCTTAGTTTTTTTTAAGCAAAGAACTGTTGGAAGAATCAAGTCTGATAATATAATGATTACAACAAAGAAAAATCCTGCAGCTCAAGAAAATAATTAATCGCTTGACACTAATTTTGGCATATTTCTTTGGTTTTTCTTCTTACACACTCTGATTAGTTTGGAAATTATGCACAAAAAGGGACAACTTTTGATTTCCTCCCCCTCATTGTGCTGTTGTTTTCCATTCCATAATGGATGCAGTTTTCTCTTCTTGCCCGCAGTGTCAGACAGACAGCAGAACTGGCTGAACATGTAGAATATAATGACAAGCTAAACCTGCCTTATCTGAGGCATGTCAAAAACGTATGTCACATACACTTTCATTACATGAATACCAGATGCATAAAGTTCTTATTGTGGATTTCTTTTTTTAGGTTTGTGTCACAGCAACGGTTAGTTGGGAATTTTGATTCACAAAAGGGACCTCTAATATATGTTTAAAATGTACTTGTATGTATACAAATCCCTTCATAAGCTGCAGCTCCTGCAGAGATCTGCTGCTGGATTCATAACCTGCACCTCTTCCACTGAACACATTTCCCCAGTTCTTCAACAGCTCCGCCGGCTCCCAATCAAAACACAGAATTAAATTCAAGATGCTGCTTCTACCTTTCAAATGTATCCATAATGTTAGCTGTCCGATTTGCTCCACGCTGCCACTCCGTCCCGCACTCTAAGGTCATCCTCTTCCACTCACCTTTACTGTTTCCTTTGCCTGTCTCATCACCGCGGGAAGCAGAGCCTTCAGTCACTCTGCTCCCCGACTCTCGAACTGACTCCCATCTGAGCTTCAGAACAGAGACTCTCTTCCATCATTCAAATCTGAACTTAAACCCTGCATGCTCAAACTGGTCTATTCACTTTTACCCTGCTGTCTATCTGTTGAAGCAATGCTTTTATTTATTTATTTTTATGGTTTAAATTCCTTTTACTGTTTTAGAATTATTACATTTTTACCTGAGGTGACCTTAGGTGTAGAAAGGTGCCAATAAATAAAATGTATTACATGGATGTATATCATGAATATTAAAGTTTTCCTTAATTTCTAAAACACTAAAACACAGTGTCTTAATGAAGTGGTCAGCAGCTTAAATACAATTACACAACAAATTGCTTCTAACAGTTTCATAAACAATTTGCGTTCAAGGAAATACAATTTGCAGATCTCATTGACACATTTTGCAAAATTCTTAACACATTCTTATGCAAAAACAAAACAAAACAAACCCACAATGGACTTAAAGAGCACAAATACAATGCAAAAATAAAATACAGATATCACATGTCAAATACAAAAGGTCAAAACTGTTCACAAAACTGATGTGACAGCCAATATAAGCCAGTCCAGAGTGCATGAATGGAGAGAAACAATTAGGGAGGCAGAGGATGAGTGCGTGGAAGAGGTTGGATGTGTCGAGGAAGAGGAGGGGGCAAGAAGGAGGAAGAGAAAGACAAAGTGTGGGGTAGTCATTTCTGAATAAATTCAGGCTAATATAACAGTGAGAGAAGCAGATAAAAGAGTCCAACCAAACAGCAGCAGATTCTGTGTCCACCATAATCCAGAGACTCAGACATGAGAACGGGTACAGTCATTTAAATGTTTTTGAACTGCCGAATGTGGCTGAGAGGACACCCGCCTGTGTTCACTTCATATAGAAGACATAGTCAAAATGCCACCGTTAGACTGCAGGAAATACCTCAACGGTGTGGCATTTCCACTATAGACCGCGTCCTTCAACAGAACAGGATGAGCATAAAACAATTGTTCAGAGCTCACTTCAAGCACAGTTCAAAGAGTCAAAAAGCTGTGATGCAAGGTTGTACATGTAGTCAGTGTGCAGTAATCGAGTTAAATGGCATTGTTGTATACATGATGCATTTAAATCAAGAATGCATATACTACACTAGACCATCAATCTGTCTGTCTGAAGCACTTACAAAACTATATATATCTATATATCTGAATGTATTTTGTCTTACAAAGATGAGAAGGTCGAGGCCAGAACATAGTTGCCACCATACCTAACTTTCATCAACCCAATGAAGGAGAGCTTCTCCACTTGGAGGTGGAAGGTGTACGAGACACAACCCTAGACCAGAGTAAATCTCCTTCAGACTATGGAGCAGTTCTATGGTGATGGAGGTGAAGACATGTCATGACTGGATTTAGTACACGAGGGGGTTTTCCACCCTTCCCTGGCAAGATTGAATATAGCATGAGATATTGATGAACTGTTCTGGCTTTACGCAATCTAAAGACAAGATGAAGCTCAATGATTAATCGCTTGTGTACAGTCCTTTGATTTTATACATTTTTCTCCATTTACAGTGCATTGCAGGCTCTAGACCTTCTTTCGTATTCATCAGTTTTGGTATTGAAAGTTCTTTTTTCCTAGTACCTTTTAGAAGTAGTTTATCTTTGTCTAATGCACAGCAAATGCGTAGATGTGAGTTATGATTTTTTTTTTCTTTTTTGCTTTAGGTGATGCAGAATGCCTTAGTGTAATCAATAAACACTTTAGGGCTGTTGTTTGATTTTGTGAAAAGTGTCAGAGGTTTTGTTAATACGCCCGTTTACAATCTATTGTGTTTACAGTTTTGATAAAAGGGTGAAAGGGTTTTTTTCCCCCTTTTTTTTTAATAAAAAAGGTGTTTTCCCGATTAGAAAAACTTTAATAATACATTATTTATCAATTAATGAAGTCTCTCCATTACATTGTTGCTTGGCTCAATGCTACACTGTGTAATTTATGTTGCTTACATTTAGTGGGTCAAAATAGCAGTTAATAGCTGAAAAAAGCAGCCCTCTGTGGATTCAAGGTTTAACATCCAAAAACACTAAAAAAGAAATAATCTTTTTCTTTTCTTATCTTAAATATATGTGCATAAACCTCAAATGAACAACACAAGCAAGTAGCAGCCAGGTGCTGATAATCAAATGTTCTGGATTAACAGCTCGAAAACAGGTGTGAGGACTTCTACGAAAACAAACGTGTTGGCAGTTTAGTCCGAAGCATTGAGGTGTGTGGTAACACAATGCCAAGAAGGAAGGATATCAGCCATTGACATAGAAAAGCATTATCCAAGCTATTTGAAGTCTGTAATCCTATAAGGTGTGGACATCTCTTCACGTTCACCCCAATCAGATCCTTAACTGCTCATAGAAATGGCATAAAACCCAAAAGTGAGATCTGAGGCTCTACAGACCTTAGTTATTAAGTTAAATCTTAAGTTGTATGACAGCACAACCACAAAAAAGCAGCAAATGTTGTGGATTTTTGAAAGTGGTGCTAAGAAGGAGTCTTTTTTTTTCTAAACAGGACATGACAGCACAGCTTAGCTTTGCAAGGTTACATCTTGGAAACCTAGGCCCCATAATAGCTTTGATATAAGGTCATTTGGACACACAAGATCAAAGTGAAGTGCTGCAGTGCAACCTTAAGAGAGCTCATCATAGGACCATGTTTGCATATGTCAATGAACTCAAGCAGTGTCGTGCAGAAGACTGCTTAAATCTATGCACAATCATGTCAGATGGATAATGTCATAAATAAAATGATTATCCCAAACTACTTCTGCAAAGAGCATTTCTCCAAGCTACTGAATCATTAACTGTGCTTAGTGTTTATTTACTGCTTCTGCATTTTAGCGTGGTGCTTCGTAATATCAGATTATTATTTGCCATATATTAATGTTTATCTGAAGTTTCGCCCATTGTTAAGTTTTAAGTAAGGTTTTAAGTAAGTTTTTTTTTTGGGGGGGTTAAACTATGTCCAGACATGTAAAACCTTAAAAGTGACAGTGTGCCTACTTTTAAACATGTTGATGCACCTCACAGCATAATAAGACCCAGTCCAAAAACAATGATGTCCTGAGTTGAATCAACAGCTCTCTGAGATGATAAAAGTCTTCCCCAGTTTTTCTTTAGGGGTGAATATCTGTGATTGAGAGCGGGGTGGGAGAGGCTTTTAAAAAGTGCAAATAAAGGAAGCTGTGTCCACAGTCAGCAGCGAGATTCAATTTTCTTTTCTCTCTCTCTCTAACTTGCTCACTCACAATCACCTGGTTGCTTACCAGCTCTTAAAACCAAGTAAGCATAGCCTCAGAGGACCAACAACAGATGACATAGTACATTTTGTTATTATTTATTTAAGACAAACTAAGCCCAAATGTGGAAGCTGTGTGTACAAAAAAAAACACACACACAAAACAAAGTTGATCTATTTTTTTTTAACAGCAATAACTTGAAAAAATCATCTTCTATTTTACATTCTCAGTCGCTCTCATCATTGTGAAAGAATTTTCCCTGATCTTCTCCACAGGGTTACTCCAGTTCATGAAGGTCTCTGGGCTTTCATTTATCTACAGCTCTCTTAAGGTCCTGCCACAGAATTTCAATCAGGTTTACGTCTGGACTTTGATTGGACCAGTGTAACTCCTTGATTGCTTTTGTTTAGATATTTTGTTGTAAATTTGCTGTTGTGATCATTATCCACTTGCACATAGCAGTCTTGGTCCAGCTTCAGCTGCTGGACAGATAGCCTAAAATGATTGATTGACTCAGTAATACTTTTGTATACAGGGGAGGTTAAAAAAAATGGAAGGTGGCTGTCACTGCGCCACGGAGTCATCGCTGTTAAAGATGAGCATCTAGTGCTGAGAAAGGTATTTTAGGTAAGAATGAGATTTCACACTTCTGGAAAGAGCTGTTTCAGGGAGTCCACCCTGGGTTGACTGCATTTGGTGCCACCATGTCTCAACAGGTTAAGGTGGAGTGGGAGCGGGCCTTCGCTGTCTGCGGGCAGGTGTCAAAAGCTTCAGCTTTATCACATGAACAGGTTGGAGCGGCCCGGCTGACCCGCCAAGACCCAGTTTATGTGCCTGCGAACAGTGAGATGGGGCTGTGGACCCAGCTGTATGAGCCCAAGAGATCACCAGATCTTTGTGCTTTGGTTTAGGCGCCAGAAAGGGATGATGAATGGTAGGTGGACTGCAGTCCAGGTGTTGTCCGATTTTTTCTGTTTGTGAGGTTATCCATCTGGGTGGCGGCGGAGCGGCGGCAGCAGTGGTGGAACGAGTGGACTGATGGGCATTTACACGTCTGGCTGAAGGGACATAACTAAGCTTAGAGGCCAGGCTGCTTTGATTTTGCTGGACAGGGCCTGGAAGACCCGGCACTGGACAGGGCGATCGGACTGTACTGACAACAAGTGCGCTGAGGAAAACCCGGAGAGACGGAACTCTGGACTGGACTGTCCAGTATCAGGCTGAAGGACTGTATCAACTGAGACCAACTGGATCGATTATTTTGGCTTTTATATGAGCGATCATTTTTGTCTTTTAAAAGTTTTTAGTAATAAATGTAATTTAAATTTTCATCTGTGTTTTTCATTGCGCTGGTGTGGCTGGGAATCAGAACGTTTGAAGTTAAGTAACACCTCAATCTTGTTACATGCCCAGGCCGTACTTGTATGTTGTCCTGTCATAAACTTTAACATTTAATTTGTAGAATTGTTTTTATTTTTTGGGGGTTTTTTTGTAGCATTACAGACTTTCACCTATGTGCAAAGTTGCAGAAACGTCCACTATTGTGTTAGATTTATGAATAATCTTTTTCACTGTGGAGTAATGGACTTCAAATCATTTAAAAATAGTTATGTAATTCTCAGTAATTCGTAGATTAATTATGTAAGAGCTTATGTCTTTTCTCTTTGGCATTGTGTTAACACACACACCAATGCTCCAGACCAGCATACTGATAAAAACCTTGGCTTTTATCAAAGTGGTCAGAATTTCTTTTATTTATCAGTGAAATATATGTTTCATAAATTACCTGGCTTTTAATTGCCCTCTTAATTCCACAGAAGCAATAAGGAACCTGTCATGTAAAACTTTTCAAATAAGTCATTTACATTTAACATAACTTATTCCTAGCTGTAATCAGGCAAAACTACTTTTGTCTCAAAGCAGTGACAGAAGAGCTGGATGTGTCCTTTCGATCATGAGAACATCATGTTTGCTTTTCTTGTCGTCTATTCTCAGTCTGCCCTGGTTCATGTTTGCCTTCCTCTAATATCTCTTCCGTCATCTTTCTTGTGAAAAACTTTTTTTAAAACCCATTCCAAACTGTGATTTATTGGCTCCAGTCTTCATCTTTCTATTAACAAAAGTGTCTTAATCTTTAATCTCTTTGCTCTTTACATTTTTGTTTTACTTAATTAAGTGAAGCAGAGAACATTATTCCCACAATATAAGAAGTCAAAAAAGTCAACAGTGATGTTAGAGATGATTTGTTTTAGACTAGATGGACTGATTCAACTTTCAAATGTAATTGAAGGAAATAATTGATTTTACCGAAGCGTGTTAGACTGAAGATTCCCGGTTCAATTCCCGGCCCGGTGGGTCTTTCTGTGTGGAGTTTGCATGTTCTCCCCGTGCTTGCGTGGGTTCCATCCGGGTACTCCGGCTTCCTCCCACAGTCCAAAAACATGCAGAGTAGGTTAATTGGTCTTTCTAAATTCTCCCTAGGTGTGAATGTGAGTGTGATTGGTTGTTTGTATGTGGCCCTGGATAGACTGGCGACCTGTCCAGGGTGTACCCCTGCCTTTCGCCTGATATGCGTCGGGATAGGCTCCGACAGACCCCCGTGACCCGGAAACGGATAAAGCGGGTATAGATAATGGATGGATGGATGTTAGACTGATGTCTGATGCTGCTAAAAATAAATCCCTAAAAAATGTTTTCCTCTCTAGTTAGTCAAACAACTAGTTAAAAAGATGCTAACAGGAAACAACCCACTCCCTGCTGTGCAACTGTATGCTGCATACTGTATTCTACATTTTTGCTCAAATCTGTATGTACTAAAAACATGGTGTGCTGTTTCCAAAATGTCCCAAGACTTTTTGAGCTGGTACATTGTAAGATGTGGGTAGTGATTTATTATCTGGAGCCAGGATAAAGACTGGGTCTCACTTACATTAGGAAAATAGAAAGGGGCTTTTCTAACTTAGTCAAATAGGCCTTTTTTTTCTTCCGGTTTAACAAAACCGCTTTTGTTCATTCTGAGCATGATTGCCAGGACCTCCAAACTTAGCTTAATTCTTCTTATACTCCACATTGTTTAAAGTGCGTCTCAGCATTTTTCATCAAATTCAATACAACCCAGCAGCCCATGAGTTACACTTGGAAAACAGCCAGCAGCAATTTTACCTCAAAAGGTCGGCAAGAACTGTCGTCCATCAACAAGCTCTGCCACAAGGCAGCTTTTTAAAAAAAAATATTTACAAAGATGGACTGCTTAAGAAAAAAAAGTTTTTGTGCACACATAGCAGAAATTTAAAAATAATAGTCAAAAGTCACTCTTTGACCTATTTCTTGTGATAGAATGATCCAAAATGTAGCACTTTGGATCAGTACGACGTTCTTTGGGAAGTATGACACCAAATCTGATTAAATGTTATCAATAGAGGGCGCTAGAAGACTCACATGTCAATCCAATCCCTATCCAAGTAACTGCTTGAGATCATCTGAAACTTGGGATACTCATGAAAGGCTGCTGTTGTAGATGGTAACTTAAGTCTAATAATTAAAAATATTTGAGGCCGATCTTTAAAAACTTTATTGGTTCATTCATAATGACATTTGGAAAGAACGAGCTAATTATGAAACCAGTTACTAACTATTTAAACATTTACTTGCATATTTTGAAAAAAGCCTAAAGTGGAAACAAAACCAATTAGTTTGAGGCTTTTTATCCAATTTTGACAAAGCTTTGCTCAATTCATCTAAAAACAATCCAGACGAAAACATGTTAAAACAGTTTAAACGATCAGTTTTGAAATTCACGGGTCTAGCACAGAGAGGCATTTTGGGGCTTTATCTTGTGATATAATGATTCAAGATCAACTAAACTTGGTTGTATCAATCAGTGTTTGATTCTTTGGAAAGACACACAATTCAATGACATATCTTCCATATGGGGTGCTAAATCTTGCACATGTCATATGAACCCACTAAGATAAAATTATAAAATGTGCCACATATGTACAAGATATGTACAAGACATCAGCTCTTTGGCGCCTACTGCATTATTACTGACACTTGGAAAAATATGACACATGAAGAAACAATAACTTCCTCTAAGATGTTTTTTTTTCTTTCCTTTTTCCTTTTTTTTTGTTAGTCTTTAACACTCACAGAGTTGCATCTTGTCATTTTCCAATACAATTCTCCAAGAATGCACATGAACTGTCTGTCTGCGAGTGAAGTGGTGAGTGATGACTGACAGGATGTGATACTGGGTCGGCGTGGTAAATTATTGCGTCTTCCTTGTCATTTTTTAAGAGGGACGGCACTGCAGATTTCTTGTTGGATTAATTTCCAGTAGGAGAGCTCCATCTTTGTGCTCTCAAATTGCAGCAACCTCAAAGTTCAGGTTGTACTTTCCAGTTTTTAAAGGTGATGTAAGGAAACCATATATAGTACCTCACCACACTCAGCTGACCGTTTAACGCAGAAGGAAGGCTGGCTGCTGCAGCTGTTGGGGTGCTGTTGTTTGGGTTTTTTTTTTCTTCTTCCTCTTCTTTTCCATAAATGTTAATGTACGAGTGAGAAGTGGGCAAAGAGTAAAAGTGCTTGCTTGTAGCCCCAACAGCTGGTACGAAAAAGTGTGCCTGCGCAGTTAGGTTGGCAGCCTCAACGCTGCCGCAGTAATAGGCTGAGAATAATGAGCCACTTCAGCCACTTTTCTCACAAAAAGTGAGAGTTAGCACTCCTGTCATCGCCATCCAGAGAAATATAAAAGTCCCTCTGCAGCCCTCTTACTGTATGTTGACTTGCAGATTTTGTATTTATGGGTGTTTTTCTTCTCTATAAAAAGAAACATGCGTTGCTCTTTTGCAGATAATGTTTAATTTGACACACGCAGGAATGTTTAGGGCACTCCATGTCTTTTTTTAATCAAAGTTTTCATGACACTGATCTTACATTTTGTATGTATTTAAGATACAAACAGAAAACTTGGCTCTCTTAAACCTAAGTACAAGTAAAATCCTCATTATTACCATTGCTAACATTTGTATAGAACAGAGAAGAAAATAGTTAAATCTGTATTTCAATGCGAGGCGAGACTTTTTGTGAAGCTCATAAACAAAGGCAGCTCAAAGCGCTTTTCTAAGACATGAAGATGAAAAGAGAAAAATAACGTATTTAAATTATGAAAAAATAACATAAGAATGCATTTGAACCATAAAACTAGAACACACACAACATACACACAGTTAGTGCTTAACGGTTTTCGAGTTTGTGCGGTTCAATCCCACATTCGCAGTTGTTCTTGCAAGTTTTTTCCAAAACCTAAGCAAAAAGGCACAAAAATCTTTGTGGATTATTAAAGTTCACTCCCAGACGTCACTTTGTCTTTGGTTGGATTTCCCCAAATCAGCGCTCCGATCAAAACCCAGGTCTCACCGACCTGCCTGGTTCAGCTCCCCAAATATTATAACCACCTTTCACAAAACAGCAACAGAAACAGTAGAATTGTTCAATAAGTAAAGAGTACAGATATGTTTGATAAAAGAAAAAAAAAAACTATTGTCAGGTGTCCAGGTGAACAGCGGTTGCAGTTGTTGTTCTGGTTCTGTGAGGAGGACACCCTCCAGTCTGTATAAACCAAAAAGAACAGCTTGCGCAGTTATTTGGTGCCAAAAAGAATGTGTAAATTAACCCGAGGTTAAATGCTGACACACAAAATTACAAGCAAAATTCACTGCACATTCACTTAAGAGACCTTTTAATGGCTGGGAACAAGTGCAGCAAGCAAAAACCGCTTACGGTAAGCAACAATGTGGGTCCCTGCGTTTTCTTTAAAGGCAGACTTACACTGTGACATCCGCTAAAAAAAAGACATATTCTGCCTTTTCTTCAAATATTGATGCAATTTCCACAGATCTTAATGAGACAACTGTTACATAGTTGCTCTCTTATGAAGCAGCTATGTTCATAGCACCTTTTTTTAGGGAGTGGAGTCAGATACTTGACTCACCTCCACCCCCACTTCTTCACAGGTCCTATGTATTTGACCAATTCCTTTTAATTGGTGATGCTGCAATTATTGAAGATATTGTGTTAAACATGCACTGAACATTGTTGAGGTGCAATGAAAAAGAGAAACTGTGATGAGAAAATTAGCCGTCATACTTCTTCTCTAAGCCTTAAAATTCCATAATCCTGCCTTCCCTCCCAAAAAAAAGCATCACATTTTTCGAGATTCAACATTGCTGGTAAAATAATTCCTCAGGAATCGTAGCCAGATGATTAGCATGCAGCCCTAAAGCAGAGCTGCAGTAGCTCAGTTGTCATGGTCTTGTGAAATGGCGATCTGCGAGCTGCAGGTTGTGGCTCCTTGTGTGAAAAGTTTGTCGTATGGTGCGAAACGGTGTGGAGCACCCTTGAGAAAAGTATTTAACCTTTAACTGCTTCCCTTAATGTCACTCTGTCCCAGATAAGGGCCACAGCAAACCAGAGCAAGGAGGACAAGCTACCATGGAGCGACAATGCCCTCACATGGTGATACGAAGAGGAAAACTGGGGGGAGCATGTACTAACAAACCGAGTCAAGGAAAACACATCAGTGCTGAAAGAATTTCAATATAAATCTTGTAACTTGAAGAGAAAAAACAAAATAATATAAATATTAAATAAATAAATTAAAGGGCATTCAGTTGAATTGGTTTTGAAAAATGTAAGCATTATTTGATTTATTTTTTCACTTATCAAGTGTCAAATAGAAGAACCAAAACTACATTTGAAGGGACTTCAAATTACAATTGACAGGATTATTCTGTGTGTTATTTTTTTTTTATAAAAGCTAATCCTATTCCAGCTAGAACCACTACCCTGTCTACTATTCCTGAGCAGTCAAAAAAAAAAGTCCATTGAAAGATTTATTTTAATGTTGTACCTGCTATGTAGGAGATACACCAAGGTTAGTCCCCTGATTGTGCAACTATAAAGGCCTTCCAATTAAAAACTGACTAATAAATAAAAATGTCTCATTCATTTTGGATGAGTGGATGCTAATTTAAATCTGTGTTTTATATTCACAGATCGGATTCTTTGTGTTTCTTGTTCTTCTTCTTCCTTGGAGCCCCTGTACTAGGTCAGGAGCCAGCGCTGTTTTCTTTGTTTGTTTTTATTTTTATTCACTTTTGGTGGTGGTTCAGCCTCTGGCTGCTCATATGCTTGATGAGATTTTTTGAAATCTTATCTTTCCACTGACATAAGTCAAATTATCACTGATTCATAACTGCAGAAGGCTGTTCAGTTTGGCTTACTGATGTGGATCTATTACTGACTGGATTAAAATATCTTTTTATTTATATATTATATCAAGGGAGATTAAAAAATAGCCAAATGTTCAAAGGGATAGTATGTGCCACTTAACTGCAGTATAAACTGTAACACTGAAGGCAAATTAAAGCCAACAATCACTCACTCTGGATGGATGGATGGATGGATGGATGGATGGATGGATGGATGGATGGATGGATGGATGGATGGATGGATGGATGGATGGATGGATGGATGGATGGATGGATGGATGGATGGATGGATGGATGGGCAAAGAATGTAATTAGTTATTGAAACAAAAATACTTGAAGGATGTACTAACAAAAAGTGACCAAATGCAAGTTTTAAATAGTAAATAAAATCAAACAGAATGTAAAAAAATATATTTATAAAAACTAAAGACATGAGGAATTGTGGTTGAGAATGAATGGGATAAAAGCAGACAGAATTAATTCACACTGTGCAAATAGCAGTTTAGCCAAAGTTCTACGAAGACGAGAGAACTCGGAACGCTGACAAGCCCGTCTGAGGTACGGCGTTGTGAGGAATTGTACAGAGTT
Source organism: Xenentodon cancila (assembly GCA_014839995.1). Classification (NCBI taxonomy): domain Eukaryota; kingdom Metazoa; phylum Chordata; class Actinopteri; order Beloniformes; family Belonidae; genus Xenentodon; species Xenentodon cancila. Next base: position 18,712,771 of record CM026207.1, on the reverse strand, counting down.
ACTGAACATGACAGGAGAGATTTCTTGTATCTGTCGTCATGGTAGCAGTGCTGGATCCGTCTGTTGGAGAAGGAGCGCTGCTGCTGGTCCAGGAGGAAGTGGGTGAAGAGGGTGTAACCTCATAGATAACCTGATCTTGAGCCAAACTACGACATTTATAGTTTGACTTAGTGTCTTTTAATTAATAAACTTACTACCAAGTAATGTCTTCTACCAAAAGCTTTGGAGTTTAGTTAGGGATTACTTTAGTACTTCTATTTAATTTCAACAGATCAGACCAGACAAAATAAGTTTTCCCCTCTGTTGCCTGTTTAAGTGTAGGTGAGTTTCGTTTGAGGCCCTATTAAATTTTGTTTGCTGGGTCCCGGTTGAATTATACAAAAAAAAAAAAAAAAAAAAAAAAAAAAAATGATTACCTCCGAACAGCTTAAAATAGTTCCTGACTAAATGTCTTTTTTTAACTACCTTTCTGATGTCTCAGCTCATTCAAAACACTGCAGTTTAAATAAATTAGGACTTGTTCCCAAATGAACGTGGAACAAGTTTCAAATGCCCAAGGTTCATGAATTGATAAGAGAGAAAAAAAGACTCGCTGCATAAGTAATGAGAATACTCTGACAGAGTTGCAGTGTTTTATCACATTTCCTTTAACCCTGAGAAGGGATTAATAATGCCAGAGCAGAAGGCAGGCTGGGGAGTTAAAACTGTGTAAACTCACTTCTATGGCTCAGTATGGTAAACTTCTTGGTATGATCATAGAAATATACCCCGCTTTTATCACTGTGGGAGGAAAAGTTTGGCGAAACATTTGGAACGCAACCCGTCTTCTGCATTAACCAGTTTTTCTACAGACTTGTTTATGATCCCTGGAGTTTTAAAAGTAACTGGGAGACACAGCCTTCAGTTTCAGGCTCCTATCTAGTGGATGCAGCTCCCATTCAGTGTTGGAAAACAAACACCATCTCTGCCTCAAATATTAGGCTTAAACCATTTCTTTTTGATGAAGTTTATAGTTAATAACTTTAGTGATGACATGTGCATGCTCTTCTTGTATGTACAATGTTATTATTGTCTATATTTATTGTCATCTTAGGCCTTCGACCGGTCCAGTTAAACTGCAGCTGACAATGAGTCTGATTCTGTTGGAGGTTTTTTTTCCTCTCCACTGTCGCCTTGCACTTGCTCAGGATAGGAAAGTGGACCAAGGTGTAGATTCAATGCAATCTGGCCCTTTGTTAGGCTGTTTTTTTTTAATGAACTGAGATTACATTAACTTGACTCAGAGGGAAATCATTTGATTATAAATTGTTATATGGATCGTGCTTGAATGACAATAAACTGGACTGAAATTAAATATAATTTGGACTTTAATGGATTATTTAACGTTTTAAAGTGGAGGACCTTTTGTGTAAAGTGCCTTGAGATGAATTGAGATGAGTTGGTGCCATACAAGTGAACTGAATTGAATCGTAGTGAAGTGAAGTTCAAAGGTTTGACGTCTAAATTAACTCTTTGAATAAGCTTGTAATTCTTTGAACTTTAGACATTTGCAGTGAACTAAGGGGCATTGCCACCAGAGTGATGCCCCAGTTCACCGCCTGAGATTTGTTTACTTCTCATTTAGGGATTTCCTGGTTCTCCTCACTATTCCACTCTCCTAGCAGATCCACCTCCTGCTGCTGTTCCTGCTTGCTTCAGCTGCACTGATGATTCAAACTTGTGATTGATTACTCCAGCTCACTTCATGAGATCAGTTCTTGCCAAGTGCAGTTTTTATTTATTCCCCTTTCTTGTAATTTGACCATGACTGTGATGCAGTTTCTGCCTTTTGCTAAACACCTTTTTGAGCTGGTTGGGAATGTCATCCTGACTTCCAGTTCAGATTCTTTTGGATTTGTTAGACATGTTTGGACTGTTCACCTGTGGCCCAAGGCAAGTTTATTTGTTTAACAAATTTGATGCACAACACAAATAAAGTACTTTACATAATTAAAAAAAAAGTGTTAAAAAAGTTTAAAAGCAGAAATTAAAGACAGGCAGAAATAAGTTAAAAAGAATAAAACAAATGAGATGCAAGAAATAATGGTTGAGTTTATGTTGGATTACTCAAATGCAGCAGTAAATGGGTTCAGAAAGTAGGCGTGACCCTGACGACCTGAGGGTTCTGGTTGGTTCATAATGGACCAGGAGATCAGAGATGAATTTTGGCCAGAGACCATTTAGAGATTTATACACCAACAGCAGGATTTTAAAATCTATTCTGTGACAGACTTGAAGCCAGTGTAAAGATCTAAGAACTGGGGTTATGTGGTCCAGTCTCTTGGTCTTAGTGAGGACTCGGGCAGCAGCGTTCTGAACTAACTGCAGCAGTTTGATGGACTGATTTGGGAGACCCGTGAGAACGGCATTACAGTAGTCCAGTCTACTGAAGAAAAAAGCTTGGACAAGTTTTTCTAAGTCCTGCTGAGACATCAGTCCTTTAAGCCTCAATATGTTCGTTAGGTAAAAATAGGCCGACTTCACTAATGTCTTAATGTGGCAGGTAAAATTCAAGTCAAAGTCCAGAACCACTCCCAGATTTCTGGCTTGGCTGTTGGTTTTTAGCTTCTCTGCTCAAAGCTGAGTGCTGACTTTTAATCTTTTTTCCTTGGCTCCAAAAACTATTATTTCTTGGTGAAATGGTTATATAGATTTGTGTGTCATCTGCATAGTTATAGTAACACATTTTAGGTTTAGGAGCAAGAAGGAGGATATACATGTTGAACAACTGAGGCCCCTGAACTGAACTTTGAGGAACTCCACGTTATTTTTGTTTGCTCCGATTTGTAGTTACCTGAAAACACAACAATAGTCTCTGTCTTTCAGATTTAGGACTCCAACCAGGCAAGTGGTGTGCTAGAAAGTCCCATCCAATCCTTCAACTGGTTTATCAAAATGTTATGTTTAACCAACCCAACTGTCAAGACTTGGATGCCTTTGTTCCTTTGTTACTGAACAGATTTCATTAAAAGCATCCGTTTAAAAGAATAATAATCATAAATATAATCATAACAACTGCAATCTAGCACATACACGCTAGGTTGAGCTTAAACAATCAGATAAATTAAAACTGGACTTTCACACCTTTTTGCCTGTATTTTACCACCAGAAAACATGTTTTATGTTTTGAATCATCCCAATAAAGTACTATACTGATTTTTTTTTTTTTATGGTTCCCTTTATTGCTTAAGTGATAGTCATTAGATGAAATAATCAGAGCTTTTTATTCCTGTCTCACTTAAGCTGAAGAAGAGGATCCATGAAGATTTTGTATTTTTATTCAAGGCCACATGCATCATCTTGTCGACTTGAGTATCTTATGTGCACTTAACAAGAACTAACTACGCTAGAAATGCTCACATCTGAGTAGTAGTTAAGAGTGTAGATGATTTGGGAAATAACATTTCTTAGAAGACAAAATTGTTTAGTTGCACCATAGTTTTAAATGTTTAAATATGAGGAACAGTATAGCAGCATGAACTCATGTCCAGAAGCCAGTGCTGCTGGTTAAACCGGTTACATTTGCCAGTTCATTTCATCCTTCACTTTCAAATCAACAGTATGAAGGAATCATATTGTATTGGTAACATCCATTTCTTTTGTTTGTTTGTTTTTTTGCACATTTCAAGGAGATTTGTTTCTTCTGGTGAGATTAAAGGGAAAAGCATCACATATGGTGGTTTAGACAAGAGAAAACAGGATGTTTTAAAACATTTACAAGCCGCCTTGTTATTTTGAATTCCATACGACGTGTGAAAAAAAAGAAGCTTTTCACCCTCTGAGAAAATCACAACAGGCTTCTTTTCCCTCTTTTAGCGAGATAACTTCCAGATAAGTAGCACAGATCAGAGGAGTTTTCACTGACAATGATAAAACTGGGCACAAACTGTTTCAGCATGTTTTGCCAAATATGTGTCTTCACTATTTGGTAAACAAGAGTAATGTAGCTGCAAATGACGATAAAATGCCTAAATGCTCCCAAATAAGTGCGGTTGGTCATTGGTTTTTGAAGCTGAAGATTTATGTTCTCTCCCCTCAGAGGAAGGTCATATCTTTTTGGGTCATATTTGCTTTGATGCAGCAGATATCTTTTCTTTATTCACTGCAGGAAACACACACAGACAGGCAGATTTGTGCAGCTATCCGTTTGTCTTGCATTTATAATGTACAGCTTCACCCAGTGTTCTCCAGTTAAGGTCCTCAAACACCACTGCCCTGCATGTTTGAGATGTTACACCTCCAATGAAGTGATCACTATCAGCCTGCACCAGTCTGTCAGTGAGACATTCATTTGAATCGGGAATGTTGGAGCAGGGAAACATTGAAAACCTGCAGGACAGTGACCCTAAAGGGGTAAAACTAGGGGATACTAGTTTAACCCAAACCTTTATAAAACTAAGACTCAGACTTCAGTCCTGATCAAGGGGCCATGTCCAGGTTGCTACTCCTGACTCAATTAGGTGCTGAAAAATGCATTTCCTCGACTTGCCACTGGGGCTGGTTCCAATGACAAATCAGTCTCCTTTGACCCCCGTGGCAACATGTCCAACTTTGCAGCATAAAGAAATATATTTAAAGCCTGATAAGGTGTTTGTTTTTATGCATAATAGTATTTACATAAGCCTTCCATGGCATAATGGAAATATGTATTTATTAGTCAGAGAAATGAAAATATTTGCCCCTGTTGTTAGAACAGGACATTTTAATTGAGCTCATTATTAAAATATTAAAACACCTGAGCACCGATAAAATGTCGAAAGAGGTGGTCTCACTTGCCGGTCAGCAGCTTCCTCTCTTCATATCTCTAGGAGCAGTGATATAAAACCAACCTGGCAACAAAAGTACACTAGAAATAAGGTACAGTATGTTGCCATGTTACAAGTTTACAAATAAAGCTTTTATTTGATATTTACATAAAGACCATGGAAAGACTGTAATGGGTATTGCAATGTTTTAAACGGTTTATTTAGCAGCAAAACATGTTCCATCAGTGGAGTCCATCAGTAATTAGTTTATTGTGAGTTGAAGAGCCTGATGGCCTGGTGTAGGGCCTTCGCTGGTTCGGCATGTGCAGACAGATTCCTGCACCGTCTGGCAGATGGTAACAGGGAGAGCAGTCTGTGCGCTGGGTGGCTGTGATCCAGCACGATGCAGCGCGTCTTCCACGGCCACCGTTTGTGGTAAATGACCAGAATGGATGGAAGATTGTTTCCACTGATGTGCTGCATAATCTTCACCACTCTTTGTACTGCTTTCTGGCTGTGACTGGAACGATTCACTCAACTGTTCAGAGCAGGCCTCCAATACCCCACATGGAGACGTTTGTGAGGATGCAAGAGTTTTATGCAGAACTGCAGACTCCTCAGAAAAACACAGCCACCGGCAAACCTTTCTGACCACAGTGTCGGTGTGGAGAGACTGATGTGACTGCCAAGGAATTTAAAGTTGCTGACCCTTTATAAACCTTGGTGTTGGTAATGTCGATGGAGAAGTGTCTGCCACCCTGCTGTTTCCCAGAAAGTCCACAGTCATCACTTTGGTTCTCCTGGCGTTCACAGAGAGGATGTCATCCTGCTTTGACCACCTTCACAAGCAGTCTCATCATTGTCATGGAAAGGGCCAAGATGTTCATGTCAGCAGCAAAAACCAAACTGGAGGGTTCCTGTCCCAGATAAGCAGGGTTTTTGACCAACATGATGGCACAGTATAACTCCTCCTGTTCATGCAGGTGAGTGTGCGTTACCAGGCCAATGGCATCACCTGTGGCACTGCAGGCACATTATATATAAAAAAAAATAATTTTATATAAAAGAAATGGGTTCAAGCTGTCAAGCAAAGAGGAAAACACGTGAGTTTTCAACTTGCCGTCGTGTTCAAAAATTAAAGTTAGTTTTGTGGGGGGGGGGGGGGGTTGTTTTAACAACTGTTTAAAAAGTTGCCTGATTTTAAGTTAAACAAAAAAGCTAATGAAATGTAAAATTTTACATTTGATCATTTTACATCACATAATAACGTCCCCTAACAAGCTGTGCAGTAGTACTGTCTGTAGTAAAAGAATATCAGGATCCAAGTCCAGGATGGTCATATAGATTCAGTTTTATTTTTACTTATTGTAATTTTAAATATCAAATGTTAACACTAAAAATAAATTAAAAAAAAGCAGCATTAACTTTGAAAGCTCTTTTAATTTACAGTGTTTATTCCTTTTTTTTTTTTTAATCAGCTTAATGACAGAATTCTCTATAAATCTGATGCATTGAGATGGATAATTTCTTATTAGTTCTGACGAATAATACTAAGAGACAGTCTCCAAACCTTGAAGAGAAACCAGTTTATAATCAGCTTTTTATGATCTTTAACACCCATCTCTTAGTGACCTTCACAAAAACGTACATGATTCTTGGGACCTACATGCAAAACTCATGTTGACCTCAGTGAGAGTATAATTTTGTCAATTTCAAAATATAGCTCATCGAAGTAATAAGAATATTTTTAAAGAACGTCTTGTGTCAGTAGTGTAGGTTTTAACCTGTCAAAGTGTTTTTAGTCTTTAGAAAAATGTATCACTTTGTCTACTTTACACATGACGCATATTCATTTTTGTTACAGCAGCTTTTTCATCAAACATGAATTCACAGGTGAAGAACCAGAAGAAAGGGTACAGCAAAGGACACGCCCCGTACAGCAAAGGACACGCCCCGTACAGCAAATGACACGCCCCGTACAGCAAATGAGACACCCCGTACAGCAAAGGACACGCCCCGTACAGCAAAGGACACGCCCCGGTAGCAGATGAGGCACAATTTAAAACACAAGAAACTTGTACTCCAAGAAGCAGTGGCAATCAGTAAAAGACCTTGGCACAACTTGACTACATACCTGCGAGCAGCAATAGCCGATATTTCTTAGGGGTCTCCGGGTGGGAACATTAACAATGATGTGACCGAGGGCAAGAAGGAGCTAGAGTACCTGCTCCAGCACGCCTGGCTCAGTCTAAGGGGTCTTTGACAGACTTATGCACCTCTTGATGCTCTGAGAAAGAAGTGATCCGTTCATCTAATTAAATTGTGTTGGCACAGGGAGGCAGCTACAACACACAGGGAGGTGGAACAACTGACCGCTGCTTTAACTGCTACAATGAAATTCAAACTAATTATTTAAAAATCATACGCTGTGATTTTCTGGACTTTTGTTTTAGATACCGTCTCTCACAGTTGTAGAGTACCTATGATAAAAATGACAGATGTGTACGTGCGTTGCACGTGGGAAAACCTGCAAACCGACAGTGTATCAAGTCCTTGTTCTCCCCTGTTTGTTCAATGTGCGTACAACTGTGGTGCCTTAGTGGTGGAAGAAACTGAAGTAAAACCTTTGGTGATCTTGCTTTCTCACAAATATTAAGGTTTCAGCCGCATATTCACGTGTTGTGATTTTCCTTTTTGGTGACAGTTTGTGGAGAAAGAACATAATAAAAGGGGAGTATGTCACATGTCCTCTAAACTGTGTAGAGTTGCTGTGCCTCTTGAAACTGCCTCAGCAAACATTAAGGAGAATTGCACAAAAGGGAATGAAAAACAGTTAAATAACTGTCACCCGGTTATTGTGGTTCCAGGATAAGTGTTTGTGTTGGGTCCTTTCAATTACCTGCCAACGGATAAGGTCGATTATTTCTCTGCCACAACAAAAAAAATATTTCTTCATGTTTGTTACTTGGCATTTTTAGGATTTTGACTCTTGACTCCGGGGCAGCACGGTGGCTTAGTGGTTAGCACTGTTGCCTCACAGCAAGAAGGTTCCCGGTTCAATTCCCGGCCCGGTGGGTCTTTCTGTGTGGAGTTTGCATGTTCTCCCCGTGCTTGCGTGGGTTTCCTCCGGGTACTCCGGCTTCCTCCCACAGTCCAAAAACATGCAGGGTAGGTTAATTGATATTTCTAAATTCTCCCTAGGTGTGAATGTGAGTGTGATTGGTTGTTTGTATGTGGCCCTGGATAGACTGGCGACCTGTCCAGGGTGTACCCCTGCCTTTCGCCTGATATGCGTCGGGATAGGCTCCGACAGACCCCCGTGACCCGGAAACGGATTAAGCGGGTATAGATAATGGATGGATGGGACTCTTGACTCCCCCAAAAAAAATCAAACACAAAAAAGTTTTTTTTAAATAGTTTTTGAACTAATCCTCAAACAAGTGAATAGTAAAGTTCAATAATTTCTTCATGTTAATGATGGATACATACGGGGTTTAATTATGGTGTCTGGGTATTGTGATTCTGTAAAGACAACCTGTGGATAAGCTGTAACTGTGTGCTGTCCCATTTAGGTGTTTAGGCTTTATTACGTACCCTGCTAATGAGAAAAATGTTGACCTAATAATCTACAACAAGTATTAAACTAACTACTGGTACCATCAACCGTGACCGGACTCATCACAAAGGGATGTTTTGCTTCTTTTTAAATTTAAAGAACATTTTCCCAGAATGCAAAAAGAGCCGTGGATTAAAACCTTACTTTTGGATTTTCATTTTTCCTACCAGGGCTTCCCGTCCATCTGTCCAAACCTGCCGTCTGTAGATTTCAATTTCGCCTTCGAAATATTCAAATTGCTTCTGCTGCTTAAAAACGGAAACAAGTTTCCAAACTAGAGGGTTGTGCCGGAGACCAACGCATGTCTTCTTGTTTGACAGTCAGCTGTCACATCCCACCCTCCAGCCAGACTGTTCAGACGTAAACTGTGTATCTGTGAAAAAAAACAAACAATCGAATTGCATTTGAAACCACCTCCATATGGAGCTGCAATCAGATTTAGAGGGAAGAAAACCAAACACATTTCACGTGGTCTTTGGCTGTTGGCCATAAATCTATCTAGATAGAATCTGGATGTGCTGAAAATCGGATCTGGGCTGGAAGTCTGAACATAACCGAGGGGAGAGGGGTGAGTTTGACACCCAAAAACATGCCGTTGAGCACAGAAAAAGATTTTAATTTTCCCCGATTCTTCCTTAAATATAGCCTTCAATACCATGCCAAAAGCGCACGTAACACGCTTGAGATCGTAAACACCAACTCAACTTTATCTGCTGCAGCACAGAAATTAGTTGTTGTGGGTGTGAGTTACACGAGACTGAACGTCCAGCGCTCTCTTCTAGTTTACAAACTAAAGGAGGTCCTGATCTGTAACGAAATCAAAACCATGTTGATTTATTCAGATGAGCAACACAGAATATCAACATTAAAAGCAAAACCAAAATAAAACATAAGGCAACAGACCCAGGAACCAGGTAAAGGATGAAACCGTGTCCAGATGGTTCAGAAGGATTTTCTGAAACGTTTAATCAAATAGCTGCTTAAATGGGTTCATTCTTCAAACCATTTTCTATAAAATAAAACAAAACAAAAATATCTTTTGAGAACTATTTTTGTGCAGCAGACGATTGCAGATTCTTTTCTCTTGTACAAACTTGAATTGCTTCTCCACGTTGACTTCACAGGGTGCAGAGCCTGATTAACGACTTCAAACTCTAAAATTTGGACCAATACGTGACAATTTTGAAAACTGTGAGTGGTAACTGAAGCAACTGGACCTGTAGCTTCCTGAAACTGATGCCTCCAGCAGATCCGTGAACGGAAAGAAAATTAGAATACAAATGTGCGATCTCTTTCCAAGAGTACAGTGTAATATAAATAAAATAATAAAAAGTTTCAGATTCCTGAGCTATGCCACACCTTGAAATTCATTTGTAATCTGTATGAATTTTGAAGTTATTTTTTCAAAACATTTCACAAACTACAAAAACCCATTTTGCTCCCATAGGAACACGTTTAATGTGGTTGTGAACATGGTGAGTCCAGAGCTGCTGCAGTGATCGCAGCTGAGAGACGGCTCCGGTACAGGAAAACAACTGCAATCACAACAATGTTTAGGTGACGTGTTGACAGGCTGCACAGAGGCTACTCAAGGCAAGATATCCGGACACAAACCACCGACTGAAGGCTGGCAGACAATTACAATGCATCGTTAATGGCTTACAGGATTAGAGGGGAACTCCACTCCATTTAGGAACAAGTAATCCATGGAAATGTCGAGATTAAAAAACAAAAAGCAAAATAGAATACTGTAGTTCTGAATTTCATTAAAAATGCTATGGGACAATGAAAATACAGGTTTAATAAACTGAAACTAAATATGAATCTGAAAGAAAAGCCACTGGACAGTAGATAGGCTGTTTATGACCAAATTAATAACATTTGTGCTCTTCAACTGAGTTCGATTTCCCAGTAATTCTGAAGCAGTGAAAACAAGAGCGCTATCAAGAGGCAGACAGATTCATGTTTGACAGCAGAATACGTCCACATCAGCTTTCTTACAAAAAAGGAAAATATTCACATAAAGAAACACATCGTCAGCATCCCTTAAACATTCATACAAGTATACATACAGTAACTCAATGAAACAAAAATCCTGCCACATAAAATCCAACCCCTACTACAAAGCTGACATACTGCCGAACAGCAGCATATTTAGATTACCTCCTTGCTGCTTATGGAGGAAAAAAAAAAAAAAAAAAAAAAAATCATCTGCCTGTATAAACTTCTGAAAGTTTCCATTTCGGTCTAAAGTTTAGGGTTTGTTGCCCAAAACAGTTTAAAGTGTGTGTATCACAGAGCAAACGGGTTTCCTATAAGAACTATATCTACCTCTGCACAGCATCAAGGCTTAAAAGGTCTGAAATATCCGATTTCAAAAACAACCTAATGATTCAAGTCCACTCTTTTTCCTGGAAATATCCACATAAAAATAATTAAGACCAAAGAAAAAGATAAAAATCTAAAATACAATTCCAATCACAGTGCAATAAACTCGCAAAGATTCGTCCAAACCAATTTGACTCTACTCAAACCGAGCTGAGGTCAGCTGTAGATCCAGGAGCTTTTTTAAACTCAGCGTCGACTTTAATCCAGCAGGTGGTGCTATTGTACTGTATTACGGAAGAACGGAATACAGGCCTGTTTCAATGGTGGTCTGAACAAATGTTACTGACAAGCACACAAGCAGATGTTTATTAATGAATATGCAAAAAAAAAAAAAAAAAAAAAAAAAAAAAAAAAAAAAAAAAAAAAAAAAATATATATATATATATATATATATATATATATATATATATATATATATAAATCTATATATATAAATATATATATATATATATCTATATATATATATATATATATATATATCTATATCTATATATCTATCTCTCTATCTACTCTATCTATCTATCTATATCTATATATCTATATATATATATATCTATATAAAAAACATTGTAATAGAATACAGCCATTTTCTCTGTTTTAAATCACATCAGTCAGACTTTAAGTAAATGGGACAAACAAAGAGACAATGTTAATTCTCATGTGCGGTGCCAGAATGGCTGCCCCAAAAAAATGGGATTGGGAATGGTTTGAAAATGAATAGCAAACATTCTTTGGCCACATACATCAATCAGTCCTTTCTGACGTATGACTGCAGGGCCACACGTGAACCTTGTGTCTACATCGTGGTAAATCTGTCATGGATCTGAACAACAAAGCTGAACTATGTGACAAAGATTGGTAAATAGGATTCTTTTGTCCTTCAGGGCAGACTATATTCCTCTAAACCACACTGTCTGAACTGAAATATATTAAACATCCAAAGTTACAAACATCTACAGGTCCATTCAATGTTCATGTCATGTCGCCGTCTTGCAAACCATTTTCCTAAATGGTCGGGTTTAGATAGATTTATCTGGTTCAGTCTAGTAAATCAGCGATGCATGCAGATGCCTTCAGAAGGAAACTGCTTGAGGTCCGCTCGAGGAAACCTTCCTTACGTGAGTTTACTGGTCTTATTGAGTTCACAGCCACAGTTGAGAAGCACGAGTCGAAGCCAAGAGCAAACAAGAGACAATGAGAAAGCACAGGTTTACCTTTGTCAGCATGCTCTGTTGTGTCACCTGGAAACAGCTTGTTTTGGTATTAAAAGCCAATGTAGGTGACCAAGGCTCCCTCAGCCTTCTACTGAACCATCGCTTTTACACTTATTTCCTCTTAACCGCAAAGATATGATAGCGTCCCCTATTAACATTCATGATCATGGCGAGCTCCACTTGTCACACATGCCGGGGGGCTTCGTGGATGAAAATGCAGAGTTCACCGGAGGAGGAGTGCAGCCTCCAAACTGGAAGATTAATGGTGTTTTTGTAGACTTCTCTTGATGTACCTCATGGCGATCGTGGTCAGTCAGCGAAGACAAGCAGGGTACATACAATTAATCACCTCTAAGTGGGGTTTGGGGATGAACTGAAGCTCAAAAGTTTGTCCTTCTTTTCGGCCTCGCCCCCACCCCCCCCGTGGTTCTCTCATTCTCGCCTGCGCCACGTCGTCTCCGACGAGAGGCACGAGAGTTGGTAAAAAGGAGGATCAGTTGTGTCGTGATGAGAACTGAAAGTGAGCGTGTGGGGGGGCAGGAGACGCCGTTACCATATGTGAGATTCACAGTGAGTCATTTTAATGACGCCGACCCCTCCACCTAACCGGCGGTAGTTCATTCCACCATACAACCTAGAGAGAGGTGAAAGGTCGAGAGATGAGAACAAACAAAGCGCTTCAGGTAAAAAAGCTCAAGGATTCATGCAACAGTTATTCATTTTGTACATCAGTTTCGACTGTAGGAGCATTCAGTCTGAGCAGCTTGAATTTAAGACGACGTCTTAATACACGTTTGGCTCAAACAGGTAAAGGGTTTTCTCATCAACCAGGGCCTTTGCCTGGAGATTCGCGAAGTCCACAAGAACCATACGACCCATTTGCTTCACAGCTGCACTTGGTAGAAACCATGTTCACGTGCGACGTCAGTCTAACATAGAATTCCATTTACCTCCACGTATTGGCGTCAGGATCATAGACTTCTATTGTTTTTAGATATGTCGTTCCATCAAAGCCTCCGACCGCCATCAGCTGCCCGTTCACCACTGCCAAGCCCACCTACGGACACACACAGTCACATTTCTGCCTCACACAAAACGCAGAGTGCGTCACTTACGATGAGCCCCGTGTTAATTTCCTATTCTTCACAGTAACACATAAACACTGATAAAGCTCTCACCCCACTCCGCCTGGACGTCATAGCCACTACTGGAGACCACTGGTTGGTCCTTGGGTTGTATCGCTCGGCGCTGCTCAGCTCTGTGGTGTCGTCCCTCCCTCCTACAGAGTAAATCATGTCCTGGTAGACCGCACACCCCAGATGCTTTCTCCTGGTTCCCATGGGAGAGACGGTGTGCCAGCGGTTTTCTTGAGGGTTGTAGCGCTCCACTGAGATGAAAAACAGCGAGAAAAGGAAGGAGGAGCATCTTTTGTGAAAAGACAGCAAAAGGTTAACACCATTTCACAAAAGTAGTCATAAAAGCTAAAAGACAGAAACCATCACCCATGATGCATCTCCTCGTTTCCCTTATATCCTTCTTTCCTGTTACATTCATGGGTTAACTTTTCATTGTCTGTACACATGACTAAAAGCCACACCTGTATTTAATGGAGAAGTCCCATCAGACCCTCCCACAGCGTAAAGAAATCCCCCCAGCACAGCGACAGCAACACCCAGTCGCCTGGTGCTCATGGAGGCCACCCGAGTCCATTTGTTCTCCTTCGGATCATACCTGAAAACATCAAAGATGTAGCGTTTTTTCATGTTTGTGGGCAGGACATGAACCGCAACCAGTTACTAGGCAACAAAGGGTAGCAAAACTAAACTAAAACTGGGATTGGGACTCATGTACATGAGGAGTTATACCTTTCAACAATGTTGAGACAAGAAACCCCATCCTGTCCTCCCACAGCGTACAGATATCCACCAAGGACCGCGACACCCACGCTGGTACGACACGTGCTGGTGGGGGCCACATCGCTGCTCCACTGATTGGTCTTAGGATCGTATCTGGATGGGTACAAACATCCAGACCAAAATAAATATGTTTTTACATTAAGATATGCTAAAGAATGTTGCACATCTTCGTCTAAAGAGAGCCAGAGCCACGGCGACAACCTTTCCACAGAGTTGAGATACGATGAACCGTCATGTCCTCCCACGGCATAAAGCAAGTCATCCAGGACGCTGACGCCAACACCGCACCGGCGTTTGCTCATGGACGCTACCATGCGCCACTCATTCGTCTGTGGGTCGTAGCGCTCCACGCTGGAAATGGCATCTCCACTGCACCAACCACCAACTGCAGAACAAGACGGTGGGGCACAGCCAGTGTGGCATAAATAGAAGCATGTTTTTGGTTTTTTTCCCACTTAAAAGTGATTATTATTATTTTTAATGCAGCAACTCCCCCTTTAGGCAAGGAGGTTAGGTCACTCTTATATGATTTGCTCTTGTTCGATCACTGTCTCGTTTTTTTTCCCCATCATTACTTTGAGCCTGTCAGTAGCCTAATATGTGCACTGAGACCCGTGAGCCAGCTTCATGATGGTTGTTGTGACGGTGTCGAAGACTTTGGTTTTTGCTGATAGTCGGGGTGAAAGACTATGACAGCTAGACGGCGCTTCCTAAAAAGGTAATCAAATGTTCTGCCAAATTAAACTGAAATTTAGCCACTAACCTGCAAAAAGAACCTCTCCACATCGGATGGGTTTCCTCGGCCGGGTTCTGGGGCCCTGCATCAGCGGCCTCTCCTGTGGCAGCAGCAAGTAATTCTTTGCCTCATCAACAAGGTCTCTGAAATAACAAAGAAAGTCATCTTTAAATCATAACTCAACTCTTACATTCTCAAGTAGAATTCAAAATGAGGAAAACTAAAAAAAAAATGAATGCATCCAGATCTTCAGCAGCATTTTTTTTCCAGCCAAAAACATCTGAACGGTTCACAAATTGTATCTTGACCACACACCGGCACTCCTCGTCACTTTTGATGAGGGGGTCTGAACCCACGGTACCCACAAGAAACTTAGGGCTGAGCAGCGGTAAGCGGACATGCTGAAGGACCTGCAGGGGACAGGATC
This sequence comes from Xenentodon cancila, assembly GCA_014839995.1. Classification (NCBI taxonomy): domain Eukaryota; kingdom Metazoa; phylum Chordata; class Actinopteri; order Beloniformes; family Belonidae; genus Xenentodon; species Xenentodon cancila. Next base: position 18,697,690 of record CM026207.1, on the reverse strand, counting down.
TCACATCAGATTGTATTTTACAAAAACAAAATCATAGCTAACAAGCAATGTCTCACATTAATCAAAGACAAGTTAAACTAAGTCCTGATAAATCATTGAGAATAACAAAAACATAAGGATTAAAGCAAACATGGGTGTTGGACATTCCAGGTGCTTCCAAGACTTCCATGCGTGAGTTGACTCTGGGTTCCAGAGAAGTTAACTGCGGTGTTGGAGCAGGTCAACTGTATACGCTGCAGTAGATGTAACATCCTTCTCCACCAACACACCTGGGGCAGCTGGGGTCTGCGTTCCTGGATGCTGTATTTCACCCAGGCCATGACAGCATTGAAAACCTGTTCTTCACTCCGCACGTTAAGCTCATCACTGGAAATGATGTCAATCAGCTGGTTGGCAGGCAGCAGCATGAACTCCTCACTTTCCATTACCTACGACAGGACAGTCAAACAAAAGTCTCAAGTTTCCAGCCGTCAATCGGTGAATCACTTTTCAACAGCAAAGCATTTTGGAATGGTTAAACAGATGAATGCACCTCCTTCAGTCAATCTTAAACTTTTAAACAAAAGCTGAGGTTGTATTGTGAAAGATGATCAGCAAGGCACTTTATTAAACTGAGCTACAGGTTGGATGAGCGATTTCTCGATTATGTTGCAGCTTCTGTTTTGTTTTGTTTTTTTTTTAAACCAGAACCTCCAGAGTCCTAGCTCCTGCTCTTCTATTCCTCTCTTGGTGAAGTTAATGACCATTTAATAAAACTTTTCCACCAAGTGAACATCTTAAAACATCAGCAAAACAAATGGGTGCATAAATTTGTTTAATCTGAAAGAATTATGCATTTTTACATTTTGATTTTCAATAAAAAACTTGCTGTGCAGGCACAAAGACAGGAATGTTTAATCTTTATTACTGAATATTGCAGATGAACCTCTTTCATTTCACGTAACACCAGTGTTCCCACTGCACATACAATTTAAAGAAAAATAACAGATTATAACTTTTAATCTACAATAAACCAAGATATGAAGTTCTGTTTCCCAGGAATTATACAGTGGTGACATTTAAAAAGGTCCATCGCCAGCATTGATCTTTTTGTAGTATTTTTTTCCCCGTTGTACAATAAGACCTACATTTTTTTCTTATCAGATTTATTTTGGCATAGGAGGTGCTTAAATTATGTAAAAACATGTTTGTACTGAAGGCAAAAGACACAAACTGTCACAAATCTAACAGCAGGATGCCCGGTCATGACCCCGCGTCACGCAGCTGGAGCAAAGGCATCTGTGCTGACTGATCATGGCGGTGAAGGTAGGGCCACCTGTTGCTCATTTATTGTCATTTTAACAGTATAAAACACACGTAATCGGAAAACGTGAAACCTGAGAATTAAAATGGAAAGGAGAGAGCTCCTCTTTTCTCACCACACTAAAATCACATGCATCTTTGTAAATCTTACAAATTTGGGAAACTATATTGAGTTGTTAATATTTAGCCCGCACTCCAAAAGTTGTGTAGTTACAGATACAATATGTATGGATATCAAAACGATAAGCAAATGTGCATGAACTAAACAAAGGTGATCGTTTGACACTGTTTTCTGCCGACTACATGTAAACAGACACATGCTTTCAATGAGGTCAGTAAGTCTCACATACACAGGCTGCACGTCACTGCAGAAGCTCCAGGAACAACCAGACTCAGATCTTTGAAAACGTGTTTGTGCAGATACATTTGAGTACCACAAACACTGTGACATCAGAACTACAGCTGTTGAAGCTGGATGTGCTTTTACCTCTTGAAAATTATGCTGAGTGAACTTGTCTGCGATCCGAAGCAGCTCCCGGCAGGAGTGCGTGTCAGCGAAGGCCCTGATGCCCAGGCAGTTGGATGGATCCAGCTGCCTCTTGAGGAACTCGCAGCAGGCCTCCTGGATCTCAGCCAGCTGGAGAAGGCAGGCCGCAGGTAGCAGCGTCTGGACGTTCCCCTCCTCTACAGTCACCTTGAAGGGAGCATATCAGAAAAGGAAAGATGTGTGTGCAGAGGAGTTGGAGCAGGACATGCCATCTCAGCATCTCCTCTGTGATGCACTGAAATCTCATGACTTGTATTAAAGTAAAAGAACAATAAAAAGCCTTCACAAAGAAAACATGAACCCTTAAGAAAGCTCTGTAAAAACTCTGACTTTTCTGGCCCAGTGAAGAACTGAGAAAGAAAGCTGCATTATCACCCATGTCTACCATAAACAAAAAAAAAAAACAAAAAAAAAACAACAACAACAACAAAAAAAAACTGAGTAAATGCAGAAGTTTCACCAAAAGCTGCAAGTCATTCTCAAGCTTCAAAAATAGGGACGTCTGAGAAGATGGAGCCAAAGAAGCATTTTTTTGTTGTTTTTTTTTAAATGCACAACTTGCCCTCTGAAAGCCCTGGATCATGACCGCAGATACTTGTTAAATCAATTTTTATGATAAAGTGATATGACAGTGAAAAGAAAACTTCACCTTGTCGCTGATGTTGACCCACATTTTTAAAATTCTGCTTTTATTTAACAAGTTCTGCATGAAAAGTAGTTTCATGCAGAAGTAAGTAATATAGTAGTAATATATATTAACCTGATTTTAGTCTTATTATACATCAGCTTATTAATAGGCGCATTTCCACTATCAGGGGTCTCGGATAGATGTCTTGGGGCCGGCTCTTCGGCTTACCAGAAACCGCCCTGCAAAAGTGGCTTCCAGGAACCTTTACGGGGCAAAACCGTTCCCATAGCAGGAGAGGTACTCAGACTGGCCAACAGAAACCCTTCTGGCCGGGGGCCTCTGCCAATCGTGATTTTTAAAATAACATTCAGCTCTTTCACATGAACGTAAAAATGTGACCACAACTCACTTGAACCATTTGGACCAGAGACATTTTGTTAACAAAAAAAAATCTCCATCTCTACAGCCACAGTATGTGTTGGGGGGAAAAAAAAAAAAGTTATATTCTCTTTATTCTTTTGCTGCATTCATCTTACTCATCTCCTTGTATGCTGCTAGCCGTTTACGAACACCAAAAAATGCACATTACAGCCAATCAAAGGTTCATGTGTGTTGCTACAGTATAATGGAGACACGCCTGCTGAAGGCTGAGAACACGGTCGGCCCTGTTAGACGTTCCGGTCTGGCAGGTTCACCCCGAACTCCTGCTGATGGAAACATGCCTATTGCTGAAAATGTTTGTCCTTCTCAAAAGCCACCTTTCCTACCTGTGAGGTGTAGGCAAAGTCAATAAGGAGCTCCATGGCTCTCTCATCAATGTCGCGGATGACCACTTCAGTCTGTCTGCTCTCTGCCAGCTCTCCGGTAAACATTGCCCTAAAAAAAAAACCCATCATAATGTACATTGAGTATTGCTACTTTCTCATTACAGAACTTTTAAAAATAAAATGCATATGTCTTTACATACCTGAAATATGGGCTGCAGGCAGACAGTATCACCCGATGAGCATAAATCTTCTTGGCGCCTACCACCAGCACCACGTCGCAAAGCTCCCGGTGCTTCCTAAGCAGGTTGATCACTTCCAGCGTCTGCCGCGGGTGTTTGTCTGACACGTAAGGCATGCGTGCTGGCTGGGGGACCCCTTCCGGGAGCTTATTGGGGTCCCCCAGAGTACAGCGGCTGGTGATGTCCATTCCAGTGGTGTCCTGACGTGCGCTGGTTGCCCTTGACATAATCAATACTTTGAATAGTAGATATAGTTTCAACTTAACGTAACAACCGATTGAGTTCAGAAATTTCACAAAAAAAAAAAAAAAAAGGTTGCTTGTTAAAAGCTTATTGTATGAATAGTCTAATAGCAGCAATAGCAATCAACAATCTAGTGGAGCTTATAAATGGTCAGGTGATAAAAGGGACTCAGACAGAAGCTGCATATGGATTTAAGACAAACTGTACAAACAGCTTCTACAATCACAGTTTAAAGAGGAAGGAGATTGGTTAAGACTTGGTCCTAGTGTCATAGCAGTGTGTTTGGCACAGACATCCTCCACCCTTGAGTCTGCACTGGAAATGCGTGTCATAAGGTTTTGCCTAGTACAGCACTGTTACAGTAGAGTTAAACTCAAATGCAATGCCACCACACAAAAGGATTGAAAATTGCATTTGATTTTGCACTGAGCCACAATGGGGTTTTAAACATCTTTGATTTTAAAAAGCATTTAAGACCACTACAGAATGCATGAATACGTTACACTTGTGTATGATACAAACTGGCTGACAGTGAAACCTGGACTACAGCCTCACTCTGTGGCCATAAGCTAAACCAAAAATAGCTGGCTCACTGATAAATAGATGCAGCAGTCGGTGTAAACATATCCACAGCAGTTAGTTCACTAGGCGTATCCCCACACCTTTTTAGAGATGTGGGTAGGATCACGTTTTGGTGCTGGGATTCACGTCGGATCATATTCCCATTACCAGTAAAAAAAAAAAAAAAAAAGCTCTCGCATTTGAGCACATCAAGTTCAACAGATGCCGTCATCATCATGAGTAAGCTTTCCATGTCACACAAGTAGCTTTCTACATAGATTGATTCTTTCAAGTTGCTTCGTAAAGTTGCTCTGGTTTGAAAAGATTGGCAATCCATTTGTTTTAGCTTTTACACTTAAATGAGGTTACCCATTTAATTCAGTGATTACATAGTTGGAGAATGTGAGATGAAATGTAACCCTTGACAGGTCCAGTGAACCCACAGCGTCTGGTAGGTTGCATGACAACTTGGCTGCGATCCCTAAGAGGCCCTCTCCTACATTAGAAACTGAAGGTGTGCTGTTTGACAAAGTGTCTATGCATCAGCCAAACTCATATATGAGTCATGTAAAATACTAGGAAGCCAATTTACTTGAAGCTTATTTCATAGTGACCATGCAGCTTTTATTCTGACCTTTTCCTATGCTTTTTTTTGGAGTTTGACAGCAGAGGCACAATGCTAAATTTCCTGAGCCTTCCTTAATACACAGCAATTCAGTTTGTAGTTATAACAGCTTTAAATTTCTCTGAAAATGATAAAAGATATTTAAAGAATATTTTAACTTTTTAAAAGCGCACACAGCATATGGCATGTTCATTCTCATCTTGACCTTGCTCTTAAGACAGTGTCTCTATTTTTCATATTTAAACATTAAATCCAGGAATAAAACAACATTGGTATACAGTTAAAAAGTTGGACACTGAAAAACTGGAATTTTGCATTCAAACAGTGGACATAGGGCTCCAGTGGGCACACTTTTTAGTTTAGCAGAGGACCTGATTAGATGTTTACAGTCATGCATCCACACAGTTATATATACACACACACTCCTTCTTCATGTCGGCCTTTGACTTAGCTCTCAAGCAGACAGTAACTGACAGGCTGACCACGGGTTTAAAGCAGCAGAGCAAAGGTCAGATTCAGCCAGCAGTCTCCGGGGTTAAAAGGAGAATTCTGAGTAGAACCCCCACCGCCCCCATGACTACCCTTTCATCAAGATAAAACTGTACATGGCAGTGTGGGTTCCCCTGCCTTACAGACAAGCTTATGCAATAGCTTAAAGGGATGAATGCCTATCAGAGATACTGAGTCTTAATGTCTTGTAACAGCTTTTTCACTCTTAGAGGAAATAGTTCAGACCCTGATGGACATGCTCACCTTTCCATAAATCTGTTGCAATGCTTAGACAAGCCCCCTCTGGTTTATCTTTCCATTTCTCTTTTTTATTTTCTAAAAAAGGTTGATGACAGTCTTACCAAGTTGGACATAATATACTTACATCCTATTAAGAACATGCAAAACTCAAAATGGGGTTCCATTTTTTTTAGATCAAATTATATAAATCCATCAGTGTCACAACTTTCCTACTCCACTGTTTTCTCATGTTGCAGTGGTTTCTCATGTAGAGTCTTTCATACTTTAATCTCACACTTACCTGCGCATTGGCTTTGAGTCCATGCACCAAAGAGCAATGTTTGGTCCAACACCCTCAAATTAACCTGTGAAGACAACAACAACAACAAAAAAAACCTCAGAATCCTCCTATACTTATAAACAAACACTACTACAAGCCCAGTATTCTCCTGAAAAAGGATTATTCAAAACAATTGCATCAGTGAATCCACTGAGATCATTCTGCCCTGAAACCTCCTTCATCCTTGCACACCACCCACATCCAGCCCTGTCCAACCGAACATCCCACTGGAGTGGGACACTATTAGAAAAACCACTCTACAATCCAGAGGGCCCAAAGACGTCACTTCAAATTCACAGACACACCCCAGAATTTGGATATGCACACATCAATAAGTGCTCCCCCTGTCCAGGTCCTCAAGGTCCATTGGTCTGCATCCTTTAGCAGTTTCCAACATCGGCCTATAATGAATGGATCATGAAGAGACTTAAGCAGACCTCGATGTCTGGTGGGGAAGGAAAACGTCGAAAACACGCCAAACGGGGTCTAAGCTGTTTGGGCTGAATACAAGAAGCTGCATTGAACTTCGTAAGTGTATAACAAGATACTCAAATATAACGAGCCACGTCTGTTAAAAAGGACAAATACACCAAACACTGACCTTATTTTGGGACTCGGCGGAGACCGGACAGCAATGTTGTTGCAACAAACCGGCCACACGTCGACCTGTGGAGTCGTTACACCGGATTACACCAGGAATATAAACGTATCCCAAATGTATAACCTTTGTCAGACATTCGGAGGTTAACGTGTACTCTCTGTGTGCTTTTTTTGTGTGTCATTCGTTCCCATTTGCAGTCTGAGCTGACAAGCTTAACTTAGCGAAGAGGGGCTAACTACTTGTTAGCTTCTGGTGACGCGTACTACTCAGCCAGTTAGCGAGATAAAAACAATCCTAGTTTCTCATAACACGGAAAGAAAATGGTTTGAGGACAGTTGGGACAAACACGTACTAGCCAAGCAGAGTGGATGCAAGTCATTTCTTTTCCGTGGGGAGCAAATCAAAATCAACGAGGTAACTGCAGGTCACTAACGACAACTTACAGGCAAACGTGGGGAAAGAAGAGCTAGTCAGCACCGTGGTATGGTCGCAAAAATCAGACATTTTCGCGACGTGTTTTACCTTATATTCCCATCCCAAGGACGAAGAGAAGTCGCCTCGGGAGCTTCTGTTTACAAATTTTCAGCCGCTGATAAATTTTGGTGTGAATTCCTTCCTCGGGGATATGCGCATGCCGAATGCAACTTCCGGATAGTGTGTTTTCAAAATAAAACGAATTACGTCATTACCATATGGCTAAACTAGTCACCAAAAAAAAATCATACGAAATTCTGAATTTTATCAACTGTTGATTTTAAATAAAACATGAATAGTTCACAGGTTAAGAACGAACGCATGTTTGTTGACATACAACAACAAAAATTTCGCTCTTGGTTAATCAACCATATTGATTTATTTGGATGTTCATTTATTTGTCCACCAGAGTGCGCTCAGTTGCCTTAGTTTTTTTTTCTTTCAAATTTTAAATATAATGAGGGTATAAATAGGCTTCATGAAGCCTTGTACAGTATATTTGAGAATATTAAACTAGGGTACAATACCAACACATTACCAGGTTATTAAACATATAACTTTTCTGAGAACCTGAAATTATATCTTTTCTCTCTTTTTTGCCTGCTAAAGAATAAATTCAAGTTCCAGAGCCAAGACCATACACTTTTATTCAGCAAGAGAGAATAAACAAAAGGCTTCATGATGGTATACTCAACACCAAAACATCATTTAAGTGTGGTGTCGAGTGACATTACTGAGTGATAAAAGCAATTTACTTTTTTTAAATATGTTTCGGGTCTTAAATGAATGAGTGAAATTATATTAATTGCAATGAAAGTGGCAATATAAGCACATTAAATCATCGCAGGTTCGTGCTTTCTGCAGTGACGTATGAGTTTCTTTACCATTTTTCAAACTAACTCAATTTTTTCAGTTCTTTTATTCTTATTTGCAGTTATATGAATTAAACTCTGAATTGTGATTCCATATATTGCAATAGGTTTGCAACACATCACACATAAATGATGTAGATTATTATGTCAATTAGTCAGTGAGTTTACAGCTTTAAACAAAAATAGAGTAATGTCAATGACGGTTTCCAAAACACAAGGAAATATAATTTGATGTCAAAACCTCAAAGATTTCCTATTTATTGTCGCAACATGAAAAGCAGCACACTCACATTTGAGGTATAAACATCAAATGCTTAACATTTAAGCCAGTTACTTACTCAGTGATCAAAGCATTAGCAGATTATTGTATCAGTAAGTTAAATTCTGATCAAACATAAATGATAATTGCTGAACAGCTACATTCAAAATGCTCAACACAAGGATGTGTTTAATAATTTGTATTACAATTAACAAATCAGTATGTGGAGGACAATTATACATTGTGGTGACCCCTAGAAAGGGAAACATGGGAAATGCCTTGCCTGTAACAACCTGGGATGGGCTCTGTGACCCTGCACAAATTAAAACATGTATAGAACATGGCCATCAGCAAACAAGGTCATCACATTTATCAGATCTGGGAAGCAGCCCCACTTCCAGCCTAAACCTGTTGAAAAACCTGAAACACAAGATGACCATAGGAACATCATTGATTTGTTCCAGGGCATCAGAGGATGGATCATTGATCCAGTGCTCAGGTTATTGCTGGTTCCCATAAAACCACAATCATTTCCTTTGCATTGTTTATGTTAAAGATGATCTTTCCCACACAAAGCAGTCCACCAGTCTTCTGTCCTCCATCACCTGTTCACAGCTTATACACTCGACAGAGTCATCTGATAGTTTCTGCAGCTAACGTGACCTTATTGTATTTGAACTCTGGGGTAAGAGTGAAATTGTAAGGAAAGTCTCCTGTGCTGCTCCTGTGTTACTGACCACTTGCACAAATGCGTAACACTTCAGTTTCACAAAGTGTGGCATGTTTACCTTGCATGTCTTTCCCCCATTGACATGCAAGGTAAGTTATGTTAAAACAGAACCAAAGAACACGTTCCTAAAATCCTTAATGCTTTGCCAAGATGAGCTCACTGAATCAGGTATTTGATGGGATCTTCAAACCAAGCCCCATACTGGTAGGGAAACTAGGGTGGGTCCCAAAAGGTGATTATTAACTTAGGTGGGCTAAGAACAATTTTTTTCCATGCGTTTCCTGATTTTAGAAGTTCTTTAATGACAACAAAGTAAAGCTGGTCTGTAGACACAGAACAGCTGATGGAAAACTTTTTTTTTTTTTTTAAACTTTGTCACCCAAAATACATTGGAACCTTTAACTGATTCAGCCAATGGTTGAAGGTACTGACAACTCAAGATTTCTAATTAACCTACACAGGCTTTCAGGACTTCAAGACAGGGATCATCTGGATCGACCCACCACTTTGCTCTGACTAGTAATGAGACAGGTAGAAGGGTGAGACAGATGGGGTCCAAGTGTTTCCCGATTAGGACATTTTCTTAAAAGGAATAAATATTTGCACAGAAAACTTAAACATCAGGATAAATTGTTGTCATTTACAGAAAGATCATGAAGTGCCTCTAGTTGGTGGGTGGGGGTGGGGTTCTGAGGGTCCTTGTGGACTTTGGGGGGTTTGTGTGGAGCGCTGTGCTGGCAGGGGTGTCCGGGCCCTTGGTACCCATGCTCACACGGGTGTGTGTTGATTTTTCTTTCTTTCAAAATTAATAAGCTTCTAAAGACCAGATGAATGTAAAGTGTAATTATGAAATAGTGGAGAAGGGGTGGGATTAAATACGTTTTACTTTTTCCTGCCCCTTATAGATTTGTGTACATAAATTTATAACAGATCCATTTATTTATTTATATAGATTTAGTTTCAAGGGGTTATATATATGTTCAAATGTGTGTGTATATGTATATTTATTTATAGATTCATATTAGTGTTAACGTTGTTATGCTTACACAATAGTTTTGACATGTCTGGAATGAACAAAACAAATTCAATAATGATTTCAGCTTCTAAAGATTGAAGGACGTAGAAAGCATAATTAGAATTAATAATACCAGGTTCAAAATGCTTTATCAATAAAACGTGTTTCTGTATTTATTAGTTTTGCATTTGGTGATGGAGGTTAAAATCTGCAGTAGGCTAAAAAAACACGAGGGTTATGACCTGGTCAAACTCAGTATGAGTGTCTAAGGATAAAAAGACACTTATCAAGTAAAGATATAATGCACTTATAAAGTCCTAGTGTGACATCACCAACACAAGCAAGATTATATTTGAATTTATAAAAAAAAAAAAGTGTCCAATTTCGTATTTGACTATGCATTGTACATTTATTCAAAAATGTTACTGCAAAGAAATCAGCATCATGTCAGCTTAATGCAAGAATAATAAATTCATCCTTACAGAGACTCATCAACTTTAAGCAGCATAAAGTAAAACTGAAGAGAATACAGTAAACCAAAAGTTGTACATTCAGTACAATTTGAAGTACTTTCAGCAAACCAATACCAATTTCAAGAAATTCAATTTTGCTAAAAGTGAAAAAAAAAAAAAACAAATTGAAACTTAATCCCAGGTATCACAAAACGCACAAGTCTCCTGTTTGAATCCAAACACTTCCCAACCCAAATAAAATAAAAAATCATTACTTTTTCTATGCTTAACATTCCAATGTATGTCTGAAAATCAATACATAGATGCACTAAGTGAAATAGGTGTTGCAAGAGTGAAAAAAGCAGAAAAAAAAGTCAACATTTTCTGTGAAACCCTAGTGCGGCAGTGAAGCTGGAAAGGCTTGAAAGAAAAGGAGATTCTCCATCTATGTACCATCTCCCGTGGTTCAATCGCAGTTTAACTCAATTCTAAATTCACTAGTAGTCTTAAGAAAGAAAGAAAATGCAGATTTTCACTCTTCCACTTTTTATGAATTGCATCCTAAAGACAAAACAATTTACTCAAAATTAAAGCCATTTTGAAATTTTATATTTGTAAACAAAGTGCCTTTTCTCATTCAATACTTAAAATAAATTAAGTACACATAAATTCATAACATACATATTAACAAAAATGTCATCTTACAAAACATTAATATTTTACTAGAGATTTTTAAACTTAGTTTCATCTGTGGACCCCTCTGAGTGAAATATCTAGTTGATTCTTCCACGTGTCTGTTGTGACAATTCAGTGCTTCTACTTTTGAGGACACCATTGTTTTAATACACACAAACCTTACAGAGTAAAGTTTTGCCCTTTATTTTCCCCGTCAACCAATCAGCTTCGGTACTCAGGAGGCGGCCTGAAACATCAAGCATGGCTCAGCGGCAATTGCGTCAAGGGATGCGATATGAGCGGCTGAAGCAGAAGTGGGTCTGGAGTTTGGACTGTGAAGTGAAATGAAAAACGGACTTGGGTTAGCCTCACCACAAGAATGTCCGAAAAACCGCAACTCGCTTCCATTTCTATGACAAAACCTTATGTTTGATCTTTAATAGCACTGATTGACTTCCAGTGATTAAAAGTAGATGTAATTCCACCAGCTATGGGCCGAGCAGTGGTTTTTCACTGCCACACACACACACACACATTTGAACGGATAGCAGTGTCTTAGTTATGTATGAGCACATTTCTTACCATCCATGTAAGTGAGAGTAGTGAGAAGAGGTGCATCAGGGGAAATGTAGGTTGTGAATTGCAGATCCTCCATCAAAGGAGGGGTCAATTGTCCAGAAGTATATGACGTCATCATAGCGGAAGAAGCTTGACTCGGGATGACGTGCTTCTTTTGACGGGCTCGACAGTTCTGAAACCAAACCTGAATGGGGGAAATTTTATTTGTAAATGGTCTCCAAAATTCGAATTATGTTTACATGCGTTGCCTATGAATAACTATATTTTGCCTTTCCAGAAAATAAAGATGTCAAACTATTATTTGTGTGGGGGAAATGAATAAATAAATTAAGTTCCCAGGACATCTCTAATTACCACATTGGCAAAAAGTGAGGTGCTTGTTACTTCCTCAAATTATTTCTGGAAGCAGTTTTGATTTAGTTTCTACAGTTTAGCACAAAAGCAGGATAGTTCTATATTATGATCATTTATATGTCATCGCTAATTTCTGCAAAATTTTTTTTAAAGTTTCTAAAAAATTTAAAATGTAGCCAACAATTGGATTGTATTAATTGTACAGCATTTCTGACAAGTTGTTGTGTCACAGCTGTAAAGGTTTATGCCATTTAAATGTTCACGTAGCATATTTAATTTTATCAAGTATGTAAAAACACATTTATCACACGCCAACACTCACAAAAGATTTCTCTTCTAGAGAGCAATGCTCAGGGAATCATTGCAGTTTTACCTGAATAACCCTGCGACTGAGACCAGTCCTCTCGGCCAGCTTTTGCAGAGTCTGGGCATCTGGGTTGTTGTCTTTAGCAAACTGTGTTTGCATCACCTACAAATACAGAAATAACATTTTCAATTTAACACTTTCAGAACAACTTTTGTCATCAAGCAACAGAACAATGCTGGAAGACAGAAAAAAAAAGAGAGCAAATATTAATGACTTTTAATGGTCATATTTCCTCAACATAATCAGCAAACAATGTTCATTTGAAATCAAACGTCTGTTCCATAAATATACTGAAGAATTAACTTGATTTTTTCCCTGCTACTGTTCTGTAATATAGACTAATGACTTGAGCGAGAAAGAACAGAAAGCCAAGTCCTCAGTGAAGCAGACAATAACAGAAAAACAATCTTGTCACTGCAATAATCACAGTAGTGGAATTTATTGAGCCAGTAGGAGAACAACCCAACCACCTACATTTAACACAAATGTAAAAACAAGATGACAGTACCTGCAGCTGGTCAACTGTAAAGCTGGTCCTGGCCCTCTTGGCAGGTCGGGGCATGGTACTGGAGTCATCTTTGTCCGCCATCGCTTCCTCCGCCTTTGGTTGCTCTTGAGAACAAAACACAGAGCATGTGACACACAAATGTTATAGAGTATATGAACATATGCCAACATTGAACTTGTTATCTCACTACTGGCTTTATCCATCGATACGAGTCTGACCTACAGTGGCATCAAATAACGTACAAATGCCAGAAATATCTGAGAGTACAGCTACTGCTTCTTGATTGGTAGAGCACTAACATTTTTTTTTTTTTTTTGTGCGGAAAGGGGGGGTTGGCATGGTGGCGCTGAAAGCCTCAAGGGATTAACTTACAAAGCTGACATGGCATTGATATATTATATTTGTATACTATAGTCATCATTCAGCTTTAGCCTCATTCACGAACTCACCATTTTCCTTAGCACGTTTAAGATTTTCCATCATCATGTCATAGTGAGGCCGGCAGAAGACCCGGTTTTCTAGAAGTCCACACTCCTCTCCTGTAGAGAGCTGGCGTTTGCAAGAGGCGCACGAGAAACACGCCAGGTGAAAGGTGCTCCCGCGTGCCCGACGCACCCAGTCAGTTGAATGGATGTTACGGCCACAGCGAGCACAGCGGGTGCCATACCTCCTGAAGAACAGCAGGAACAGAAAGGCAGGTGTAGAGTGGAAATACATCATTTCTGCATTTACATGTTGAAACTTATGATGAAGTGATGACCAAAGTAAATGGTTGAAATCATCAACCACTAGGGGTCTCTCTGGCTTTGTGTTCTCTTTAACCTCATCCAGTAAAGTTTTGACAAGGGTCCCATTAAATGCTTTAATATCAGGTGATGGGCTCATCACCTGATATCTACACACTACAGCACACGTGCTTCCTCCAAATCAAAGATCAACAGAAAAACACATGTTTATAGTGCATCAGTTATTCATTCACACGCAAACATATATCATTTTTAAGCCTCTGGAAATGTTAATGTTAGACAAGTGATTATATTCATGTTGTCTCTGCTCCTAACTCATGGGTTTCTCTTTAAATGAGGCAGGTTTTAACAGCTCAAGGCTACTGGGATGCCCTTTCATGCCTTCCTAGTGTGTGCTTTCACTTTAATTGTGTCTGAAAGACATCCGTTTTAAGGTTGTCAGCAACTAAAGATGGGACATTTTTTCACATCAAGAAAGTGACTTAACATAAGATGTTGAGCTCCACATACCTAAAGTAGTCAAGTTTGCAGAAAACCTGTTTATCTTTCACATAACAGCTCACGTGTCGCCCCAGGGATGTATTACACACACTGCATGAGAGGCAGCGCACGTGCCAGCACAGGTTGTTCACCTAAAGGGAGAAGAAAGAAAATACACAACACTAAATATAGATGGTTAACTTATACAACAGGTACATTAATTGTAATTATTTGTAAATAAAAAGCTTAAAATCTGACAGTTTATTTTGGTTTACAGTAAGAGGTAGCATTACTTTTAACCAAAAACCATAGATTTGTTTGTAAAATCAGGAGCATTAACGAAGCTTCTTGGTAACGTCAACAGCATCACATTCATTTGATTTGTAAATCCTGCAGATCCCTTTTTTGTGCGTGTGTGTGTGTGTGTGGGGGGGGGGGGGGTTATATTACTAACAAATGAATGCACATGCAACAAAAAAAAAAATAAATAAAACTTTTTTTAGGGGGGGGGGGGGTTACTTCTTCGCAATAAGACATGTTGCAAGTCGCCCTCATTAGGTACTGCCGTCAAAAACAAACAGTCATGCCAATGCCACAGTTTGAGTCAGACCTTGAGGAGGTATCTGTCCACGATCTCCAGGCCACAGGAAGTGCACAAGGTTTTCCCCTGCAAAGATGTTACCATGGGGACACCGGACAATGAAGATAGAGAGGATGGAGAGTAAGAGTCCTCCTCAAAAAAGTCATCAGGTCCAGATGAGCCCTGTCAAAAGAAAAACAAAAAACATGTGGTTATAAATTGTTAAAAACATAAAATGTTGCTTATTTTTTGCTTTGTAAAAAAATCAGGTGACAGCATTACATTTGAGAGTGTACTTTTCTACAAGAATTAACTTTTGTTCACGTTTAAATTAAAATCATATTAGTCCAAATACCGATGAGTTTAAAAGCATCCCATTTAAGCAGTTTCCTCCATTTGTTCTGGCAGAATTTTGGAAATTGAAAAAAGGAAAAAAAACAAATTCTTAGATGCAAGAAAATTAAATCTTTTGTAAACTGTCATTAGTAAAAATGTTATAGGGGTTAATTATTCAGAAACAGATTTCTGATTTATAGTTGATCATAAATTATGTTGTAAAATATATACCCATGTGTAAAAGTACACAAAAAATAGTTACGATTTGACTAAGTAGCAGTCTATACTTCTCAGTTAGTGAGCCATTTATCGTAGACTGCAGAGAAATAAAAGTAGTTAAGCACCTGTAGTTTCCATGTCTCATGCATGCTCATGTTAAACCGATAGATCCAGCTGATTACAACATAACGAACTAAATAACTTAAGTGCATAAAAACGTACTATAGTGAAGCAGACATACAATGTGACCATAAACACAATAATGTTTGAAAAACAAAAATGCATAATTTAAGAAAAAAAGTGCAGTAAAAATCAAATCAGTAAAAAGGTGGATTCATGGGACAAAGTCTTGTTAGATATTAAAGGATATATTACGATACAATTGATAGTGTGAGTGTATTGGAGAGAGAATTATGTTGATGAGCATGCCACATGTAGGAAAAATATCTGGGCAGACATAAATGTTAAATGTCAAGACTGTTTGGCTTTTATAAATTCAGGTAGGGTTAAACATTGCAGTGGCGTGAAATGTCACAGCATTTTAGTTACGCCATGTGACGTGTTTTTGCTTTATTATCTTCCGCGTTTCATCTGGTGCAAGTGAACTTTCAGTCCAATAACTTTAAGGACAATGCGTGTCCTTGTGTGCTGAGCAGAAAATGCTGAGTAACCTACTCACACTGCACACTTAGAACAACCCCCCCCCCCCCCCCCCCCCCCAAAAGAAATTAAGGGAATATCTGTTACTGTAGCATTATTTAAAAAATAAATCCATTAACATTATCTTGTTCATTGGTCAAACAAACATCCTTGGCTTCAATAAGTTGTTCTGTTGACTTGCATAAATCATTGTGTCAAGCTGGCAAGTTAAGTTTTATCATGACTGACAAGAACATTGTCTCCATGCTGAGCCGTTATAAAATCAAAAAACAGTATTTGTTTAAACAGTTTTACTTTAAAAGAAAATCTATAAATGGCACATTTCTTATACATTTAGGTGTGTAGGTGACAATATAAAGATACTTATACAGAAAACACTATTAAACCTCCAATGAGGGAGGTGAGGGTGTTTGTGAAAAATGATAAATACAAAAACTGAGATATTGTGCAATTTCATGCATATGTATTTTAGCATGTTGAATTATTTCAAATCTTTCCATTTAAAAAAAAACTGCGTGCATCAATTTTAAATCTACACTGACAATTAACAGGCAGTTTAACATATAAGCAACTGGCTGGTCTAACCATTTAAAAAAAAAAAAGAAAAAAAAAGCGCAAAAAGTGCATCAACTGTGCCCTCTTCTCTGGGACAACTAGACTATCACATCTGCAGTTCATGAATTGTTTAGTAAAGTCCCCTCCCGAATTATACGTCCACTTATGCCTTTTAAAGCGCAAATAACTCAATAGTTGCGGGGTTTTTTTTTTATCTTTCTTCTAGTAATAAGCGCATTAGAAGCGTGCGCGCCCTCGCGCAAGCCACATTTAATCAATGTTCCACCGGCGATGCCTGTATTTAGAGGGGAAATTGTTAATTTGCAATTGAAAACACCTACTGTGTCGTAAAAAGTAGGTCCATGCTGCAGCTGAGTGAGAACAGCCTCCGCCGCTTGTCTTTCTCCCTCTGACATGGTATCAACAAGTCCGCGGCCAGACTCAGACCTGAATGACCGAGAAACCCGATATCTTATTCATATTTCCATGACAACCATGTTGATTAACTCTCACACTAATAATGGACAGCGCTGGTAAACGAAAAGTGAATTGCACGAACATTTTGCGGGCTTAGTAACGCTTATGAGAGTGTTTTATTGATGACCGAAGAGATCCAGTGAATTAACATTAAATTATTGATTTGGAGGCCTGTAGCCAATTAATAATCTATTAGAATAAAACGCATATTGACACGGCGGCTCTGCACACCTGCGTCTCATTCAGTGATTGTAACTCGTCGACCCACGTGTCTCTGCGCGAACCAACCGCCGCGCTGCACAGGTGAGCAGTTCTTCAGGTTTCAGGCGATGCCCCTTTGTTTTGGTTGGTCATTTTTGGCAACACACACACACACACACACACACACACACACACACACACACACACACACACACACACACACACACACACACACACACACACACACACACACCTATATCTATATAAGCACTAATTAATTCCTTTTTCGATAACATGTAAAGAGTTACTGTTATCTGTATTTCTAAAATAAGAAACTACTTCTGAATGTGATGAATGTTGGATATAGGAAGATAATCTTAATGGAATTCGTGGCCTATTAAACCATATTATAAACTGTGACAGCTTTTTTTCTTTCTTTTTTTTAATAACTTTTAATACATCTTTTTCCTGTAAATACCCTTTTTAGCTATCATAAAATGTTTTATTAAGGTGTAGGCTATTCTGTAATATACTAAGAATCGAGTGGCCTCCGAAGCTAAGGCCTTCAGGGTGGAGGTGGAAAAATAAGATGAAACATTGTCAGTGCTGCTTTAAATTGCATATTGGAACACATAAATGAACAGAAAAAATGTGACTGATCTTAACGCTGAAAAATATGTTAAATACTCTATCAGTGGATTTAAATGGCAAGTATTGAAAGTGTCTATAGGCTATAAGTGAAAAGAGGCACAATTAAAAACAAAATTAGCAGTTTTTGCTGATTTTCGGGGGGCATCTGCATTAGGAAATAGGTCTTCCCATGCTTTCACACAGCCCGCTTACCGTGCTGTTAGAGACACTCTTGAGCATTTTCAGGGAACATCTCAGTTCAGCCAGATGTTCCTCACAGCTGCAGACGGGGAGCTCGCTTTCCTTCCAGCCACAGATAAATCCCTCTTGTGAACCGCCTCCGCCTTGATTCTTGCTCCTGAGACTAGAAGATTTTTGTCCTCTCGCTGCTTGTTGCAAGAGCCAAACTTGTTTTGTCTTGACATTTTAAAAAGCCCAGTGCACCTCCCTCAAGTGTCGGCTTGGGCCCGCCCTGCAGCATCAAGTTCACATTTGTAGCCCACTGAAAAGATCAAGATGAGTCTTTTTTTTGTGGGCCTACTGACTATAAAATTGATTGTTTAGAGCAGCAGAAATAGATAAAATGATGTAAAGCAACTGAAGTTGAATTATATTATAGAAAAAAAGTGGTTTACCCTGAAGTTCAGATATTTAGGGGGCCAAACAGTGAGAATTAAAGTAGTATTAATCATCAAAGCCATGCTTAGATGTCTTTGTTAGTTGCTATTGCTCACAACAATTTAATCTGGATTATGTTGATCGTTTAACTCTACATAAATTGGATTAACAGTCAGAGGAACAATCTTCACAGCTGATTTGGAGAATTTCTTAATGGACTCATTACATATAAGGTGAAGTAATGTACATTTTACCTTTTAAAAATTTAGTTTTTACATCATCCCAGAAAACTGCAAAAAAAAAAACAAAAGTAATTGCTGACAGATCATTTCCTGCGAGGAACATTTAGCTTGACTTTATCAGTATGCATCATCTTTTCCTTTCTTGCCATTAGGGAGCCCAAGAGAACGGTGTAAGTCTGTTTTGGGGCATGAAATGTATTTATTTAGACATCCACACCATCTGTCCAGCATCAACAGTTGTTGATTTAATCCTTTAAACTTGCTCTGAAGACATTAAAATAACAGCTTAGTAGTTACCAAAACGGAGTGTAAATCTGTTTAACAAAAAAAAGATAAAGAACAATTTCTTCAAAAAGAGAAATGGATATGGAAATTCTGGTAGGATACTGCATTATTTTATATGCTTTGGGTGTTCGGACATTGTAAGTCATTCTTATCTATTATTTATTTTTAGTACCCGTCATTCAGATCCTCCTCCTCCTCTTTAGAGAGTGCATTGACATGCACCTCTCCACTTTGAAGATTACGTTGTCAGACTTTAAGTAAAGATGAAGGTTAACCGAAGACTGGGGTCAAAAAGGCATGAATAAAAACACTCTCGGGGCACTTTGTGAATGAAAGGCAAGAGGCTGGGTCAAGAATCCCGTTGGGTCTTATCTGTGCACAGATGAAACCTGATACATCGGCCCTCTCGGCCCTCTCAAACTGCATTTCTGCAATGGACTTTAACAGCTTGGATGTTTAGCGCAGAGTTTGTTTAACCCTTTAGCAGAGAAAGTGTGAAAAGGTTTGCTTAAAACTAAACTTAAAAAATATTGGTTCGCCAAAATTGGTTTTATTTATGAACTGGACACCTAAACAAACCCAAAGCTGAGTGTGCGTTCAGCTTTAAAACTGTGCATGCACAGAAACCAAGATGAGACTCTTCTATTTAGATTTATAAAGTCACAGTAAAAAAATGATTATTAATTTCAGTAACTGTGGAATTGTATTCACACAAGCGAGTTGGAGACTGAATCCCTGGCCATTTTCAGCCATGAACGGGTGCTATTACTCCCTTACTTATTAAAAACTTTGTTTTCCTTGTAATGAAATACAACAGACATCACAATTACAGTAACAGTAAAGAAGATCTATAAGATCTGTACCCATGGCCGACCTCAGTGAAATGAAGAAAAATAAATCCTTTTTACATGGTTCATTGGCTCTGCAATTACAAATGTGTTGATGGATTTAACAGGGAGAAAATGACCCTGCAGAGGTTTTAAAATCACTGAAAGGCAGCATCGAAGGTAGTACATGTTGATGATAATTATTTATAGAGGAACTATATTTATGTAAGCTATTGTCAGTTACCAAAATCAGAAGAAAGATCAGGATCATGTTTTTTTTTCTAGCCATAAGTTTAGAATCAACATCCAAATGCATGAGGAGCATCGGTTCTGACTGCACTTTCTTCATAAATACCAGTACCACTTTCAAACAACTGCTAACTGAAAGTTTTTAGTTATTTTTTTTATGTTTGTATAAAAAAGCTCCAAAAATAATAAAGTACACAACACAATAGAAAAACTAGGTAGGATTGATGAGCACTATTTGGTGAGGTTTTTTGTTTTGTTCCTTCGGGGTGTTTATCATCTTGACATCAGATTTCGTGAGCTTTAGTGTATTTGTCAGTGGGCTTGGTTTCCCTCCTCAGCCAAAAACATCGCAGCATCCTACAAACACACAGTTGTTTTTGCTTTCAAGCAGCACTTGAGTTTGGTTTGATCATGACATGCTGTGGCTTATCTTGTTGTTTGGAAGTGTAACGGTACGGGTGTGTCGGCATCTCTGATTGTGTGTTAGTGTGTAAAAGCATCTCAGATCACTTTGCTTGATGCCAGGAAGATTCTCTGGTGAAAGGTAAAGGGTGTGTGTGTGTGTGTGTGTGTGTGTGTGTGTGTGTGTGTGTGTGTGTGTGTGTGTGTGTGTGTGTGTGTGTGTGTGTGTGTGTGTGTGTGTGTGTGTGTGTGTGTGTGTGTGTTTTCTGAAATGCAAGTCTTTATTTTGAGAAGGAGAAAAGTAGACCACTTTCCTGCCAGCTGCTGGATTTTCATCAGTTACCTGACCCCTGACAGGAAGTGTGTGGCAGGAACAAAATGCCTGGCAAGTGGCGGTGTTTTGTCTGTGCAGACAAAAACTATACGGTTAGAATAAAGGATGTTTGTGTTTTCTATCATTATTGCTCCTTTCATGTAAAATAGCGTATTCAGTATTTGAGAGTACATACACTCTATGGCCAAAAGTATTGGCTCACCTGCTATGACTTCCATACGAACTTATTTGACCTCCCATTCCTGATCCTAAGGGTTCAGTGTGACGTCGGTCCACCCTTTGTAGCTTTAACAGCTTCAACTCTTCTGGGAAGGCTGTCCACAAAGTTTAGGAGTGTGTTTATGGAAATTTCTGACCATTGTTCCAGTAGTGCATTTGTGAGGTCACACTGATGTTGGACGAGAAGGTCTGGCTCTCAGTTTCTGCTCTAATTCATCCCAAAGGGGTTCTATCGGGTTGAGGTCAGGACTGTGCAGGCCAGACAAGTTCATCCACACCAGACTCTGTCATCCAGGTCTTTATGGACCTGCTTTGTGCACTGGTGCACAGTCATGTTGGAAGAGGAAGGGTCCAGCTCCAAACTGTTCCCACAAAGTTGGGAGCATGGAAGTGTCTGAAATGTCTTGGTGTGCTGAAGCATTCAAAGTTTCTTTACTGGAACTAAGGGGCCAAGCCCAGATCCTGAAAAACAACCCCACACCATAATCCCCCCTCCACCAAACTTTACACTTGACACAATGCAGTCAGACAAGAACCGCTGGCAACCACCAAACCCACACTCGTCCATCAGATTCCCAGATGGAGAAGGACCATTCGTCACTCCAGAGAACGCGTCTCCACTGCTCTAGTGTCCACTGCCGGCGTGCTTTACATCACTGCATCCAACGCTTTGTATTGCACTTGGTGATGTCTGTCCTGGATCCAGCTGCTCGGCCATGGAAACCCCTTCCATTTTTCAACTCAGCTCAGCTAACCCATCACTTGGACAACTACAATAAACAGTAGGATTCTGGGTACTGTATTGCAGCAACAACAAAGATATGGTGGCCGGGCCTGTGTGGAAGTGGAGGAGAACCACATCTGGGCTTCATTAGCATCATTGGCCGGTGACAGATGACCTGCATTCCACCCAGCGGCACAACATGAACCAACCTGAATTTAGTTTTGTTCAAAAGAAATGTCTCAATGAAGAGAAATAAAAAATGGGATAGTGACAGAATAATGCTGGATTTAGGACTTCAAATTGGCATTTCACCGACCAACAGTAGCATGACTCCAGTGCCTTTCTATTATCTATATGAAAACTTTCTTCTTTCTCGGTAGATTTCTTTTTCCTTGCTATTAGTTTCCTATGA
Source organism: Xenentodon cancila (assembly GCA_014839995.1). Taxonomy (NCBI): domain Eukaryota; kingdom Metazoa; phylum Chordata; class Actinopteri; order Beloniformes; family Belonidae; genus Xenentodon; species Xenentodon cancila. Next base: position 18,675,627 of record CM026207.1, on the reverse strand, counting down.
GCACTCCAGCATCTGTCCCGCTGTTCTGAACTTGTCTTTCATTCATGCGTTGATTGCTCCTTAGGGCCACCTCAGTCCATCAGTCTGGCTGTGAACTAGCAGTGTGAAGAGAAAGCTTGTGTGTAAGAGCCAATAACCCCGTTTTAAATACAGAACGTACAGAAGTTTCACATGAAGCTCATAAAGTTTTTACATTACACAGCTGTTAAAATGTGCCTTTCCTTCATGCGCACCTGTTTTTTGGCTCCACCTCTTCTACCTTTAGAGAGGTGCTTTTTTTCAGAGATATTTTTAGTAGAGATATTTTTCTGTCGGATTATTTCTGTGTGCAGTTACACATCTGTAACCGACACCCCAATCATCACTAGCACATACCAGACATCAAAAAGTCACAGGTCTCACTCCTGTGAATACTTGTAAAGATGAAGAGCTCTGTCCTGTCATCACCCTGAAAATCACTTATTCATAAGGCTACGGTACCTTCACTTAGTTTCTCTTTGTACAGCTTTATCCACCGCCAGAGCTCTGCAGTGCAGTTCAGCTGAAAAGTGTCTGCTCTTATTGATTATTACGCACTGTCGACATTTCGTGGCCTCAAGATTTTGTATATAATTTGATACTCTTTTTTACTTTTTCCACAATAATCACAGACTCAAAGATGATACTATACATATTCTTATGCTTCAACAAATGAATAATAATAAAAAGAAAAACAGCCTTCCTCAAATAAAACTCACACAGAAAAGAGGACAGGCGTTGCTGTCATGCGCCATCATTTCAGCTTCAAAGCGTTGCCTGTCAGTTGATCGGCCAAGGCAGCTAATAAACAAACTTCAGACTCATTGAACGTCTGTTGGTGCACACTTTCATCCTTTTTCTGCATTCGTCTGCTGGCATACACAGCAATGTCGTAATGCAGAAATTATGCTGGGTATTCATCGACTGGTTGAGAGATCCACAACAGATGCATCCTACCACTGGGCCTTTATTGAATACTTTTGCATGGCTGAACTTGGTTAAATGTAAATAAATAATTTTTTTAAAAAATCAGAAAAACATCAGTTCAAGTTGTTTTATTAATAACAGGAAATATATCATCATCTGTAGTGTTGGGTGAATTACTTGTAAAATGTAATAGTCTATATTACTGGTTTCTGTCATTAGAAAATAATTAGTTATATTACAACATTATTGTATCTATTGTAATGTTCTACATTAGTTTTATGTAACTTTTAAGTTGCTTTCTCCAAAATAACCACATAAATATGACCAGGCATTTTTATCAGGGTAAAATGTAGTTTAGTTCAGGTCAATATGCTTCCATATATGCTTTGCTTTTTTTTTTTTAATTTATGGCATAAAGGATAACATGTAACCATAAATACATCTTTAAACGAAGCAGGCAGATTGTGATCTGCCGTGAGCTTGAATCCTCCAGGTAAACTCGTGTTCTCGCGAATCCAGCCGAACAGGCAGCGCTCGAGTTGGAAGTGGTCTCCTTATAAAGCTTTACCAAAGAGACCTAAGGGTGCGCTGAGGATGGTTGCATATGTTTCAGACAATTGAGAAAGTGGAGCTCCACTGTGGACCGGAAACGGGTGACCTCCACTCTTGAGTAGTGATGGTTAGCAACCAGGTAACTCAACGACCCTTCCGCCTCTTTGCTGTTGTAGGGTGACGATGAACTCCTGAGTATATCAGTTATCCACCAAGTCAAAAGTGAGGCCATCTGCCTGAAAGCTAAAGTCTGGACAGAATTAATTCTGCATTAGGTTAAAGACTGTAAAAACCCCAGTAAGTCTACAAAAGAAATGCTCAAAAAGGAAAACAAATCAAAATGCTGCAATAATCCAGTCAAAACCCAAACTTCCAGCTTTAAATGCTCTGGCAGGGCCTTATAAGAACGAAAAGCACAAAAGACAAAGGATGTGGCCAATATTAAGTAGCTACATGATTCAACAGCTTCTAAATCAGCAGTAATAGTGGTAATAACTTGAAGAAGTCCCTTGTGTAACTTTATCAGTCGCTCACTTTATAGATGAGTTTTGGCCCAGTCTTCTTAATAACATTGCTTCAGTTCATCAAGATTTTTGAGCATTCACTTATGCACATCTTTCATAACATCCAACTACAGCATTTCATTTGAATGACATCTGGATTTTGAGTGGGAATTTTCCAATGTTGTATTTTTCATTCGCTCTGGTGTACTTCAGATCATTGCTCAGCTGCGTGTCTCAGTTTTGACCCAGCTTTAACTGTCAGAGCGACGGCCTCATATTTGAGAGAGTTCATGGTTGGTTCAGTTAATCTGAGGTGCCCAGGCCTCGAGGCTGCACACATCATCAAAGCCCCACTGCTGCCCTTGACAAAGGGTTTGAGGTACTTCTGCTGAAATGCTGTTTAGTTTTCCTCAAACATGGGCTACACATTAAGACCACACAACTCCACTCCGGTCTCATCTGTCCATAGGACATTACTCCTGAAATCCTGTGGCTTATTTATGAACCTCTGGGTTTCTCCTGGCAGCTCTTCCAAACAAACCATACTTGTTCATACTTTTTGTAATAGTCATGTAATGGACTTTAATGTTTATAATGCTCAGCGAGTCCTTTAAAGTCTGAGATTCATTCATTTTTATTTTTATCTCTGAGCATTGCACAGTCTGACCTTCTGATGAATTTGCTGGGAAGACTGGTAACAGTCCTAAATGCTTTCCACTAGTGAGTAATCATCACAGCTATCTGTCTCTGTCTAATTCTCAACTCAAAATTGCTTGAAAATGTTTTTATGACTCTTTTCCATACTGAAGTCCACCAACAATTGCAATGTGCATTGCTTCTGACATAAAAAGTTCCCAGGCTGAAATTGATTCTGCTTTAGTTGTTTGAGGACCAAATGTGAAAATGGTTATAGGTTACCGAGGCGACCAGTTGATTGCCCCCCAAACGGAAGGTGAGCAGCAACCAAGTTTCTTCCAAAATCGAGCAACCACGCTGTCACGCTGTCACAGACAGGGCTGGTCCCAAGCCCCGATAAACGGAGACGGTTATGTCAGGAAGAGCGTCCAGTGTCAGACCTAGTCCAAATCAATGACGATCACAAAGAGAGAAAAGCCAATTCAAGAAAATGGAAAAGTTCCTGTTAGCTGATTAAAACTTTTACGTATACAAACTATACGTATACAAATTTCTACATGATGTAGAAATTTGTTCACAATCAATTATTTCTACTACTAAGTTGGTTTATTTGATAAAACATGCACATATAATATAATAATATAATATAAAATGCGTTTCTTAATTTTGACCTTTCTACAGAGAGCATTATGTGAATAATATTTTGTTCGCTCAGAAAGCTTTTCACTCATGACATATCTGATATTGTTTTCGTCCTCGGCTCTGCTTCCTGTGGAATATGAGCAACAGATCAAAGCTGTGTCTGTCAGCCTGCTGACTAACGTTGCTAAAAACTAAAAGCTTTGAGTCACTTCTGTTTATTAAAATGCTTTCATCACTTCATCTGCTGGGGCACGTACAGCAAGACACTAATGTTTATTGAATCATATCCCTACTGCAACAAACCCCTCTGTATCTAAAAGTGGACTTCAAAGATGTAATATTTTTGACTGTTTATTTTTTTCTTTCTGTACAACATCGTCTACATCTTTCTTTCTTTTGTTTTCTTTCTTTCCTTGTCTTTCTTCTCTTTAACCCTGCTTGCCACTTACACATTTCTCCCCCTTTCTGCCCTCCTCCTGCTATCAGTGCCTAAATCTCTCCTGTTCTCTTTGACATGTCTCTGGGTTTCCTGTCCTTTGTGAAACCCTCCTCTCCGTCACATCTTGTTTTCCTCATTTTATCCTGTTTTAATCGAGCTCCCGCCCCCTTGCGCGGCAGAGTCACGCTATTGGAGGAAACGGGTGAATAGTGTCCGCTGAGTGACAGGCTATTTTGGGCCGACTGGGGAGGTAAACATAAAGAAGTAATGGAGGTAAACGTCCGGCCTGTTGGCTGGGTGGTACACAAACAATGGGTCGGCACGTTCTGGCACAGTCATGAATGTGTGGTGGGCAGGACAACCCACCCATATTACAGAAACTTGTCACTTATTGCTCATATAAACACAAAGTCACACTAAAAAGTTTATATAATGGCCCACTTTGTTCTGGTTCCAAACTGGCAATTTGATATCAAGTTTTGATTTAATCTGCAAGAATTCTGCCTCATGCAAACCACTGCCACCACAAAAAAAAGGATGAAAAGAAGCAGTCAAGAGCCACTTTCACACAGTGATTGTGCTATAAAGACTAAACAGTGATGTCCTCTTTATCATGCTTCTGCTCTCCAGCTCTGCATCTGCACAATTTAGCCACGAAGGTGCAACATTGTCTCCCACGTGAAGACTCTTATAAATCACAGTGTTCTGCATTTTAAAGATGTTGCCCACATTTGACAAGAAATCCCTAATATCTCTGGTCACTATCTATTTTATTCAGCTAAAGAAGTGGTAATATAAAATGTAGATTCAATGGGGTTGTTCCTGGAGCTGCACGAGTGAGACGATGAAGCCCACTTTCAGCAGGTGTAGATTCTTCCAAGTTGTTGAGAACGCCAGCAGGGTTCACCGAATAGCTGAAATCACCAAGTTGAGGGACAAAGTTAGAAATGAACTCAGAAAACGACCTTTCCAGGTAGTTTCTCCCTCTCTGCCTTGGTGTAAATCCCACAGCACAGCAGGGCAGAACATATTCACTACAGAGGTGGAACAAAGTGGCAGTGGGAATGGGGCTGCTCTAAGTCCAAGTCAATGCCAACAATAATGCTGCTCCCACTAAAACAAAACGAAAAGAAAAGAAAAAAACATGAAAACTTCAGCAGCAGCAAATGAGTATTTCTATGCACTTGAATCTCGTCGGTTGTTACTGTTTTCAGGTGACTTGATTTTGGATAATGAAATAAGGTGCAGTGGAAATCGATTATTCCCTTTGTATAAGGGTGAGCAAGCAAGTTGACAGGTGCTTAACGACACAAAGCAGGGAACGGGAACAAATTACAACAACACAACAAAAGCCTGTTTGAAGATTAAAATGAATTCTTCCAAAAGCTGTGTTGTTTTTAAAATAATAATAATAAAATAAATGAATTCATCTGAAACATCTTCAACCAACTGGAGCAAATTTTACAGAAATCAATTTCACAATTACCAAGATATTTTAGTTGATGATGAGCAGTTTGAATAACTTGCTGCTCCACTGCAATCGCTGTAACCAACAAGCACCCAAAAAAAATAACATTAAACAAAAAGGAACATGTGCCGTTTCATAAGTAGTAGGAAATTAGTTCATTTATTTATGAACTTGTCATGCTTTTTTTCTTTTTTTGAGGCTTTCCCTTATTAATCATCCTTATCTCCAATGATGCTGTCAATCTAGAGGTTCAGACAGATCCAAACCGCTACTTGAAAGGTAAATATGGGCTGTGTGTGTGTGTGTTTGTGTGTTTTGTAGCATGGCTCTCTGAAATAGGTGTTATTTACTTCCTTATGTGGGACATCTCAGTGTTGTGGCTGGATGCTCCCAGAGATGAGGAGTTACTGGAGATACTGGAGATTCCAGTGCAGGCAAAGAAACAAACATCATGAACCATGAAGTTGTTTGCAGCAAATACCCAGAAGAAGGTTTCATCTGTTCTTCTGCAGTATGCTTTTTTGAGTTCAGATAAAATAGTAGAAATAACACATTTTGGCTGAATAGCAGACAGAATTAGTAAAAGTAAAAACATAAAATCAAACAGAGCCTGGAGGAGCTTAACGGAAAAAATAAGCAGCTTGCATATGAGATTTTTAATGTTAATATAAATATGAAAAATAGTAAAATAAGTAAATACATTGTAGCAGTAACTTTAGCACATACCTCATAACTATGAATTTAATATGCATTTGGTGATTTTAATTTTTTGAGTGATAAAATCGAGTTTATCAGTCTAAATCCCTTGAAAATGAAAATAAATCTGATGTGAACATTCGGTTTCTGCAAGCGTTAGGCCACACATACGCATGCACGCACAAATATGCATGCACGCAGACATGCATGCACGCATGCACACACAGGAAATGTGAGGCCCTGTCTGTCTGGCAGAGTGCAAAATGATTCTCTTGGAATTAGACCTCACAATGATTTATTCTCGCTGCTGGCCAATACAAACCAACTGCTGACATTACTCTGTATGATCCAGACAAGCAACAAGTCTGTGATCTTACACAGCGCGCACACACATACACAATGTAAAATTTGTAAAACATGAAACATGATTTTACATTCACTGTTAAAAGATAGTGGATCAAAATATGCTTTTTCTGGATTAGTTGAGTTCTGACCTCTCAGAAAACACAGACGATCTGCAGGACATGCAGACTGCATCTATGTAAATACGTAACTTTGAACACTGCGCTGTTTTGCATGAAAAAAATGTGGGGAATATGTGCACATCAGAAATATTACAAAGTTTTTTGTTTTGTAAGTACGTCCATTGTCTGTGAGACCAGTCCGGATATTCACACCTCAAACCTTTCCTTCCACATAGAGTGCAACAGTAGAGAAATTAAAGAAACTGGAACCTGTTCGAAGAAAAAAACATGAGGCACAAAGCTGGAAGTGTTTGCCTTTTGGTTCTGCCTGGGTGAGAAATATATCTTTTGTGAAAATAATGGTTTGATGGCTTTACAAGTCAATGTGCTGCAGGCAGTATTCCCTCCGATTTTAGCACGTGTGAGTTTCTCCATGTATAGCAGGGATGCTGTCTGCTGAGGTTTGGCATTTTCACATATAAGCCAATGAAAATCAAGCAAAGACAGAAAAAAAAATAAGGCTCTTAGGTGCATGAACTATGTAATCCTTCATTCATCTTAACCCCAGTTAGAAGTTAATGCAGCCAGACAAAAAAACAGTCTTGGTGGTAAAGGATCTGGTCTAACAAAACCAAACTCACAGGTTTTGAAATCCTGAAGCTCAGTTTGAACATGTGATAAAAGTGCACAGACAGTTTTATTTGATGAGTGTCATATCTGTTGAACAAACTGTTGAAACTTAAAGCGATGTGAATACCAAGAGGAAAACTGATGAGTGATAGTTTCTTGAGGAAGAATGTCTTTTAGGAATTCTGAACCGAAAACAATTCCCTTATACAAAACATAAGTAACTGGCAAAAACGGTATATTTGATGTACATATCATTCATGTTATACCTGGATTTAAGGAATATATATATTGTAAAAACAGCAAACTTTTGGAAAAGATGGGGGCAGTTTGCTTGACAAGCATGAAAATTGTGTGCTTTTAAAATAAAATGTTGATCTGACTTACAATATAGCAAAAACCGCCAGGTAAGCGTGACAGCTGCTGCTGGTTGTTGCTGTCACTTCCATTCAGTCCTGAGGAAGAGGACGAGGAGGAGGAGGAGGAGGGGGAGGAGGGGGGAGGGAGAGGAGGGGCGGTGCAGGGAGACTGAGGGGAGAAGGGGAGCAGGGAAGTAAGTAGAGACCTCAAGACTTCTCTGGGTGTTTATATAGCAGTGGTAGGATATCCTGCTACACGATGAAATCATTACCAGGTTGTGTGTGTGCGTGTGTGTGTGTGCGTGTGTGAGTGTGTGTGTTGAGTGATCGTGCCAAAGGTTAAATCTCTTTGCTGTGATCTGTGCAGATCTTTATGACGGCTCAGTGTTCAGTCTGAATGTGACACAAATATAACCACTATATGTGCACACTGCATTGGTTTTGTTTGGTGTAACGTGTTTCGGGCCTTTCGGGCTCCTCTTGACCTGATCTCTTGAACCGATCATTTAGAAAAGTAATCTTCAAATCTGGCAAACATCTCATGTGTTGCACAATATCTGATACGTCTTTATTTATGAAATTTGTCTGCACTCGGCTGTATTATTTTATGCTTTATTTGAATGCAGTTTTCTAAACTGAAGTCTTAAAGTTAGATTATGCCCTAAGACTCACTCAAGCTGCTATCACTGCTTGGTTTTGTCAGGCTATTGACTCATTTGTAACTGCTGTCTGTCCCCTAATTAAAACCGCTTCTGCTTCATTTATAAGACAGTTTGTAAGTCTATTAGGGCTGTGAAAGTTAACACATTAAATTACCTGATTCTGGACTTTTAGGGACTCTAGACAAGATTCTGTTTAGGGGCCCTTATTTTGTAAAACTCCAGCATGAAGGGAGACTTCAAACTAATGAATGAGATATTTTCAGACCCCAAAAAAGTGGCAGGGTTGTGTTATCTTACATTTTTGATCAACTTTCTGTACAGCTATCTCCAAGAAAGCATGTGTGTGTGTGTGTCCATCTGTGTGTTTCTAATTAATCTGTATTCACGCTTTGCTTTGAGGCTTGTGGTCATTCTTCTGGTTATAAGTTCTTCTGTGCAGAGCTTTTAAGGTTACTCAGGTCCAATGGCTGCAAAAATAAATAAGTAATAATAAAAAATAAATAAAAAGCCCAACTCACCTCTCCACCAATGTGCTTGACATATTTTACAATATTTACCGATGTCCCGACATTTACTGAAACCCAAACATGGCCTTGTTCATTATGGTCAAACATCTTCACTTTGGTGTCATTGCGTCTAAAGGACAAAACTCCAGAAGTCTTGTAGTTTGTTCAGTGATCAGCTCAGTGATCCAGAGCTGAAATGATTAAAATGTAAGCGGAGGGTTTGAACAAATGCTCCTGCAGCCACTTGTAACATCCCGCCTGACGCTGGTGCAGCTTACATGGTAACCAGCTTGAAGAAGCTTGTTCCACTCTGCAAGATGAATTGATTGATTTGTTATATATGAAATCCTAGTTGTTTTCATTTGTATTTTCGAGACTGACATTGTTTGTTGGTAGTTCTAAGGTGGCAAATTTGAATAACCCAATATAAAGTCATGTGTTATCTTTTATAAACCGACAGTGATCTTTAATAAGACAAGCATTTTGTTTTTGAGACACATCAAGTAACTTTTTGAACACTTTGTGTAGCAGATTTTTCTTTTATTTTATCAACCTTTCACAGAAAAATAAGCAAAACACATTTCCTGTCTTCATATTTTTCTTACACAAAGTCGACAGGATTCTTTGAAGGCAGTCCCAATCTTCCATTACTGTTCCTCTCTAAAGTGAATCTGGTTCTTGTAGCGCGCAGAGTCTGATGCTCAGACAATGGCAGGCACGCTCAAGCACGTTTCCTCGTCCCATCTAGGAGGAAATTTTACATTGTCACTTGGATGTGTGTCTCTGCAGAGTGTGTTCTCCATCTTGCGTAAAGTAATGCGAAGAGTGGAAAGGTGCTGAAAAGCAGGGACCTGCTACGTATTCAACAATGACGCCTGCATCACCCAGAGGTCCACTCATACAAACACAGAGCTGAAGAGGAAACCAGAATGAATGGGCTGATGAAAGAAAGAGAGAGGGAATGGTGTGTGTGTGTGTGTGTGTGTGTGTGTGTGTGTGTGTGTGTGTGTGTGTGTGTGTGTGTGTGTGTGTGTGTGTGTGTGTGTTTGCCAGAAGCCTGACAGACACAAATAAATCACATTAAAGTATATATTGTTCTCTTGTTCGTCTGAAAAGTCGCTACTAAGGCAAATTGTGTTGCAGTTGAGGATGAATGTAACTAATAATTCAATTCAGTATTTCTTTAATAATGCTAAATATAGTAAGGATGATTTTATAACCTTTTGAGATGGAAAAAGAAAAGACGTATTTTGGCCACTGTCAACATCTGTTGTTTGCTTTAATTTATACTCACTGAGCTACTTATCCCACATCTAGACGGTCAGAAACAATAATTAGTAGTTCACCAGCTCTTAGCCAGAATAATAATTTTTAAAAAGGTTTTTGTCCAAATTGTTAAATTTGGTGCCAAAATGTTTTTGTTTGTTTGAACTAAATTGCTGTTTCAGTTGAGTAAAGCATGCAACAAAAGCAGCGTCCCTGAAAACCAAATATGTTTTAGTTGCAGATTCCCTGCTAATTGAAACTAATGGTCTACATACATTTGACAATCAAAACAGCTGGTGCATTTACTGGTTGGATGTCAGAAATGAGTTTGTCTGTTGAGATTCCTGGTTTTCTTTGTGTCTGCTGGTTTTTTGTTCTTTTTTTCCCCATATGTTGAGAAAAATGCATGTTATATTAACTGTTCATTCAAAACTGGATTTCAAAAGAGGGACAGCTGTGTTTAAGAATGACTGTAAGCGTTTTGTTGCATTTATACTTGCTGGTCATTGCGTTTGGTCTGTAATTACACAGCCAAGCTCTAGGTGGCAGTGCGGGTTGTTTTGTAACTTACAGCGCTGTGGTCGCTCTTTTAGACCGAATCAAATAATAATAATAATAATATTATTAATGACAATAATAAATCAGTGGCTAAGAGAGATCTTTCATTGAGAGACAGTGTGAACAGAAGGAACCTCCTGTCTCACTTACACAGCACTGGCTCTGCATCTTGATGATAAAGTCCTAAAAGAGATCCACAAATTACTTTTCAACTTCATATAAAAACACAGAACCCATCACATGAGGAAAACAATTCCTATGAATGCTTTTCTTTTAATTTTAATATGAATAAAATCTTTGTCAAAGTGTCTTTTTTTGTCATGGGCGCTCATCTACAAACACAATTTCTGTCCTTAGTAGTAGAAGTAGTTAGGATGCTTTGCATAAAAGAAAATCTCCTTCCCTGGAATATTGGTTTAATGAAAACATTGTGTTGTTCAATCCAGACGGTCTGTTGTTCTCCTACAAAGAATTCCTATGAAAATATAATATTCCTGTCACTCCAGGAGATTATGCCCAAGTGTTTTGGTGCAATCCCATCTAGAGTTTACATGTTATTTAAACATCAACCAAGTGTTAATACCTAACGTTTGCTCTTGTCACCACACATTACACACTCCCATTGTTCAAGTATGTTTTTCTGGTCATTCTAAATATAACAACGAATCTATTAGACCCTTATTTCAGAGAAACATGACACAGTACCTAACGTAACTTCTTTTTGGAACCGCTTTGTGGATGAAACCTAAAACCCGGCTGCTACCTAATAAACCATCGAATTACCAACAAAGGTAAGGACACTTGTTTTTTAAATGTATCTCAAAATAACATTTAAGAAAGACATTGCTGTGAACTGTAGTTTCTGTAAGAGCCACCCAGAATCTATTGTGAATTTGTTTTTCGGTATTGTCCTAAAGTTCAAAATGTTTGGGAGAAAAAAAATTGTGTATTAATGGCAGGAAAGTTTGTCAAATGTTTAGTGTTATTTTGGAAAAACCATAAACACATGAATATCATCAACAGATATACAATCAACCTTATTATTTTACGCTTTCCTTCAATTTCTTTCATCTATTCCCTCCCAACATTGTATTATTTTCTTTATTATTGTCATTCTGTAATTGCATTAATGTTCTGTTTGTATTTCAGTCCTCATTGTGTCAGGTACTTACCTACATGAAAACACGTCGTACTGCACTGTTCACTTAATTTAAACAAAAACAAAAAAAAAACTTACAGTGCTGAGCTTCTATTTGATCATTTTGATCTTTGCACAGGAGAGAATAAGTCACATATTATGTGAATTGTAACTTTTTATTCTATACTGACACTGCAACATTGTTGAGGTTCGTATTGACCCGGCACATAGTCACAGATTACTTTTGAAACCACACCGTTTATTACTAGAGTATATTTCCATTACCAGAACGTAGTATACAGTTTGCAGTATGTAAACAATTGTACAATCTCCTGTATGCAACAAGTACCCACACAGTACTACTAACAGGAACACTTCCAGCGTACAAATGACCCGATCACCTCACAAACTATATAGATGAGAACAAGACATCTGGTGTCTTTGCCTTTGTGCAATGTCCCAGGTCCTTTCTTGGGCGAAAACAAACCATTGAATTTTCATGCTGATCATTACAACTTTTGCGGTGCTTGCTCTAAGAAAGATGTTAAACTACAGTATAGTGTTTCTTTGTACTTATTTGGTGGAGTCTCTCAGGTGAACAATTAAATAATGTCTTTGCTGAGCCATGATTACCGTCATTATATACAGAAAAACTTCCATTTATTGGGATGGAGGAATGTCCAAGTGATTGCAGGTGTCATATCCTGACATCTATTATTTCCTTATTCTTACTAGTTAGTTATTTTTGACTAATTATTTTGGCTATTTGGCTGCTATGACTTTTAGAGATGACCCTTACTGTTTTTAATCTAACATAAAGTGATTACCACAAACGTATAGTAATGGTTATTCAGAAGCCACAGGTTCGTGTTTACATCCTGTAAGGGGATGGTCTGAGGCCATAAATGTCTCCTTTTACCGTGCCTGTCTGTTTTGGAAAGTCTGTTTGTGGTTTTTAAATATATATATATATATATATATATATATATATATATATATATATATATATATATATATATATATATATATATACATTTGTAGATTTTAGACAAGATACCGCTCATGTTTCCAACTTCCTACCAGTAGTTTTATAGTGTATGATTTCACCCAAAAGGGGTGTATGTCCATCCCAATCAGACGGATGTGATGTTGAGCCGAGCATAGAGGAGCTGTGGCTCATCTATCATATAACTGAATGCCACTACGGCTTCTGCAGAGGTGCAGGTCGGATTATAGCAGAGGTTAGGCCACAGCAGCCTCAGCTAAGGCAGATTTAAGTCATCAGACATACAACATTTCCCATTTCATAAACAAAAAATATGTACCTTCATACCTCCAAACATTAATACTCCACTGCAGAATAATCCACATGTACAAGCGCAAACAAAAGTTAAAGATGTTACAATTCATTACTTATTTTCAATATTATGTGTTTCTTCTGTTTTTCTCTGCTGTTTTTACCTAAGACAGGTACCTCTCCAATGAGCTTTGTTTTTGATTCAACGAGCAATTTCCACGAGGTCCATGCAGTGTCATTCATTTTGAATGCATGATGCCAAAGCTGCACAATCACCTTCTATCCACTAGATGGTAGAACATAACAATGCTGTTCCTCCTGACTTGTGGAATTCACAGTTGTTCATCCATCCATCCATTCAGCCACTGATCCGTGGATCCAGCTGGAGCCTGATCAACCCTAACAGGACGTATCCAATACGAGAGAAGAAAAAGAAATGCTGTAAGATACGACGCAATCAGCAATCACAAAAGCATGTAACAGTGCAATAACAGTGTGAGGGAAAAACAGCTTGTGAGACAACAAGCTCTGTATATGACTCAGAGGTCGCTCAAGATGACAGTGAAGAAATGTAAAACAACCCTGTGAAGACACGTATGGTCCGTCTGTTTGACGTGTTAACAAATTGTGTCTGCAGAGCAGCCGGTGCAGTTTTAATGGATTACGGAGGTTATTTACATCATTGTGTCAAGTTTCATTTAAATATAAAGTATTCTCAGTCCCCCCCGTGATTCTAAAGCCTGTAACATTGTATTTGGAAAGCACTTCATTATTATAATTATTCATTACAGGTGTTGTAAACTTGACAAACTAGAACTAGACAAAATGGATCTAGTTGAATTGGGCCTTTGTTTCCGGTATTGACCAAATGCTGCAGTGAGCAGTCGGTCCGAGCAGCGATGCTTGACACAGCAGATTAAAGCCAAACGTCCACTACAGTGCCAAAGGAGCTCTGGACCACCAATTACCAATAAGCCCCACCCTTCATCACCAGGTCGTCCTTGCTTCAGTCTGCCTTTCTCAACTTCACCCATGTTTTTCAATCTTTGCTTCCCCACCCTCCTGCCCCCCTCAAATCCAGACACCCCCTGTGCAGCCTCACCCCAAATCCCCTTACAACCTTAAAACTCTCTTTTCCAAATCTATTTCCTGCAAAGCTCTCACTCCTCCAATGCTGAATAAATAAATAAAAATCCAAGCGATCTTCAAATCATGTTCAAAAAACAGCTTTAAGAACTCTTCAAATGTTTTCATTTGTGTTTAGTAAATACGAGAGGATGTTTTCAACCCCAATGTGAAATGTGTGTGTCTGCATGATTTATTGTGTGAGATAATGTTAACGTGGTATATTCATTAGTGTGTCAATCCCTCCCATAAGCCTTAGCACTGCAGGGGTTGACTCCTTATTTAGGTCATCAGATGGTGAAAGAGTTAAATTCCCCTGGACTGGTGCACGCTTAAGAAAAAAAGAGCGGTATCAATAACTGCGCTCTGTGGCCTAAATCCTGCACACACTCACTTACAGAGACGGATGCTGTAACTGTAAAGTTAAACATTTAAATACCTCATTGTTTTTTGTTTTTTTTACATTTAAATATGATAAGTTTATACAGGAGAGGCACGTGGTTTTGAAGACTCAGTTTGAAATCCCATCAGGCTGATCCAGCTGATGCAAGACCTGCTTTCTCATTGTGGTACGATTTCTACTATTTTCTCATGGAAATGTAAACTACGTCTTGGTGTGAGATTTAATAAGAAGTTAAATACCATTCTCTCCTTAGTCTGATAAAGCTACCACGAGTCCACCACTGTTGCCTTCACCTTCCACATCTTTTGTCATCTTCAAATTCTTGTTATTTCTTCAGCTCCTGATGTTTTTTTTTTTTTGTTCTGGAGCTTGTCAACAACAGTCTTTCCTTCTCCACCAATCATAGAGGTATCTTCCACCTTGACTTTCGGACTTCCAACCCATACTCAGGTGGGTTACTGTACCCTATTGGTTTTGTTGTTCCTTAACTGCCAGCATCTTGCATCCTGTTATTATGAGCTGGATTGTCTCAGGGGCATCTTTGCGCAGTCTGCAGCTGGGGTCTTGTATGGTGTGGTAGACTCAGACCTCTATCATTCTTGTGCTCAAACTGGAAACTAAATGAAAACTCTCTGGAGAGTTCACACTTATGGATACTGGAAAGCAATCTGTAAAAATGTTTATCAAGCTGGAAAGGAAAAAATGTGTACATTAGGTCAAACAAACGAAACAAAACCTTTGTGTTGCATCTAACATATAACTATTGCTACTGTTGCATGGGCAGTGCCGATCTTGGTGCCTGTCTGTCAGAGAAAGTGAATCTGTTAAACTAAAAATGTTTAAAACATTTTTTACAGGGGAATGCACCTTGACACCAAACAAAGACTTAAATGCCTATAGAGCAGAGGGTGTAGATGGTGCAGCAGATTGGGTGTTGGTTAGAGACAAACAGTGATGCTGATAGGAAAGGGAAGAGAGACATGATTTAGACAGGCAGCAACATTATATAACAGTCTCAGACGGGGAGATAAGGAAAGAGGGAAAAGAGGAAGGGAGGATCAACAGAGGAGAGATCAGAATGCCCCCTTATCTCATTTTCAATATGCACATCTTTAACTCCTCTACTTGTATCTTAGTCCTTCCTATCAAAGATGCAAGCAGAGGAGTTGAGGAGGGACATGAGACGAGAAGCAAGAGGAGGGATGTAACAAAAAGTATCCCTGTCTTGGAACATGTTTTAAAATTTGCCACAACTGCCTCATCTGAGCCAGTGTTTTCCAACCCTGGTCCCCGAGTACCCCTTCCCTTCCCTGCATGGTTTCACTGTTTCAACACACCTGCTTCTATTTAATAGTCATCCTCAACAAGCGGCTCTAGGCTGGGTGGGTAACGCATTGCGTCACTTCCTGTTTGTTGTTCGCGGTCTGTGTCTGTCTGCACGGCGTTACGGGCTCTGATTCTTCGAATCCTTATACTCTGATTTTGGTTTGTTTTGATAATAAAACACTACATCTTGTAAACTTCTCTTTGAATCGAGCACTTGTACCTTTTCTCTTATTTAACTTTCATTTCCACCAGTCACCGGTACAGGTACCGTCTCCTGTCCTCTCAGCATGGCCTCCTCTCCCACCGTTTCTCCTTCTTACTGCTCAGTGTGTGAAATGTTTAGTTATTCCTCTGCCTCCTTTAGTGAAGACGGTAAGTGTATAAAATGTAGTTTGTTTGTAGCTTTGGAGGCGAGGCTCAGTGAGTTAGAGGTCCGGTTCCGCCAAATAGACCATAGTCCGGTTGACTTGGTAGCTCGTCAGGCTGAAGTAGCGGCGGACCGGCCAGGTGTAGCTGCTGGTAGCTGCCCCCCTGCAGCACCCGAGCAGCCGGGCAGTCAGGGCGGCTGGGTGACGGTTCGGAGGAAGCGTAGTCCCAAAAGGCGCACGGAACACCACCATTCGCTTCACGTGTCTAACCGTTTTTCCCCACTCAGCGACACACCCGCTGAGAAACCGACCTTGGTGATTGGCGACTCTATTTTGAGGCATGTGAGGCCGACTCCAGCGACCATAGTTAGGTGCATCCCGGGGGCCAGAGCGGGCGACGTCGAAGCAAACTTGAAGCTGCTGGCAAAGGGTAATCGTAAATACAGTAAAGTTATCATCCATGTCGGCGCTAATGACACCCGGCTACGCCAGTCGGAGGTCACTAAAATCAATATTGTCTCGGTGTGTAACTACGCCAAAACCATGTCGGACTCCGTAGTTTTCTCTGGTCCCCTCCCCAATCTGACCGGTGATGACATGTTTAGCCGCATGTTGTCGCTCCGTCGCTGGTTGTCTCGGTGGTGTTCAGAAAACGACGTGGCCTTTATTGACAATTGGAAGACGTTTTGGGGAAAGCCTGGTCTGCTTAGAAGAGACGGCATTCATCCCACCCGGGATGGTGCAGCTCTTATCTCTAGAAATCTGGCTGATATTATTAGATCCTCCCCCTGACAATCCAGGGTCCAGGCCGGGGTGCAGAGCTGCAGTCTTACACGCTTCTCTGCTGCTTCTCGAGGACTATCGCCTGCCAATAAAAAGGTAGAAGTAAATGATGTAATTGGAGATTCTAACGAGGTGCCAAGTAAAATAGATTTAGTATCGATTCCCCGTCCTCCAAATCTTCACCAAGCGCGACGTAATAGAGGCGTTAACCAAAATAACCTCGTAAAAATAAAAACAAATACGCATTTAGTGCGAACTAAAGACCAAACAATTAGATGCGGATTACTAAATATAAGATCTTTAAGCTCCAAGTCTCTATTAGTAAACGATCTAATTACTGAGACCCGGAGTGACATTTTCTGCCTAACAGAAACGTGGCTCCAAGAGGAAGAGTTTGTTAGTTTAAATGAATCGACGCCGTCTGGTTACTTTAATTATCATATTCCTCGAATCACAGGTCGAGGTGGAGGAGTAGCGGCGATCTACGACTCCAGTCTTACAATAAAATCCAAACCTAAATGCGATTATAATACATTTGAAAGCCTCACGCTTAGCTTAAAACTGCCGAGCTGGAAATCAGAGAAGCCAGTCTTGTTGGTTGTAGTTTACCGGCCTCCTGCTGGAGCTTATCTGGAGTTTCTGTCTGAGTTCTCAGATTTCTTATCTAGTTTATTGATCAGTACAGATAAAGTCATCATAGTGGGCGACTTTAACATTCATATGGATGTTGACAACGACAGTCTTAAGTTGGCTTTTGATTCTCTTCTAGAATCGATGGGGATTTTACAAAAAGCTAACGAACCGACGCATTGTCTTAATCATACTCTTGATCTGGTCCTCCACTACGGTGTAGAACTTGATAATCTGTTAGTGTCACATGTAAACTCCCTCCTATCCGACCACTATTTAATAACGTTTGAATTCAACATTGTCAACGTTACGCATAATAGGAGGAATTACTTTAGCAGGTGTCTATCCGATAAAGCTATCACTAAATTTAGGGAGGCCGTTGCTCTTCATCTTCTTACAGAGGAACATAGTGAAGCAGTTGAGGGCTGTGACCTCGGTTCTACCTCTGCAGACGTTGATTTCCTTGTTGGTAGCACTGCAGATGTGCTGCATACAGCTTTAGATGTTGTTGCTCCTTTGAGAAAGAGGGTCTCTAACCATAGGAGCTTAACTCCCTGGTTTAACTCACATATTCGTATGTTAAAACAGAAAGTGCGTAAAATGGAAAGAAAGTGGTACTCTAGTAGGTCTGTAGATATTTATTATGCATGGAAAGATAGTCTAATAGTGTATAAAAAAGCGCTTCGCAAAGCTAGAACAGCCTATTATTCAGTGTTAATAGAGGATAATAAAAATAACCCACGTTTTCTGTTCAGCACTGTAGCCAGGCTGACAAAGAGCCACAACTCTGTTGAGCCGTGCATCCCTGCAGCTCTCAGTAGTGAAGACTTTATGAGCTTCTTTAGCATTAAAATTGTCAGAATTAGAGAGGAAATCGGCCAGGCCCTCCCGGCAGTGGCTGTGGGAATTTCTTCAACCTCGGCGACCCCCTTATGCTCCGACCTGACTCTAGACTGTTTTGTTCCTGTTGACCTCTCTGAGCTGACCTCAGTCGTCAATGGATCTAAATCATCCACGTGTCTGTTAGACCCAATCCCTACTCGACTACTCAAAAATGTTTTCTCTCTGATTGGACCGACAATACTGAAACAGATCAACTTGTCCCTAGTCTTAGGATATGTACCACAGGCTTTTAAAGTCGCAGTAATCAAACCATTACTTAAAAAACCCTCTCTTGACCCAGACATTTTAGCTAACTATAGACCAATTTCCAACCTTCCATTTATCTCTAAAATTCTGGAAAGGGTAGTTGCAAGCCAGCTGTGTGAGCATTTGTATAGAAATGATCTATTTGAAATTTTTCAGTCAGGGTTCAGAATGCATCATAGCACAGAAACAGCACTGGTTCGAGTCTCGAATGACCTTCTTATGGCCTCAGATAATGGGTTAGTGTCCATACTGGTTCTGCTGGACCTCAGCGCTGCTTTTGATACTATAGATCACAGCATTTTACTGCAGAGGCTAGAGTATGTTGTTGGGATTAAAGGGACAGCTCTAGATTGGTTTAAATCATATCTGTCTGATAGATTCCAGTTTGTTCATGTTCATGAGGTTTCTTCCGTACAGACGAGGGTCTGCTATGGTGTCCCGCAGGGTTCAGTGCTAGGGCCAATCTTGTTCAGTTTATACATGCAGCCCTTGGGAAGTATTATCCGGAACCACGGCATTAATTTTCATTGTTATGCTGATGATACGCAGCTGTATCTGTCTATGAAGCCAGATGAAACAGAACCATTAGACAAACTTCAGATGTGTATTAAGGACATCAAGGACTGGATGTCCAGAAATTTTTTGTTATTAAATTCTGATAAAACAGAGACTGTTGTTTGTGGTCCCAAACAGCTTAGGAAGGGATTAGATGGTCTTGCGATGGCCTCCAGTAAAACTGTGCGAAACCTTGGCGTTATATTCGATCAGGATTTGTCATTTAAACAGCATATTAATCAGGTTTGTAAAACTGCGTTTTTCCACCTCCGTAATATCGCAAAGATTAGGAGCATCCTCTCGCAGAGTGATGCCGAAAAACTAATTCATGCGTTCGTATCTTCTAGACTAGATTACTGTAACGTGTTGTTGGCTGGATGTCCAAGTAATTCTCTTAACAGCCTCCAGCTGATCCAAAATGCAGCAGCGCGAGTGCTGACAGGAATCAACAAGAGAGACCACGTCTCTCCAGTTTTAGCTTCCCTCCATTGGCTCCCTGTAAAATTTAGAATCCAATTCAAAATTTTATTACTGGCATATAAAGTCCAAAATGGCCTAGCGCCGCGATATTTGCAAGACCTGATAGTACCGTACGTTCCTAATAGAGCTCTCCGTTCTCAGAGTGCAGGTTTACTCGTAGTTCCTAGAGTATCGAAATGTAGATTTGGAGGACGGGCTTTCTGTTATCAGGCACCATCACTCTGGAACCAACTTCCAGTTTGGGTTTAGGAGGCTGATACCACCTCCACCTTTAAAACTAAACTTAAAACCTTTCTGTTTAATAAAGCATATAGTTAGTGTACATTTAGTACCTTAATGTGTCAGGGCCAGTAGTCAAAGCTGCAGCTACAGGACCAGATTAGAGCAGCTTATTTTAAACATAGCTTCGGTGTAGATATGCTGTTATAGGCCTATGCTGCAGGGGGGCACCAACATGATCCACTGAGTGGTGCCTTTCACCTTCTCTGTTTCTCTTTGCCTTCTCTGTCTCTTCTTCACCTCAACCCTCATTTATTAACAATATCCCATAAACTTAATTGTGGTCCATTGTTCTGGTAGTTTTTTGTGCTTGTCTGGCCCTTCTTTTCCTCTTCTTTGCATGTCCTGCGGACCAGAGCCTCAGGAGCTGCTTGCTGACCTGCAGTTCCACCTCTGACCATCCCAGTGTCTGCCTTCACCTGTCTGTGTGGATGTCTGTTGGATGTTTGCTGACACCCCGACCTGCAGTCCTCATCCCCTTGTATCACCGTCTATCCATATATCACCCATATTCACAGAAGTCTAATTGGACTACCAAGGACAGTTACTATTGTATCCTATCTTGTACCTTTGACGGTGTCTCTATGTCTCTATTCTTTCTTATTTCTTGCTCTACCCGGCTGGCCTTCGGCAGGAGGGTCCCCCCTCATGAGCCAGGTCCTGCTCAAGGTTTCTTCCCTCTTAAAGGGGAGTTTTTCCTTGCCACTGTTTGGCTTACGGTTTTTCTTCCACTCGGGGAGTTTTTACCTGCCGCTGTTTATGTAATAATTGCTCGGGGGTCATGTTCCGGGTCTCTGGAAAGCGCCTAGAGACAACTTGTGTTGTAATAGACGCTATATAAATAAAATTGAATTGAATTGAACTTGTCAAGGTCTGCACAAGTCCGTTGATGATGCAGTCATTTGTATCAGGGTGTTTCCTAGGGATCGTATATAGGCTGCTTGTCAGTAAGAAAAATCTTTGAAATGACAGACTGGACAGTAGGCAGACATGTAGGGGAAAAATAAAATGTTCTTGTGTTCCAGGACTGGATAATATAAGGGGAAAAGAACTAAAGGAAAAACAACTCCAATAACAAAACTTATCATAACTTAAAGAGAGCGTTGCTGGAGCCGCTCCCCATGGCAGCCCTCCTCACTACTGAACTATTCCCCCTTTATATGGACGACTGACCCCACCCCTGGCCAAGTAATCATCGAATCAAAGTACTCTAGCAATCCACCCAAGATGCTCTCCATAATACACACAGCTTCCCAATTACAGCATCCGCATAGATAAAACACAAGTAACCTAGATTAAATGTCAGAGCAGAATGTGCACCTTCTGTGGGACTGAGAATCTAAATGTCACAACATACAATACAGCATGTATACCGTAAATGTATTTTGTGGGTCATGAATACAATGAATGTGTATTGCTGAACAGCATAAATGACTCTGACAGAAGCTGCTCTGTCACACAGAGAAACATCTGAAACAAGCAGGACAGGGCTACTCGAAGACCAGGATTGGGAAACATTGATGTAAGAATTGTTTGGTTGCATGATACAGCTGTAATTTTTGTTTTTTTCTGCCAGGTGAACATGGATGTGATAATGTTTCTATTTACTTTTAAATCAGTTTAAGTGACTCTGAGGTGTCATGTCTTATTCAGATGCTCTTGATGCTGAAATGTCTGGAAGAAAATCAGGTGTATCTATATTTGTTACAGCTCCAGAAAGACCCCCTTTTCCTCTTCTCTCTGTGTATTTTAGGAATTGAGTCAAAGTTTACATTTTTTGCTGAGGCTGATTTCTGAGTCACCGCCAGGGAAAAGAAGGAGGGAGGAATCTCTGAATGAAAAAAACAAAAACACCTCCCATTTTTCCTCCAGCCACACCTTCCTGGTTGACTCTTGAAGAGCAGCTTCAGCAGTTGTCCAGAGAGACAAATGCTGGTTATTATGTGTGAAACAGATGCTTTACAAGGGACTGGTAAATCCAACTTTAAATTTGTTGAGCCAGGATTACAGATCCGATGCAGCTGTCAGTTCAAGGTCCACAGGTGAACCATACTGACCAGAATCAATTTTGTTTACTCTGTATACTACATGATGTGGAGAGATTATAGAAAAAGAAAAAAACGCCCTCCAAATAAAATGGGAGCCACAATCCCAGATAATCCTATAGAAACCTCTGCTTCCCCAGCAGCCACTCACTCATCTGGCCAGCTTGCAGGTCACATCCATGCAGCCAGCCAACTACCCAGTCCTGCTGTCATTCACTTCACTCTCTGACAAATCTCACATGCATGGACAGTTACAGCACTTCTCCAACATAGATTTCATTGCATTAAGAAACATTTTTTCACCTTCAGCTGTGTGAAAGCCGCAAGTGATCTGAAATAATTTCCCCTAGCACTTTACACTCAATACCAACTTGTATTCAAAAGTGTATTTGGGGAAATCTGTGCTGTGAATTTCACTTTTGGTTTCAATGTGTTTATCTAGACCCTGGAGTATGTTTCCAACCCCATCGTCTCCTTCAGAGCGGTAAACAAAAAAAAAAAAAAACAATTCTCACAGAGTAATATTTACCAGAGTTAAAATAGACAAAGGACTACACATAGAACAATTTAGTTAACCACGTATTGCGTGGTTATAATCTAAGAATGTGTAACAAATCCCCGATCATGTCCATCAATGCTTGCTTTCATGTTGTAGATATTTGATCAGGCAGAAAGATGTTGCATCCAGAAACATGGAAAACTATGTGGTCCGGATAAGTGAAATCAAATCCCTCTTACATGCAGATGGATTTCAGCACAGATTATCATTCAAAGAGGAGTTTTATGATAGTTTCTCCTGTGCGCACACAATTTGATGTCACGTTTTCCTCCGTTTCGCTATTGTGGACATGAATTTTCCCATTTAAATGTTTTATTAATAGGTTAATCAGGTCAAACCAGCAGTCGTTTTGAGGTACGTGAACGCATCAGCAGCCTTCGCTGCCTGCAGATTCACAGGAGTCCATGATTATTGTTGCCGGCCCCTGATTGGCTGAGCCAGTGGAAAGGGGGCGGATGCCGTGTCTGCGTCCTGGCACCAGTCTGCTGTACAATCAGCGAAAGGTGGAGAGATTTCCCCCATCACACACTCACACACATCTATATACACCAAACAAGATAAACGGGACGCATTTAACCGGTAAGTGGCTCATTTTAAAATTCAAACACGATAATCTCACAGTCGACATTTTCCTTCCTGTCTTTCCATTATAAATGAACGATGACATTTCTGTCACATTTACAGAGTGATTTGGGTTTTCATGTGGGCCTATATTTAGATTTTTATATGGTGGACTGGCGACGTTTGTAATTCTCGGTGTTTCCCTTCACGATGGAGGAGGATGATGGGTGCGTGGTGGAGGAAGGGGTTTCTGTGTCTCATGCAGAGGTGCGTGGATTCGTGTCTCTTTGTTATGGTGGTGGTGCCGCAGTCAGGATGGTGCACCCCTCCTGCTGAAAAATCACTATGCTGGAGTAATACACAACCATTTCAATGATCATGCAAGGGTTCAAAGTAATCAATAATAATCAGTTACCATATTCCAGTTTCAAAGCTTGCAACGCGTTTCTTTCTTTTTTTAAATGTATATTTGCTATTAAATTGTCACAGTGAGGGACTAGTGTTGTAGAATGTCATTTCCAGTGTTTTCTTATATGACTGGGTAGACAGGCACCCTCTTATATAAAGGTTGTTTTTTTTTTTTTCCCCCGATGTTACAACAGTTATAGGAAGAGTCTGATGTTCCTCAAAGAGTAAGCTGGCCATTATACAATAATACCCCTCCTCCCCTGTCTACACCAATACACACAGACACACACTGCATCCTCTGTCTGGATTAGTGCACATTGTTTTTCCATCAATGCACATATATTTCCCTCACTGGCTGTTCGTGTTTTCTTTCCTTCATGTGTTTCATGAGCAAAATTCACCAATCTGTGTTTGTTGATAATAAATGCACTCTAGACTCATGAATGAATGGACTACCAGGAGACCATAAACACTCCTGAGGAATAAGACGAGAGGATGAATTCTGCTCTTGAAGTGGAAATGGTTGTAAAGTATGAGAAGAATATTTTGGCATCTGTTCTTGGATGTGATTACCGTCTTCCAGTTGAGCCATTGTGTAAATATTTTGGAGTGTGGTGACGGGACTTGTATGTCTTTCAGACATGTTCGGCATCTTCGGAAAACTCTGTCTGAAGTCTGAAGTTTAAGTTGTGCGTTCATCTTTGGTTCTCTGTGGATTCGTTAGACACACACTAAGTTACACTGCACCATGTGTCAGCATCGTGTTTAAACATTCATTATTCTATGGTCTATCATAAACAAGCTACTTTATTTTAATTTTCTCAATCATTTAATTAAATCAGTAGTAAAAATGTGACAAAAGTTTTTCCTAGATTACTTCTTAAATCTTATGTGACCTTTTCAAATATCTTGTTAAACTGAAAAAAAATCCTCATGTTTGCCAAACTAAAATGACCTAAACGATTGATTGATTGATTGATTGATTGATTGATTGATTGATTGATCATCATAACTGTTTCTAATCAATTTCCTTAGATTTGAAGGAAAAATTATGTTAACTTATTTTTGACCATTTTTTACCAAATATATACAGCAAACTGTAAATTTTTAGTTTTTTATTTATTACCAAAAACAATCATTTCACACTTACATAATAAACCACAACGATTATTAGTTATTCATTATATCGTAACAGTTATGTTATTGTTTTTTTAACCTTTAATGTCCTTCAATGAGACTCTTTGTCCTGTGGGAACATCTCTTGGTGACGTTAAACAAAACCGGGCGCTACGTATACTGTCTGGCTGTTTCCATGCAGTCTGCTGATAAAGGCTACCAGCTGATTTTGGTCCAAGTGACTGACTATAACAACACAAAAACGTATTTTAGGGCGTATTTGGTCCAAACACTTCAACAGATGCGCTGATGCCAGTCAGACCTTGCATTTAAAATGCCTCCAAGGAAATCCGATCATAAGTGGCCAATACTAAGACATGGTTGGATGACATTCCAAGGTGGATTTAGATCCGATCACTCACAATGCATTTGAAGGTTGGCTGAGACAGTTGTGTCCACACAATCTTCAGTGTGAATGGACTCGTCAGAGATCGTCTCTCCAGCTCACGTCATTGCCGTAGGCGATGACTCATTTTGTTTTTCCGTGCTCTTTGTCATTCATCTTCTCTTTTCTTTTTTGTGGAGGATTCTTCTGTGTATTTTACACAGCCTGGTTTAAATTGTACACATACCTTCTTTTGTTGAATAAAGTTCAGAAAATATTTGTGTGGTGGCTCTTCTTTGTCTTGTTTTGTCCACCTTCTTCTGTTTTATTTTGTTTGTTTTTTGTGCATTATGTGTAGTTATGACTAACATTGCAGTAAAACTGCAAATTTGCATGTAGAGCAGAAGGTCAGATCTGATCACTCAAGATGCTTTTGGGTCTGGATTTTAATGCCATGTGTAAAAACATGTGCTACGTGCTGGCCACTTGCAGGCGGATTTCTCAGGACAGATGTTAATGCAGGGTCTGAACGGGGCCCGTGAGGGTTCATTGAGGGCCAACATCGCGGCATGAGCTTTTTTTTCTGGTTACAGTCACTCTGCAGGTAGGAATGCTGAAGTGACGTAACAGCCAGCTGGTGGACAGTGGAAAATTGAAAGTCATGTCCTAATGCTGGACTTTGTCGCAACATCCGTCTGTGTTTTAAGTTTCTTAAAATTCAAATATTAAGTATCATCGTATAGAAAAGAACCCATAAAAACACATCTGTCAATTATACTTAACCAGTTTCAGTGGCACAAACACAAAAAGAGGATAGACGTTTCTATGTTACAAGAACTATGACAATGTTCCTGCAGTTGCAACAGTTGAACGTAGTCTGATGGTTGGCTGCAAACGAGCCCAGTGAAGTGTTTGTACTTCTGTGACCTTAGCTGAAGGCCAAACCTAAAACACATTAGAGCAAAGGGTTTGTTGGAGTTCCAGCGGGAAACTGCTGACCTGATCAGGATTTTATGAAACTGAACCTTCATCGGAGACTGACACGTGGTATCGCAGGTTGGGCTTCAGAGGAAATGTTTTGTTTCCACCATTTCATATCCAGTTTTATGTGAAAACTCCTGGCATGTTTATTCATCAAAGAGTAAACGATAAAGGGAAAAAAACAGACTTTGATTTTTCTTTTTTTTTTTTAAATTAATGACTAACAAGGACAAAATCCAGTTCTTTTTCCTTGTTGGCCATATTACATCATAAAAATTATTTAGATTTTATCTTCACTGCTTGCATACTTAGTTTTGGGTTTAAATGTAATAATAAATAAATTATTTTCACTTCCAACAGATGGATCTGTCTTGTATCCAGTCCAATATATAAATGCAGATAAGGATGCTATGATTCATTTTGAAATCACCAGTTTTGCTCTACAGTGGCACCAAAAGCTCCTCCCATTAACATTAACATGAGATCCCTATCATATGTAAGGAGATGCTATTATAATACATTTTTTAAACCAAAAATCAAATTCCACTTGATTCCAGGTTCTAATTTGAACCAAGAATTTGATTATGTACACTTCTGTGCATTCAGCTGACCTTCATAATGATGAAGGGAAAAAAATGTTTCTTGATACTTTGACAAATTGATTAAAAAAAAAAAACTGATTTAGAAGAAAAATAATCAGATCCACAAGTCAATATGCTTTGCATAATCTGAAATCAAAACATGCAAAGCATATTGCAGCTGGTCCATTTTTGCTGGTATATAAAAATAAGGATTTTAACTGACATGTCTGTTGAACATCAGGCACTGCTCATCCCCTTCATTTACCAAGGTCAGTTGTGTAGGATCTCTCTAAAAAGTAAAAGAGTTTGTTAGTTTGTAAGTAGTATTACGTTTTATCATGAGTGGTGCAGATGACTGAGGTTGATCGTGATACTGTTGTTTGAAATGACATCAAATGGCACAAGAGCTGTATAGTGGGAGTGGGGACCGTGGAAGATGTATATCCCATGGCTGGTTAGGCAGTAAGTCAGAATAACAGGATGAAAAGTCTGCAGTTCTGATAGCAATGAAACACATGTTTCGTGTAACTGGTAAGAAGAGCTGGTAAATGAGCAAAGGTTTAGCCAGGCGTCTCACAGTCTTAGGTCTTTTTCATTTTTTAATAGTTTAGGATAAAATGAACGCAAAGAAAGACTGATGATGCTGAACCAGAGCCCAGATGGATTATCAAAGATATTCTAATGCTGGATACTGTGACGCCGTCATTTCTGCTATAGAGATTGGTGGGATTAGATGCAATTTCTCTGAGATTACAGCAGCCAAGCAGGCAGCCAGCCAGCAGCGATATAACCAGGTACAGTATTTTCAGTCTGTACTCAGGTAGGTTGTGTTGCCAGCTGGTTGCTAGGCTGGAGGCTCATTCCAGCCACGTGTTTAAGTATGTGGATTACTAATGTAGAGGTTGGTAATTTTTTTAATGATGACAAAAGGAGATTGGATGCACCCACTGGGAAGTGTTGCTGCGACGCTTGGTGGTGTTTCAGCCTGCAGGCAGCCAGCAGCCATGAGAACCTCCTGTAATTTGGTAAAGCTCTGGAGTACAGTATGAACTTGATCTGCTTTGCATGATCACAACATTTTTAAAGCCTTCAGTAAAAGGGATGAAACAGATGGCAGTGGAAAAGATTATGACATGTCACCCATGATCAATGGTACATGATAGAATAAAGTTAAAGTTACTAATCTGGGGATGAAGCCTCAGTTTGCTCTGTCATGACTAACAGTTTGATCCAAAGGTGAAATACATCTAAGTCTGATTAGAGTAAGCCTAATGATTAAATATTTCTGTTTATACATGTTAAGTTGGTGTACTGTATATACTTCAAAAATGATTTCTTGCTTTTATGCATACACGCAACAACATTTTGTTTGGTATCTCTCAGCTTCAAAATACACACAAAATACACTATATACATGTGCAGCTTTAAAAGGATATAAACAGTAGAACCAGAAGTAGCAGCAGCAGTGGTGGTTGAAGAACAGTGGGAATAGCAGCACATTATTTTTCTTTTTTTTTTTTTTTTTCATAATCATTCTTGTCAGTATGGACATCGTGCACACGCTGTATGTACGATGCACACCGAAATTGGACCTCTGCTTTTAACCCATCAACTAGTTTCACTAGTGAGCAGTGGGGCTGCTAGAACCAGCGCCCGGGGAGCAATTGGGAGTTAAGGGCCTTGCTCAGGGGCCCCCAGTGATTTACCATTGTGGCCAGCCCTGGGCTTGAACCTGGGTCCTCCACGCCCAAGCCCACCACTGTAACCATATACACTATACACTACACAAGTTGTGTCAGGACCACATGTCAATAGTTGAGTGATGCTGCTGACCTCCCTCGTGTCTGGCAGAAGCAGCAAATTGGTGTAACGAGGAACAGGAGAGTTTCCTCTTGAAAACCGCTTCGTGATTTAACTGATGCTTCTTGAACCCGTATTTTAAGACTGGCAAGGACAGCTCACAGTGATTTTGATTTTCAAAACACGTTGGCGTTTCAAAATGGTCTGCTTCGTCGTTTTCTAGTAAACTGAGAACACCTAGTATTGAACAGGTCTACACTTAAAAACCTGCCCTACTTCTATGTGCGACTACATGCTACTCTAACATACACATTACCAGCTGGGAAAAATGTAATATGTCTTCATAGATGAAGATTATCAAACATATAATCCTTTAAAAAAAAATGTTAGGAACCATTGTGGTTTTGGTAAACAACTGTGTTGCTTCGTGATACATCCGACTATGGAAGTCCACAATGTGTGGAAAAAACTAGGATTTTGGGAAACCCATCACAGCTATGTGGCTCAAACTGTAATCTGCTAATGTGTGTAGCAAAGATGCTTTTGGAAAACACACTGGTTTTGTTGGTTACCTTTTTCTTCTTAATGTGTGAAGTCATCTTTGTGCTGATTTTTATTGTGTTCGATATTTTGAGTCATAATTTATGACCCTAGTATGTTAAAGGTGGACATCATTGCAGATGTGCGTAATGGCTCCGTGTCAGGAAAGCTACTCCGGTAATTTTGGAAGACCGTGCTGATCCGACGGTGCAAAGAGAACAAGATCTCTGTGTCAGTAAAATATACTAGTCAAGATTTGAAGCATTTATCTAAAGTTGTCCTAAGACAAGAACGGACATTGTCCAACATCGCAGTGAACAGTAAAAGTTTTGATAGTGTTTTGGATAGTAACAGTTTTCCATTTCTTAATTAGCTGAAAGCATTGAAGTTGAAAGACACAAAGCCTTCCCTGAGAAAAAACCTTGTCTGTATGGGAGCATTTGTAGATCTAAAACTTGGAGATACTGTAGCTACCAGCTTGGATTTTTCCTTTCCAGATGTGCAAGCTGCTTATTCCATAGATGCTACTGCACCCACAAACCATCAGCGATGGATCACATTCTGTTTTACATTTACATTTTACGTTCAACTCAGGGCTGAGTGACGTGGACTAAAATTAATATCCTGATATAATTTTTCTATGTCGGTACTTTCCTGTTGACCATGTTCACATCAATTCAAAGTGAAAAAGTTCAATATTTGATATTACATTATATCAACACAGAGTTGGAACTGATGCATGTTTTTTTTGTTGTAAAACAATGAATGAAGTGAATGATAAGTTCTTTATTTACATAAAAGTAACTTAACAGCTTCCTTTAACAGAGATCCACACCTTTTTAATATTAGTGTAATTACTTTTTTTTAAATGAATAAAAAGAAAGCTAATTAAGATAAAAAAAAACATATATTCAGCTCCTAATATCGTGTAAATAAATAAAAAATGTAGAAAATAACTGACCTCTTTAAAAAGACATAAATGAAAACAAATAGGGATCCTCTGAAACGCTTCTTCTGTCATAAATAACAAAATCCTCACAGGTGCTCTTTTGTGGAGATATTAATTACAAAGTTAATACAAATTTTTACTTACAAATTAAAAATTTTATTTCTCGTGGTCCTAAGGCTTTAAATCAGGCCGTTATGTAGGTTTTGTGGAAAAGTAGACTACTTTCCTGCCAGCTGCTGGATTTTCATCAGTTACCTGACCCCTGACAGGAAGTGTGTGGCAGGAACAAAATGCCTGGCAAGTGGCGGTGTTTTGTCTGTGCAGACGAAAACTATACGGTTAGAATAAAGGATGTTTGTGTTTTCTATCATTATTGCTCCTTTCATGTAAAATAGCGTATTCAGTATTTGAGAGTACATACACTCTATGGCCAAAAGTATTGGCTCACCTGCCTTGACTTGCTTGTAGACTTAAGTGACGTCCCATTCCTGATCCATAGGGTTCAGTATGACGTCGGTCCACCCTTTGTAGCTTTAACAGCTTCAACTCTTCTGGGAAGGCTGTCCACAAAGTTTAGGAGTGTGTTTGTGGAAATTTCTGACCATTCTTCCAGTAGTGCATTTGTGAGGTCACACTGGTGTTGGACGAGAAGGTCTGGCTCTCAGTCTCTGCTCTAATTCCTCCCAAAGTTGTTTTGTTGGGTTGAGGTCAGGACTGTGCAGGCCAGTCAAGTTCATCCACACCAGACTCTGTCATCCAGGTCTTTATGGACCTGCTTTGTGCACTGGTGCACAGTCATGTTGGAAGAGGAAGGGTCCAGCTCCAAACTGTTCCCACAAAGTTGGGAGCATGGAAGTGTCCGAAATGTCTTGGTGTGCTGAAGCATTCAAAGTTCCTTTACTGGAACTAAGGGGCCAAGCCCAGATCCTGAAAAACAACCCCACACCATAATCCCCCCTCCACCAAACTTTAGACTTGGCACAATGCAGTCAGACAAGTGACAAGTACCGTTCTCCTGGCAACCGCCAAACCCAGACACGTCCATCAGATTCCCAGATGGAGAAGCACCATTCGTCACTCCAGGGAACGCGTCTCCACTGCTCTAGAGCCCAGCGGTGGTGTTCTTTACACCACTACATCCGAAGCTTTGATTTGCACTTGGTGATGTATTACTTGGATGCAGCTGCTCGTCCATGGAAACCCATTCATGAAGATCTCTGCACACTGTTGTTGAGCTGATCTGAAGGCCAAATGAAGTTTGGAGGTCTGTAGGGATGGACTCTGCAGAAAGTTGGAGACCTCTTCACACTATGAGCCTCAGCATCCGCTGACTCCGTCCTCGCTTTTTAATCATGATTAGATAAGATTTTTATTGTTGACTCACGAATATTCACCAATAATCACACAAATATACATTTTTTTATTCTGTCAACCTTGAAAATATTTTTTTTCAAGCTGCACTAATACAAAGGCTTTAAAATAAATTGTTATTACATGTCAACGACATGTCCTGAAAGTCTAGAGAGGGCAACTTTTGGCCCAACAAGTAACAGCTTATTTTTTATGTAAACATGGCTACCACAGAACAATGGTCATTTAAAACAATCTATGTTTTGAACAGTTTTTAATAAATAGTTATGGCTTGGTTAAAAAAAAAGCTGTTTTGGTTTGTATTTGTTAGTTTTACATCCATGAGAGCTCTGAGGGGGGATAATTTATTTTAACAACATCAGGTGAATTTATATAAAGAAATAAGCTTAGTTATAATATGAGACGTAGCCTTTTGATTGACAGTCAGCTCATCATCACTTTGTAATCGGCAGTTTGAACTAATCCAGTGTCGGCTAAACGCAGCAGTAATTTCTGATTTTGCCACAGACGCGTGCGAAGCGGGATATTCCTGCTGTAGACGGCAGCTCTGCAGCTCCTCCAATGTGGGTCGGGCTGAAAGAGCCGATATCCACAGCTAACTTTGACATGTGGGAGGCGTGTTCCCGTCTTTGCAGTTTATGTGCATGTCATTTAGCCCCACTAATGCTGGGTTTCGGTTGCTCATATTTTTATGCAGTAGTTCAGTTGATCTTGTATTGGTTAATACAAATCTTTTTAGACAATTCTTTTTTTGTTTTTTATTGTGACCAAAATATATACCATCTATGACCAACCCACGCAAACAAACACATACCAGACTGAGGGGACTGATAAAAAACACAACTCAGCAGGAAACAACAAAGGTCGTCCTCTCCTGCAGAGAGGAGAGGCCGAGACTGAGATCAGACATGACATCATATGGCACAGCAGAGCCAGTGAGGATTGAAGCCACTGTGTTTCTTGCTCATCCTCATCATCCACTTCCTGGGAGCCTCCATCAGTACGAAGTCATGATGTCAAACAAGCAAAGGTCATTTCTGTCCTGCTGATTTCAGCGTTGAGCTTGACATCAGCCCAGACATCAGACAGTAATGCAGCGAGAGGGACAAGTAAGCACAAAATGTACCCCACTATCTCCTGCCTTTAATGCATTCAGTCCTCAATCCTCTGGACAGCAGAGCATCAAAAAAAAAGAAAGAAAACAAACTTATTCCTGCTTGTTATAGTAGAACCTGCAGAACAAACGCGGGTCAATGCAGCCCATGAATCTGTCCCCATGGGATCAGCCCCACTCCCCTTAGACGTAATTCAGTTAACAAAAGAAACTGTCTCTGTTGCCATGACTGGGAGAAGTTTGTCTGATTGGTGTAGCAAAGTATCCAATAACGACGGTGGGGGGGGGGCAAACAATCTGCTCACCTGAGCACACGGAGGAAAAGAGGATTTTAGCTACATGATCAAATAAAAGAAGGGTTTTTTTTTTGTTGTTTCATTAGTAAAACGACTATTGTTGGATCAGAACTGCACAAGATGGAACCTTTTAGATTTGTTGAAAATAGGACTTTTTTAAAATATAGATTTCAGATATCATACAGACGGGTTCCCTAAGTTTTATTCAGTAACGATGAGCAAAGCTTTTGATCGTTTTATTGTTTTTTTCATTAAATGAAGTTTTTCATTTACAACAAGAGACTGAAAATTCTCTGTTTTGAATGTGTTCAAATTTAGGCAGTTATCATCCTGGACGTGTCTTTCCCACTTTTAAAATGGCTTTGTTTTGTTGTAAGATTATTTAAGTATTTGGTCTGTTGAATGTTGCTGCTTGCTGGCTCAAAAACTGTGGCGTGTCCGTTATGGCTCTTTTATTTTCGTGGTCAGCTAATCTTTCCATCATTTTTTTGACAAGTCGATCACTCAGCGGTTTTTTCTGTCATCCCCTCCATGTGCTTCGCTCTAGTGCTACCATAAAGTGACAGCTGTTTTGTTTCACAGCTCACACAGGCATTTCACCACAAATGTGATTACTGTAGAGGGGTACAGGCAGAAAATGCCCCCCCTCCCAACCCCAAGAGGCCAGTTTCCCTGCACAGTGGAGACTATGATGGCCGGCTGCACTTTCTATAGCACATTCAATAACAAACTCACCTTCAACCCCGAGAAGGAAAGACCTGATTGTGTGTCACATTTATGTGGTTTTAAATGCTAAAAATGTATTTTCATAAGCAACACGATAGCGTACATTTTCATGATCGACTGTAGATTAGTCGTTGGAGCCAGTAGCAGCAACAGCTCCATGACAGAAACAGAACTCACGCCGCACGGACATAGGACTGAATGCTCGAAACGGAAAAGTTCTGGTGAATTTTAACATGGACACCGTCAAGGAAGTAAAGTGATGAAAATCTGTGGGATCATTTATTGTGGATTTGTCAGTGATGTCATTTTATTTTCACTTTTGTCATGACACACTCCTGTGATTTTCCTCCATCTCATCTCTGCTGTGACTTTCGTGATCACTTGGTCTCTCTCTCTCTCTCTCTCTCACACACACGCACGCACACACACACACACACACACACACACACACACACACACACACACACACACACACACACACACACACACATATACCAAACATATTACACAGCCATGGTTGACAGAATTGCACAGTTAGTAAATGGGCTGGTTTAATGTGCTGACTGTGTACACCTTTTTTACATGTACTGTAGATGTGCAGGTGTGTGTGTGTGAGTGCGTGCATGCATTTGAGCATGCATAGGTTGTCACAGTGTACTGTCAGCAGTAATCTGAACTGCTGCTCATCAGAGACACACTGTGCATGCCTGTGTGTTGGTGTGTTGGAGCTTGTGCCCATCAACAAGGAGATGACAAGGAGCTGCTGAGTCACCATGGCGACTGGCTGGGCGGCCATGACAGGATTTTAACATGTTAGATGCTGTGCATCTGACTAACTCGGCAAGTTACCAGCTGAGATGGTTCAGGTTTTTATTATTGTTTGAAACCGGGAGAGAACTTTCATTGTTAACATTTCTAAAGCAGTTAATGATCTTTCGAATGCCTTGATTATAAACTCCTAATTAGATGAGGTTGGTTGATTATCCTCTACGTTTGGCAGACGTGATCGGGCTGAAACTGACCAACATGCTGAAAGGAGCTGTCCGTCATTTTGTGAATTATTTGCCATTGATTACCACAGATGAATTAGACATTGAGATGTTATTATAAGGATTTGTTAGGTTGTCATAGGCCAAAGAACAAAATCAAGTGTGTTTTCATACATGTTCTCTCTTTTCATAGGAATCTGTCATTCTTGGCAACAGTAGAACGATTTACTCAAAACAGGGAAGTTACAGAACTGAGAGCCGACACTGGGCTGTATAGTTTAGTTAAGTGTAACTGCAAAAAAAGTTCCTGGTTCGATTCCCAGGCGGGTGTCTTTCTGTCTGGAGTTTCCATGTTCTCCCTGTCCACGTGTGGGTTCCCTCCGGGTACTCCAGGTTCCTCACACAGTCCTAAAGCATGCATGTTAGGTTGACTGGTTATTGTAAATTGCCCGTAGGTGTGAGTGTGAGCGTGAATGGTTTTTTTGCTTTGTATATGACCCTGTGATGGAGTGGCGACCTGTCCAGGGTGTACCCCTGCCCCTCGACTGTAATGAGTCGGGATAGGCTCCGGCAGACCCCCGTGACCCTGCGAAAGATAAAGCAGGCAGAATCACAGAAAGTAATGACAAAAAATGAAAAGAACAATTGAGACACCAAACATGTAAAACAAGTAACTCCCCAGTTGGCAGTTAGGCATCGCATGTGTGTTGCACACGTTCAGCATGGAAACTCAGAAGACGAATGATTGTGTGTCAGTGAAAAATGTGAGATTTACATACTGCCTAGGACAGTTCCTAGGACATATCTCTGTGTTGATTGGGGGTGTGCTGCATTGCAAGACCTGCTGGCCTACACATGGCAGGACACAAAGAACTGGACACAAAGGACAGGTCAGATGAAATCAGCATCCTGCTTGTCAGTGTCCCCTGCACCCTTTACTTTCACTATTTTTTTCAATCAAAATGGAATTGATGTCATATTTTACAGAAAATGCCAAATAAACAAATCTAACTACCTGAAAGTGAAATAAACTTCTGTATGACCCTAAATATAATGTTAATGATTAGTGACCACCACTATTTTCTCTGGTATGTGAGCAGTATTGTTGATTGCAACATGCAACTTCACCACTAGATGTCACTAAATCCAACAAGCTTGACATTAAAAATGAAATGTTTTATGACATTTATGTATTTGTAATTTGTCAGAAAAATGGGTTTAGTGAAGTTTACAGCCATACTGTTATCAAAGGCAGACCCCAGGTGTTTCAGCCATCTGTCTGTCTGTCTGTTGTCCATCTAACGCTTTAGACAAAGCAACACGCTTTCTCCACTCGATATTTATCTTAATATCAGTTTATTTTGCCAGTATGCCGAATTTCCCACTTGGCCAGATGTAACAATAAAAGAAAATAATGATAATGATGCATTTAAGAGAAATGAATGTTCCACTTTACTTTTGGTTTATAACAGTACAAACTGTCTCTGCATCAGTCTGATTCCCAATATCACCCCCCAACGCTGTTCCCTTCTCTCTCACTCTGTTCTGTCTCCATCTCTTGAACTGTGTATGAACTTTCCACCAGACTGAACAACAAACCTAAAACTTACACTGCTGTCCAATTATTGTCCAGTAAATTTTCATCTGTTAAAAATCTGAATAATTCTGCTGCAAAAAATGCTCTGTTGTTCATGGCATGAGGCTGGAAGCACGCTATTTAGACATGATTGCTCCAAATGGGTAAAAAGGAAAAAAAAGTCATAGGCAGTTAGAGTCAAGTTAAACTTTACGTAACATATTATGTTGATGCAATTTATTGGCAGATAAACTCGCAAAACTGAATTACACCACTTTCTTATGTTAAATGCAATATATCGCGTTAAAATGATCATAGAAAAAAATCCAGATATATAATTAAAAAAAAAAAAATATATATATATATATATATATAAAAAAATATATATATATAATTAAAAAAAAATAATATATATATATATATATATATATATATATATATATATATATATATATATATATATATATATATATATATATATATATATATATATTTTTTTTTAAATTTTTTTTAATATATATATATATATATATAATACATATAGAGGTGGTGGATCCATGTAAAAACAATAGGGATTGCGTAGGGTTTGCGATTCCAGTTTCGTTTCCTGCAAGGCCTGTCATTTTAGCAGCCAGTTGCAACTTACGGTTCTGTAATAAGCTAATTTATGACGTCCACTGCTCTGAGGATGAGGAGCTCACAGACATCCTCGTCTTGCCAACAACAAATCCCTTCCACAACACGCCACCCCGCCTTAATTCTGCTTTCGTTAGACCAGATCCCGCGATTAAGGGTACCCTCAGAGAGGGGTCATTTGCAGGGCCAGCTCGTCACCCCACCCCGTGTCAGTTAGTGTAAAAAGGAGGACATGCCAGATTTGAGTGATAAACATAGGGTATCTGCCCATGTAAAAGGGGCTACTGATGGCAAACAAGACAACTTACCTCTCCGTTTATCATTGTATTTTAAATAAATAGTGTATAATAGTCTTAAATATTTGTTACTTAACTCATTGATATAACATCAGATGAGTTTGGACATAAAGGGGACAATCAGCAATCAGGGCTTTGGAGTCTAATTTAAGTGATTTTTCATTCTCACGCACATTAATATCGTCCACCAAATCTCTTGTGTTGTGATGGAGCAGCGGCATGTTTGGCCTCTGTGTGTGTGTGTGTGTGTGTGTGTGTGTGTGTGTGTGTGTGTGTGTGTGTGTGTGTGTGTGTGTGTTTGTGTGTGTGTGTGTGTGTGTGTGTGTGTGTGTGCTTGCATAAGAACTGTGAGTTTTGTGGAGGATGAGATGATTACGTAGCAGATGGGTTTTGGCAGAGCAGGACACAAATACAGGAGCAAGGGGATTGTGGGTGCAGAGATAGTTTTTAATCCTTTAGAATGCAACAGCTGTCTCAAACAACCCTTCATCATCTCTATCATCAACATCTTCATCATCATCTGCAGCTTTATATTTATATATACCACTATTTACAATCTAAATTATTTGCAGAGCATTAATATGAGGCATTATTATACACATGTCATGAAGATTAGGCTGTAAACAGGCCCAGTGACTGTTTCCATTAGCTGTAAGGCAGGCAAGGCAAGTTTATTTGTATATTA
Source organism: Xenentodon cancila (assembly GCA_014839995.1). Taxonomy (NCBI): domain Eukaryota; kingdom Metazoa; phylum Chordata; class Actinopteri; order Beloniformes; family Belonidae; genus Xenentodon; species Xenentodon cancila. The sequence goes on along the minus strand of CM026207.1, from coordinate 18,638,157 downwards.
CATTTCATGTTCAAGATAATTTAATGTGCTATACATAAAAAAATATATTTTCAAAATGCATTATAAACCAAAGCATTTAAAATCTGTCTTGGTTCTTGCTAAATATAATATTTCAGCTGGTCAACAGTCTATGCTTCTAATTCTATTCTTCTCATATTGAGCCACATTTTTTCAAGTTAACAAATCTAGTCTGCAACCGAACCGAGCCGAGCAAACCATTCAAACACCAGACTGATGCAGAATGAGGTCTGGCATTAACCTGCTGAAATAACCACAGATTTGGGAGAAGAGCTGCCGTGATGGTAGCATATGTCTCACCAATACTCCAGTGTACCCCACTACATCTGTGGTACCTTCACACACATGCAAGCCAGCCATGCTGTAGACCACATGTGTCAGACTCCAGGCCTCAAGGTCTGCTGTCCTGCATGTTTTAAGTGTTTCCTTGCATCAACACGCCTGATTCACATTAATGGTCATCATCATCATGTAATCAAGGTCTGGACAACTCTGTCATTTGTATCATGGTGTGTTAAAGCAGCGAAACGTCTAAGACCTGCAGGACACCTGGCTCTCAAGGAATCGAGATTGACACCCCTGCTGCAGACACTAGCGCACTCCCAACTCTTCACAGATGCAGGCTTTTGCAGCTTTCACTGATGAGAACTGCAATGAAATATGGATTCATCTGAATGCAGACCACATATTCAGTGTTCTTCTGTCCATGAGATGATCTTGAACATGTTTCACACACTTAATAAGTGGTTTCTTCCCAGACTTATACAGTTTTAGATCACATTACTTAATGAGGTGCAGCAATGTGTTAATTGACAATGGTTTTCCAATCTATTCTGACCCCATGTGGCTATATTGATTCTGGCGTGACTATTTCTCATGCAATGCTGCATGAGGGATTGAGTGTCATGTCCATTTAACAGTGGGTTCCAGTCTTGGCCTTTAGAAACTGACATTCTCCCAGACTTTGAAATTATTTGCCATTTTTAATTCAGATGTGGATGTTGGAATTGATCAGTCCTTGTGAGAATTTGACACAAAGATGTGAGCCATGGCCAATCGAAGTAATGTCCTTCATCAATAGCTGAAAAGGTATAATCCCATGGGCAGCGTATTACTTTGGGAAGTCTTTGTCAAGTCCTACAATACAGAACTGCAGTCACAGATGGCGCTAAAACTTTAACTTAAAGTAAGTTAAAAAAAAACTATTTTACTTTATATGTTTTGAAAGAAATAGAGTCAAAGAACATATCTTTTTTTCCCTTTTATTTCTTGCATCACCCCAACCTTTCCCTGAATTTGGGTTGTAAAAAGATGGTTCAGGGGCTAAAAACTCAAAGTGAGAGTAGAAGTTGTGTGAAGCATCCACTGTACCATGCCCTTTGGATGAAACAATGGTCCACAGTTCTACTCAAGGCCCACTAACACTCTACTGTATGTCCTCATTCTGGCTGCCAGCCATATAGTGCAATAGTGTGTGTGTGTGTGTGTGTGTGTGTGTGTGTGTGTGTGTGTGTGTGTGTGTGTGTGTGTGTGTGTGTGTGTGTGTGTGTGTGTGTGTGTGTGTTACATTTACGAGACAATGACAGCTTGTTTGTCAGGAATACAGATGGAGGGATAAACAGCAGCAGAGGACAGAAAGAAAGAAGAGTTTGCTGAAGGGTCATACTGTCAGTGTTGAGATGCAATAAAATTTTTACGGCTTAATGTTTAAAATTGTATTATTAATCTTGCAGCTGGTATAGGGAAGATAAACCTTTATAATTTATGACAAGATTTATGTTGTAATCAGGTCTGTTTGTTTTTGTTTTTTTTTCCGTGTTACTATATTAGGAGCCACAAACTGTTTGAATTGGTAGCAGGTATGGTCTCTGCTCAGAGTACCATCAAAAGCATGTGTTATCCAATGCTGCAAGTCACTGATTATAAAATTTGGCTTTTTTCTGAAGATAGTCACAATATATAACAAAATGGTTGCAATGTGGAGTCCTTGACATTGGGAAAAGATCAGTTATTAAGCACTAACATTTACAGACCTTCATTTCTTATTTTTGGCAGTATTTTAGCATGATAAACAGTAATATCTGACAATTAAGTAATAATAGTAATCACATTTTTGTTGCAGTCAGCACTTTCCTGTCATAAGTGAAAAAGATTGTCATAATTTCTGTGAATTTGATGAAATACTTTGAGTTCAGCTTTATAAGAGAGAGCTTAAATGGAATATCTCTCCATTGGTTTGCTTGGTCAGTGGATCCTACCGGGTTCAGCACTGTAATGGAAACAAAGGATGCAAGGCCTGGTAGAGGAAGTCAGCCCTGTTACTCTTCCAGCTTCCTAGTTTTTACCCTAGACCCCACTAAGGCTATAACAAGTCAAAAAAGCCTTTTTTATATTCTTTTGTTATTAAAATGAGTGTTCTGGTCAACATGTAGATTTACATGATTGGTTAAAATGCCCTTTTCAACCAAAGCTTTAAGCTTCAGTTTACACTAACCTGTTCTGGGGGTTAGTGTCAGACACTTGACTCCATCACAGCCTCCATTCTCAGGGGTGTGCCTCCACTGAAGCTGATGTTGCCCTCCTCAGATGTACAAATACAACATAATGTGAAGTTGGGTCGAAATACAGATAAGCTGGATGGATAATTGTACTCGGGTCTTGGTCTGTAATGTTACTGTCAAATTTGAACTCCTCAGTGAATAAGACATTTTGATATTTTAGAAGCTCCAGACAGTCAGTTTATTTAAGTAGATTTATTTCGTAGATGTTTTAGCTATTCAATATTTGTTCTCGAGCAAGGAAAATAAACTTTGTCCATAATAAAATTAATTTAATATTAAAATATTTTTGGCAAAAGTTTAAACATTTTGGGAAAAACGTCTCCAGATTGGTATTTGGTCAGGTGCTTGTTCTGATCAGATGCCTCGTTGGAGAAAAGCTGAGATGAAAAAGGGGTAAATATAAAAAAAAAAACAGAAAAGAAAAGTGGTTTGACATTACTTACGGTATCCTTAAAATCAAAACTACACAGGCATGTTTATGAAAATATAGAAATGTTTTTTATACCACTTGCCATCTAATTCTTTCTTATACATTTTCTTCTTACATGAATCCAGAAAATATTTAGGATCATTCACACATAAAGTTCAACATTTAAAAAAAAAAATAAAACAAATTTGAACTGAATTTGACTTGTAGTTTTTGTTTTAACGCCATTTAAATGGGTCTGTCACTGTAGCTTTCATAGCAAAATTATTTGTTAATATTAATATTGGTAGAAACAGTTAATTCCTCTGGGAAGTGTGCTATACGGAAGTGAATAGAGAGCATGGCTGAAAAATGACAGGCTACATCTGAAAGTTGTCAAAAACCTGTGTGAGCTGAGCTCACCTGAATGAACAGGCTGGAATGGAGGTGTAAAGTGGCACACAAAACTAATAAGTGTAGGGTTTAAATTGACATGCTGTGTAAAAGAGTAAGCAATAAGCAAACAGTAACAAAAAGTATTCATGACCCTTTTCTCTCCAGTAATAGAACTATGGACCTGAGCCTGCGAGATGCTCTGGGTGGAGGTGGAGGTGGGGCTCCAGCTGAGGCCCTGCTGAAGCGAGACTTTGTGGCGTCACTGGAGAAAGAGAGCTATGATGACAAGGTGGGAGAGACAGTCTCCAAAAGTGACTACAGGCCCTTGCTGGATGGGAAGGACACCAAGAGTGGTAAGTTGCCTCAAGCATCTATGAAAAGATGTGAATTTGAGTTGTAAAGCTCTCTTAATGTGATGCTTTGCTTTCTGTGGGATTTCACTTTGTATGAAGAATCTCAAGAGTTGAAAAGGCTGAAAGGCATCAAGGAACTCAGGTGTTCAGATACTGTGGCATATCTGGGTCTGTCTACGACCAGCAATGGCCACAAGTATTACAGACAAACTACTGTCTGTTTAAAATAGTTAGTTTTAGTTAGTTTCACACACCCAAACATGTATTTATATTTGCAGTTCCCTTCAACCATGAACTGCACATTTAAAATGAATTACACGTTTAAAAATAACAGCCCCGCTAGCAGGAACTGGGTGATGTTTATCGTATAACATAAGGGTCAGAGATCCACAATGTTTTAATCCCAGAAGGGACTCGCTGTCGGAGCTGGCCCATGATGTTCATGATGAACTTCACTGCTGCCTCTTGAGTTTTTTAAGCTGCAGATTTCCCCATTAGACCAATCAAATACAGCAACAGGCAATTGAACATTCATATAATTTAATGCTCCAAGCTTTTACTAATTCAGGGTTCACTTTCAACCCGAGCTCCTCCAAAGCTACAAAGGCCTGGTCATACAGCTGAATCACAGGCAGGGGTGTGTTCTTCTCGACAAATCAACAGACTACTATGTATAAAATGGTCTAAAAATAGCAAATTTGACATCTGTTTTTAAGATGATGGTTGACTCAGATCTCCTAACCCAGGAACTGTAGATGAGTGTACAATGTTGTGTAAAAGCTGTAGGGAGATTGAAGATATCATTAGCTGAAGTAGATGCGAGAGGAGGCTGATTTAAGTTATCTTTATTTCTTCAGTCCCTTAAAAAGAGCAGTGTGAAGGATGTAGTGGTAAAGTTGGAGAATGCAGCCAAATTAACACAGGTCTAAGTTTCAAATTTCTAAAATAAACAAAGCAAATCAATCCTACGGGTGACCACATGGGATGTTGGATGTAATTTCTTCCAATAAATCATCCTAAATATAAGAGACTTTAGTGCATAATTCCCTTTGCCTTGAGCTAGTCATAATATTTCCATTGATTCCCTCCACACTGAAAGACAAATGACTACAACATTTTAAAAGTTTCAGTGGCGCTACAGTACAGAAACACTGCCTGCATTTTCACTTAAAAAGACGTCGGTTCAGTTTGGTGTAAGTTTGCTTATCTTCTAGAGCTGAATACCGTATTACAAAAGGTGCAGAAGAAGGAAAAGGTTGACCTGATACTTTAAGACTGAAGTGATCTGGGTAAAGGCAAGCTCCAGGGTTCGACTAAGAGAAGAGGAAGGACGGAGAGTAGGAGAGTTGTCTCGACTGGAGAGTTAAATAGAGCAAACACAAAAGCCCTGTAGACACAGACATGGGTTTTTTCATGGCTCATAGAGGGGGATTTGTTTAAACTTCAAGGGGTCACTTGTGCTTGCAGTAATACTGTCCGTTATGTATTGAATCCATGTGTAGTTTTTGTAGCTTGCCAGTTGTTATCTATGATGTATTTTTAGTCACTGGTCTTTTTTTCTGTTTAGCTTTAATGGAGGCAGATTTCTGAAAAGCAGAGCAGTATAAGTGTAACACCGGTTTGTGGAGTGACATCGGCATTAGCGAGCCTAATACACGTCGTCATGCATGAACGAGAGAAAATCTCTCTACAGTGTCAGTAGATGTAAGTCGTATAGTCATTAAATAGGAAGCACGCTCCTTCGATTCCCAAGTTTTTAACACATAAGAACATAATAAACAAAAGATACCTTTCAACACCTTACCAGGTGTTAAAATTAAATCAGTACAACTTCAGATAAAAAAATGACAGTTTATTTTTCCTTAAACACTTGAAGAACACTTGAGAGTGAATTTTGTGTCTTACGACCTTAAAAGTGCCGCTTGTATAACTGAGGAGTAACCAGAACTTATATATTAGGAGCTTATTGAACAAACGTCGTATCTGTTGTCACTGGTGACACACATGGACATTAATCTGACAGCCACTCATGGCACAGCTGGAGCCATTATTGAAGATGCTGCTCTCTTAATCCTCAATCTGAGGGTTTAAATTGATCAGTAGATCATTTTTCTATTTTTTACATATAACTCGCTTTATATTATCTGAGAGTGTAACTACATGAAGTTACATTTCATATAAAAAAGTGTATGACTCGTGATTATATTGTTTTCTATATATCTCTTTGAATATATCAGCTCACATAAGCATCAAAAACTTATAGACTTACAGCTTAACAACAGTTTTATGGTGATAAAATAATGATAATTGAATAACTGTCTAAGGAAAGACTTTTGACCATATTATGACTAGTTGAATGTAGATTTAGACCTGAATTTAGATATTTGGTATTCAGATATGTGTTTTTAGTGTGCACTCACTGGCGGTCATGAATATCACTCTTGCAGTAATTAACCTTGGAGTAATGCTTCAGTGCATTTTAGCTGACGAGTTGGCAAATTATCAACTCTTCCCGCGGCACATTTAAATTCTTGAAGGTTTTTTTCTGACGCCTCCTTTCCGTGTCCATCACTTTCACATTCCTCACACACACACACTCTCTCTCTCACTCTCTCTCTTTTACATGTACACACATATTTGCTCAGTAGGGGTTAAGTATTCAGAAACTTAAAATACATTTACTACATTTCATCAAAGCGTAACAAGCTTTGAAGTGTAACAAGAGCATCAAAATAACCCATGCTGTACATTTTGTATTTTATTATATTAAAACAGACCTGCAAGCCTGTTGGAGACAAAATCGTTGGAATTAATAGTGAACTAGGATAATTCAAACACTTGGTTGTCATTTTTTTTAATCTGGTGAAACAGTGTACAGGCAGAGGAACTTGTCTGTGCTGGTTCTTGACTTTGGTGGTGTTTTAGAGCCTTTAAATGACATAAACGTGACTGGGTGTGTTTGTGAAAGAGATGGAAAGCAATAAAGCAGAGACTATTTATAACAAATTTATCTGAAGACATCTGCAGGCTTTCTTCTCTGTCTGCGGTTTGGGCGTTCCTTATGACACCAAGGACCGGACTGTTTGCTCCAAGCAGCTGTTTTTACCACAGGGTTTGTTATATGTGTCATATCGCATATCAGATATAATTTTAAGTCATGTGCATCTCCATCACTGACGGCAACCTCCAGACACACATAGATGCTCTGCCAACGGACTAATACACAACAGAAATGAATAAAAGTTATGATTCCCACAGCGCTGAGGATGGACGTACTCGCTTCAGTAAATTTTCCATCAGATCAGATTAATTGTTTTTCTGGCAGCAATGAATAGTTTTGCAGATTCTTTTCTGTCTTTTCCTTGGTTCTTTTGTGCTGATATCAGGCTTACAGTTTCTAAACAACTTAAAAAATAAAGCTGATGAGAGCCGGAAGTTAGAGCAAAAGTATTTGTGTCTGGTAAGTTTGGAGTATATATTGAAGTAAAAATGACGTATGTGCTGCTTTCCTCTACTTCTGTAGCTGGCAGACAGCTGGGCAGATGTGAAAATGAACCAGTGAGGTAGATCATAACTCAATAGTTAATGAGAAAGGAAAAGAAGAGGAGAGAAAAACACTTTAATGACTGTGGAAGACCATTTTTGTATAGCATGAAATTATAGATATTTTTTAAGAACGTAAATGATTAAATGTGTCTTCATCCAAGTTATTTGTGAGTTTCCGTTTGACTTCCATTCAATTTGGATAAACTGTCATATTATTATGAAGATTGCCAAACATAGATGTCAAACATAGATGTACATAGAACAGTTTAAGTCTAAGGTACTATGAAAAAAAGTGCACCTAAATGATTAATTGTTGTAGCTCAGAAAATGCTGTTGTGTCCAAGAAGCTGAAGACAGCTGCCTACTTGTTAAATTCTAAAATCGATCATAACAGAACCGCTTTAGTCCAAGCTTTCACCACCTATGAATGACAACAACACATCTGGGAAAAATTAAGATTAGAGTGTTGCTTTGTAGCTAATTGGTGACCCAGTCGTGTGGCCTATTTGGCGCACCGTTACTGAACAACAATCAGCAGCATTCTTGAAAAACATCAAATATATCAGGATGGAGGAATGTCTCCTCAGTCTGTATCCGTCAAAGTGGATGAACGATGTCCGTCCGTCCAGAGAAAATATATTTTTGTATTTTTTTTAACAATGAAACCAATGGCTTTTTTGGCTAATCTGTGCTGAAGTGATGACAACAAACACATAGGTAACAGCTGGCTTGTTCCTCTGTTATCCTTTTACATGCTCTATGTAGTGTGTGCGGCCAAACATATCTGCTTTTAATGCCCTTTGGGCTCTGAGGAAGTTAACAAAAACAGCATTTTTCAATCAAATTTGATGAGCAAAATGTAATACAGCAACTTTTAAGCATGATGTCAAATGTTTTCCCAACCTGCTGCGAGTAGTTTTACAAGCCTGGTCATCCTCCCTCCACTCCACTAGAGGGACCTGATTCAGGACTGTTTCTCATCTATTCCCACATTCCTCTGTTGTCCACACTGAGCTGAATTACATGGGTGTTCAAAGTGTAGCAGGTGATGAAGAATATAGAGCATTTCAGTTGCTTGATAAAAACAGACCTAAACCAACTTGTGAATGGGAAGACACGAGACCTAGTGTGACATTTTCCCCAAGAAGAGAAGCTGCAAAATACCCAGCAGACATGCTACCTTAGACATTCATTCATTTTCTTATGCCTACTTAATCCTGTTCAGGGTCACGGGGGTCTGCTGGAGCCTATCCCAGCTCTCTACAGGTGAAAGGCAGGGGGATACACCCTGAACATGTCACCAGTCCATCACAGGGTCACATATAGACAAATACAAACTCCTACAAAGATTTAGAATCAATCAACCCAACACGGTTTTGGACTGTGGGAGGAAGCCGGAATACCTGGAGAAAACCCACGCAAGTAAAGGGAGTACATGCAAACTCCACACACCAGAGTCCTGCCGGGCCGGGGGGTCGAACCGATCTTTCAAGATCAAATTACAGTGATTGTCGGGTCATTGTTGGCACTCTAATGCCACCATAAAGGTGATGTATCATGTCAATATTATTAGTTTACTTGCCTCTTACTTTAATTTTAAATCAATTTATTCAATTCAGTGTCTTAACTTTTTATTTATGATTTTCAATTGAATAATGTTATGTCTTTTTCTTTTACCGTTATTTATTTTCCTGCTTTTTACAGTCATCCATCAATCTATCCAGTTTCTATAATGACTTCATCCTGTCAATTATAGAGCTAGATTATTTCATTTAGCAGCCCACAGTTTTTGTTTCAGCTGATTCCCCTCCTCTCTGCTATAGCTGAACTTCAGTTATAAAACAAAGGCCAAATTTGTACCTTATCAAACACACAGTGCAATAAAGTTGTGAAAGATGATGTGACCAGCTCAGTGTGAAACCCATCAAACTGTATTTACTCGAACTACACAAAGGGGCTATTTTTGTTGTGGTTCTCCGTGTTTTGACTTGTTAGTGCTGCATGAAGGTTTGAGAGTTTCCAGACCAGTGATGCAGAAATTACATCAAAATGAGGTTTGAAAAAAGACGGGGGTTGACTTTCAGACCTGATATTGGCTACTATCCTCAGAGGACTGTCTGAGTGTTAATTGTGTATGCAAGCACATACTGTAGCCCGGGTATGTTTTTGTGTTTTCATATGTTCGCGTGCAACTGTACTGACTTGCTTTAACCTTGATACAGTAACATCTTACATAATACAGAAGTAGAGAAAAGCATGGAGGAGATCTGTGGGGTGAAAAGCTTTTTCCCTTTTTAAGTTTTTCAGACATGCATTCCTCACATACAAAATTAACCACATTTAGTTGAATGCTCGGGATACTGGCTGCTATTATTGGCCTGCTATACGTCTATCTAATGTGCTTGTAAATTTCAGCTCCCAATTATTGAGGTATTAGATTTCTTTTAAAAAACAAACAAGAGAAAAATATGGTCTGGGACCATAAAATGAAATCTTTCTCACAACTGTCTGCACAAGGTTGAAAATAACTTAACCACATTGAATTGCTTGAGTCTGACCCCAGCAGAAGAAACACTGCAAGGCAAAGAGGCATGAGTTGTCACACGACTGGACATCTGGAAAAAAATGATACCATGACTGACTTTAAATGTTAAAAAAAAAAAAAAAAAAAAAAAAAAAAAAAAAATACGCACTTATGTATTACCTTATTAACCTTGTCTAAGTTCTACAAAGCACTTTGCAATGTGTTATTCACCCTTACCATACTTCTCCAATCACACCTTGATGAAAATATTTGAAGTGGGATTGCTTGCTCTGCCACTGAGTCATGGCCATGTCAATTATACCTCAGAGAGGTCAGTTGCGTTCAACTTTTCCAATTCCTACTTCCATTGGATTGAACTGGTGATCGCCTCTTCATTCCACCTCCCCTCTCCAGATGTGCATTCACAGTGATCTCACAAAGGTGCAATATACCCTCCCCAGTATTTGCTTTCACGGAGCATTATGGCATTTAGCAATGTAAAGGTGGTCCCTTTTCTTCTACTTTATGATCCACAGTCAGCAACAAGTCCCTAATGTTTCTGGTCACTTGGTGCTTTATACAATCAGTGCTGAATAAAACATGTTGCTGAAAATGATCAATTAAAACAAAGTTTCTACTTGGTTGTTCCCAAGGGGGGGGGGGCAAGCAGCAGTGGCGGCTTTAGTTTCCACTTCACTGCTGAGGTTGGCAATACTAACACCGCTGGGGGAGGGAGCTCCAGGGTGAGGGAGATGCTGGCCAGGCTCAGCTGGAGCTTTAGCTGGCGGGACAGCAGCAGGGTTTACTGAGTAGCAAGTGCCCCAAGTTGAGCGACAAAGTTTGTAATTCAGTCTGTCCAACTGGGGTCTGCCTTTCCAACCAGTGTGGTGTTTTTTTTTTTATGTATCTTTAGCTTGTTTGCCAGCTTTAGCTTGCTTGTCACAGTCATTCTGACAGCAGACTTGAACAGGGCTGTCAGCCCACCTGTCAATCTCTCATCGTCCTTAGTTTACCCTTTCCACATCGTCAATTCGCACAGCACTCATTTCAACCCCATTATGGTTTCTGTCACTGCCCTCCAAGGCAGACAAAGGCTATGTCAGCAATGAAACAATATGTTATGCCATGCCTTCTCTATGCAATTCTTACAACACAGAGGGGTGGAATTAAGGTGCTACCAAACCGGCAGTGAATGGAGCTTTAGTGAAAAGTCTCTGATCTCCTTTGGTCAAAATACCAGCAATACAGTACAACAGCTCCTTTTACAGCATGTCTTAGCAGTAGGTTTTGCGGGGATGAAGTCAGACGTTCCACCTTATTCCCCTTTTCCTTTGGTTGTGTCTCATTTTGAAATTGGTGTTAGAGCTCTGGGATAGCTGTTTGCAAGGTGCAGCAAAAGCAGAATGGTATGAAAATGGGTTGAGACAGAGATGAGTAAGCTGCATGATTCAGTTCCACCAATTCTTAAATAGCATTTACCTTCTGAACCCTTCTGGAGCTAAAAATATTGTATTTTTGTTTCTCACTTCAATAGTACATCCATGTTTGAGGACTAGTACCCAGACAACACACATAACTAGGAACAATCATACCCTTTGTGATGGAGCAAAAAGGAACTATGTAAAACACTGCGGGGGGCAGCTTTCATAGGCAATGAGTTTAATCAGAGTTTTATTTTTTTATTTTTTTTTAATTAAAATTTGACACAATTTTATTACAGAACTACACCAATGAACTCTGGATGTTATTCAGGTAAACAGTGGATGAAGAGGTAAAGAAAGATTAAAACTCACAAGAGAGACACAGGCGTGAATGGAAAAGGTGGAAAATAAGTCATCATTCAAAGACAAAAGATTAATCGACACACAGAGAGACATGCTGCACACCAGCTCGAAGCGGTTGGAAGTCAAGAATTGATCTTCATATGTCAAGAGTGGATCTAGATGTGGTTTACATTCATGTACGAGGACCAGTACGCAGATTAAATGCCCCACACAGCTCCAACAACACAACCTCAAAGATTGTCAAAATCCTTGTCGATGTGTTTCTGAGCCATTTGTGATGGGTGCCAATATTAAACAACCCAATGTTAAACAAAGATAGAAGGTATTAAACAAGCCAAATAAAACCATAAAAAAAACCATCGGGGAATCCCTAAGCAGTGACAGGCCAATGCATCAGAAGCGTTCACTGTGAAGCAGGGAATCCCGAAAAAGAAATCAGCGAAACCAGGGGGAGACGGACACATCACAATACAGTAGACACCTGTTTTCATCCCAAAAGTTTCTTTCCTCACCTTCAATTTCTTTTTGTAGCACACACAAGCTCTGCTACTCATGTGTGCTAATCCCATTTTTTATCATGTTCTTTGTTTTGTTTGGTTTTTTTAAACTAGCGTTCTGAACAAGTTGTTGCACAAGTAGCTTGCATTGCTTGTTTCCTCCCTTGTCCATTTTCAACTAGTCAGCCATGTTTTTTGGTGTGGTTGTGCCTCATTTTCCATGTGTTTTGTTGCTAAAATAAAGTTTTAAAGACCGATTGCGTGACCGAATCACTGTCAGATCCTGTAGTGTGTGACCCTCTGTCAGCGATCAGTAATGCGAACAGTCAGATGAGTTCAAGACTCAAAAATTCAAGACAGTGAGTCGTGTAATCTGAACAGGTCAATAATCAGCTGTTTTGAACTGGATTCAATTTATATGTCACAATATTCAAAATACTGAGTACTATCTGATACTAAGTACTATCTGTTTGGCTGTTAATAGTCAATTCATTATAAACTTCCTTAACAATGTTGTGCTTAATCTGAATCAATGAAAACCAGGTTAAATGGGGTTTATTCAAGTTAAATTCTGACCATGAGACATTTGAGTATTTTGTTTCACTTTCAGTGGCTGAAGTGCTCAGTATTGTGGCCCAGTAGTGAATGGTACATTAAGTGCAGAGGGCTGTAGAGGCTTTCAATGTTTGTGTTTGTGTGTGCGAATGTGTGTTTATATTTGGACTGTATGTTTTTAACTTTGATAGAATAACATCTTACATAATACATCAGACTAGAAAGGAAGAAGGAGGTTCGTGGCATGAAAAGCATTAAAATATGGAGGGAAAACAGACACAGAGGGGCAGACTGGTAGCTGAACAGTGATTGACACAGAGGAGAACCGGACAGACAAAGAAAAGAGTCATGTGGTGTTTGGTCTAGGATGACTCTGCAGTTTAGTGCTGCCTGTTTGTCAGCTTGTGTTTGAGTGGGTCTGTACTGCTAGATAAAAAAAAAGAAAAATGCACTTAACCAAAGAGAACCACTGGCTCTCATCAACACACTCTCACTCAGTCAAGTGCGTCTAAATGCATATGTAATGCGCACTTGCTAATTATTCATGATATATCCACCAGTACACTGACACTGGATGAGTGCTAAAAATAAGTGACCTCATTTCCCCTGGCAACCTTTGACAGAGAACAGCTTTTTAGAAAACCCCAATTCATATGCATTAGGCTATACAAACACCATGTTTGCTGTTTTTTCTCAATACACAGTAGTAATTCATGCTCAGCAAGTTCAGTCATAGCTCTGGTTTTAGGCTGAACTGACTGTTCTCTGACCCGTATCAGGACCATGGACAGATACATAAATTGTAACAGTTGTAATGAATTGCAGTGGTCACAGTGAGCCTCCCCAAAGTGAATTACAGTTGCAGCCACTTAAAATTTCCTCTCCTAGCCAAAGGCCAGACCAACACAGACAATTTACGACCAAAGGAAGTCTCAGCTGTGAGGCGAATAGCCCAACCATTAAGCAGACACACATTCTGCAGCCATACGTAGCTCAAACAATATTGATGTGATATAGTTCCCAAAGGGAGATGCAATAGTTATTTACCATTGTAATTCTAATATTACATGTCATAGAGAAATATGTACTGATTATATTACCGATTTTATAATTTTAATGACTAGCTACTACATGGATGAAGATTACAAACTCAATGATATGGTTATAAAATATTGGGGGTACTTTAGGTGAAACCTTTTAACTGTTTTTAAAACACTTGAACTTGGCTCCTCTTAGCTTTCAAGCATATAAATTGCAGCAATTATATTCAGTTACTGTATACTGTCCATATGTCCATGGACAAGCACTGCATCGGTACAAATAAAGCTGAAAAGTTGCTTAATTATGTCATTTTAATGTCTTAATGTTGACAAAAGTTATTTTTCAGCATGATATGATCTTTGATTTTGAAGCACTTTTCTTTTTTTTATCAATTGTACAAGCTTTAATGAGAGAATACATTTGTTAACTAGTTTGCTGTTATGTTCAAAGCAGATCCGTCATCCCCTACTGTCAACCCCCAAATCTGAGCTTGTGGTTGACAGTAGAGGAAGGGTAGGTTGCACACTCCTGGTTTCGAATAAATTGCTATTTATATATATATTGGGTTTCATGATTGACAGAGGGACTTTTGAAATGCAAATCTGTTGATGTATTAGTTAATCTATGTTCCAACCATTTCTTAATGGGTAATACTGGAAAGAATGAAACACACAGAGTTTCCTTAAAGTTGCCTGTGTTCTTCCGTAGGGATAGGATGAGGAGCTCATAATAGAGTTGCTTCCTGTCAGCACTGAAAGGAGCCAACTGAGGTGGTTCAGTCTTGGTCAGGATGTCCTCCAGACAGCTTTTGGGGATATGTTTTGGACGTGTCCCACCCAGGGGAGGCCTCGGGGCGACACAGGACTCTTTGAACTGTTATATATATTTTGGACAACTTAGGAACAGCTGGCATCTTGTTTAGGATTAGAGTCAGAGGGAGGATTGATGGATGTATGTATGTATGGATGTATGGATGTATGTATGGATGGATGGATGGATGGATGGATGGATGGATGGATGGATGGATGGATGGATGGATGGATGGATGGATGGATGGATGCATGGATGTATGGATGGATGGATGTATGGATGGATGGATGTATGGATGGATGGATGTATGCATGGATGTATGGATGGATGGATGGATGGATGGATGGATGGATGGATGGATGGATGGATGGATGGAAAGTGCATATCGTGTATTTTCTCATTAGTATTTTTTGTTTTTATTTTTGTGGCATTGTTTATGAATGCAGAAAAAATGTTTATTGTACTCAGGATAAAGTTAAGAATATCCTGTAGTCGGCCCTGATCAGTTTAACAATGTACTATTTAGGTGAGTGTTTTGTTATGTTAATAATATGATGTAAAGTGAGTTTAATTCTGTGCTGCTCATTGCGCACTAATGGATAAATCCTTCCCTCTATACAGTAAATATATTATATTATCCTCTCAATTTCTTTTATTATGCAGCACTTATCTCTTGCAGCAAGATCAAATGTTTATTTTTAGAATCTGTCTACAGTCCACATGCCTGAGTGAGTTGTTTTAAGGTTGTTTGGTGTGTGTGTGTGTGTGTGTGTGTGTGTGTGTGTGTGTGTGTGTGTGTGTGTGTGTGTGTGTGTGTGTTCCTCAGTTGGTGGTGCATATCCATAGATCCTTTAAGGCACATTTGAGGATAGAAGGTGTTTCCAAGGGAACCGCAAACGCTGTCACCCTCCTTCTGTGTAACCATGGTGACAGCCCCTTCAGCAACGTGTAGTGTCTACTTGCTTTTCTGTCAAGGGATGAAACATGCACGCACTCACCGTCAGGAGAGGCTGGTCCGCAGAAGCAGCACCTGTTTGTCTGGTAAATAGCTGACGGAGCAGAATGACGGACAGACATTCTGATTCAGCTGCAGCTTTTAGTCTGTCTCAGTCACTGTGTGGAGGGTATTCAAGAAAAGACTGCAGAGTGCTGTGTGAAATGTGGGTCACTGAATAAAATGATGGTTTTTGTCTGAAATCTTTACATGTAGGTTATGACTGGGAGCTGAACAAAGTAAAAACACTGTATAGACCTTTGATTTGAACTTCATGGCCCACAATATTGTTAGCAGATCACTGATAATGATATAATGTTCTACAAAACTCAAAATGTTCTACATTTATTTTTCTCCTTTAGGTCCTGGGATGATGTCATCGATGATGTCATCGGGTGGCCGCCAAGACCCACCAGGACAACCCCCCTTCAGCTCTGACTACCTGTCTGGTGAGGGTTAAATGAGTGCAAGTCATGCAGCACAATAGCACTGAAACAAGTTTAGTTGTTTAGTTAATCCGAAAATAACACTTAATAGTTGTGACACGGTTGGCCTGAGCTTTCCATGTATTTGCTCTCAACGCCAGGAGTACACAGGATCAAAGTCCAGAAGAGTCCCGGCTTTAAAAAAACTGTTATATTCATGTTGCCTCACAAGTTAAAATAAAAGCTTGGTTTTAAAATTATGTTGATGTTGCTCTTTTTCTGCTTAATGCAGAGTTGGTGACATGGAATCAGTTAGTCCACGACTATCAAATATTACAATACAAAACTCATTTAACAGTTACAAGGTGGTAATTATCCTCTTTAACAAACATATTAAATAAATAAATAAAACTGATCATATATTCAAAGAAATGGCCAGGTGCCAACACTATTATTGACAACAGATGCAACATGTTGTGCGTCCTTAAATTATTAAAATGATGTCCTCTGTACAGAAAGAATTTTTCTCTATTTGCTTTGTCTCTGTGTATTGTGGTGATAGCTAATCTCAGATTTAAAACATAACAGGGCAAATTCATCCTGATTTACAGCACCTGGAAAAAAGGAATTCCAATTATACATTTGCTTGAATTACTGTAGTTCACTTACGCTGCATCACTTGGTAAAAAACAAGTTAACTTGTGAAGCTGTAGTTCAATAAAACAATATAGACAAAAGCATCTGTGCCTTATTGTGAAATAAGGCATAAATAAACCCTGCATACACTTTCATATAGTTTTTGGCCTCCCATTAAAACATATAATGTAAAAAAAAAACAAAAAAAAAAAACGAATGGATGCATCTAGCTGATGAAATATTCAACATGTGACATTTGCTGTAGCTGTTTGCTTGTACCGTCCAGCCTGCTGCTCCCTGTGATACTCCTGATCATCATTCACTTGCCTTTGTTTTGCTGCTACCATTTCTTGCTTCTAACTTTTTGCCCCTGCTGTCCTGTCTTTCTCCATATTTGCCTGTCTCTGTGTCTCAGGTTCTATGATGGGTGGGATGACAGGTCATTGGAGCTTGAACAAGACAAAGGACAGCAGCATGCCTGACTCATTTCTAGGTCTAATTTTCTCTTTAACTATTAAACAATTTTAAGCTTCAACTTACAACTTGGTTGGACATCCTTAACAGTTTCCCTACTCTCTAGCTGGACCTGAAGTGAATGGCTGGGTGTTTATTTTATATTTATATAATGCACTGGTCACTACTTGCAAGCTGCTGCTTTGGAGTTGTTCAGAACCTCTGTTACTGTTGTTTAATGCTTCAGAGCCATGGTTACCATATATATGTGGGTCACTCAGCTCTATCCTTGCTCCAAAATTCCCGTCATTCCACGCCCTGTTGTCATTTTGTTCCAACCTGTTTGTACAACTGGTGTAATCTATCTGTCATCTCAATATCATCGGGATTGCTTTTTGATCATATACCAGATCATGAGATTGATATTTGGTACGTTCAAGTCACAATATTCTAGTTGCTGTCTTCTTCATGCACACAGCTGCAAAAATAGCAACATGCACAACATGGTCTATAAATTGGTCTATAAAATGTAACATTTGAATAGGTTTGCATGAAGTAGGAGGACAAATCAAAAAGAAAAGACAAGCAAAAATAAACATGATTCAAAAAGAAAAATAAAGAATCTGAAAATGCAACACCTGAGTAAAAAGCTTTTCCAGTCGCTTTTGATGGCTTTCTGGAGCCACCATCCTTAGATGACCTACCGCAGCGAGTTAACCATGCAGAGGCAGAGATTTGTTCTCTTCAACCAACCTGCTGCGAAATTGGGGTGACAAGTTGTTGGAAAAAATGTACAACAACATAATAGTGTTTTTGGAAATTGATCAATGCTCACCAAGAGCGAGTTGTTTTATTTTTCTTAGTAATATTGTGCCATGTGCTGCAAATTGTTAGGAAAAAGCTGAGTGTGAGCAGAGAAAGCAATATAAAATAGACTTTTAGGTGATCGTGATTTTCAGATGTCATATCCTGCTAGTTGTTGTTAGAAATACTACTAATAATAATGCTGTCTGCATTGTACAAATGGTGATGCCTTCCACGCAGGAATTCCAACCTCAAGAGGCTTCCAACTTCGAACTAAGAAATTGCGTCTTCTGAATATAAAAGGGGCGTGTCTTAGGCACAGGCATTGCACAATACAAGTGTATAAAAGACAACTACGTTTAAACAGTTCAAAGCGCCTTGCTCTTTGAAAATGTCCATAATTAAGCCATTGTAGGAAAGTTGGCAACATGTTATTAGTGAGATATCTATACATATAGGAACTGTTAGGGTATAATCTAAGCCTCAAGCGACAAAGTGGGTTGTATTATGTTGTTTTAGGAAACTGAATTCAACCAGGGACGTTGCTGTCACGTAGGACATGCAGTACTCATCACTAGGGCAGTCCAGTCTACATCTTTTTTTTTTTTTTTAACTATTACGCAGATTTGCTTTGTTGTTGTTTTTTTAGGACAGAAAGTAGTCATTCTGTAAACTCACATTGCAGCAGTATATTCTGTTTTCAAAGTGTCTTTTTTGTCGGTGAAGCATCTCTGTGTTTTGTCTCTCCACCAGGCTTCCCTCAGTCTGGGATGGGCGGGACCACAGGATCCAGCCTGCCGTCGTTCCAGACCAGTATGAGCTCCACTCAGGGCCAGACCGGGATGAGTCCAGCTATGGACACCCAGAAGAGTTCAGGCCTCTTTGGTGTGGACAACAAAACCACCAGTAACATTGGTGGGAGCAGTCCGCTGAAAACCAGCGACCTGTTTTCTTCTGGTGGCTCAGGAGTCCACGCAATGGATCAGCCTGCAGGTATCAGAAAGTGGCTTGGTTTGCATGTGGTACTGCGGTACAGGGCAGCAGAGGATGGAGTCAGTTTGTTACAGTTCATTAAGAGGGTAACGCTGGAGCCAAGGCCTGAAATGAAAATCTAAATCCAAGTTCATATCTTACATTAAGTTATATGTTAGACCTTGCTCTCAGATAAGTTTACAAAGTAGGTCTGACTTGCTGCAGCAGGGAGGAGGTGACAGGAGCTGGGAAACACCGTGATCACCGAGGACAGATTCTTCTAGCTGTTTTTTTGCTTGGAGCACCCCCAGCTCTGCTTTTCTTATCATTGACCACCTCGTGCCTTTACGCTCGGTGCACCTCGCTCTTCAGATGACAGTCAAACTGGCCACTTGGAATAATAAACACGGAGGGCATTGCACAGGTTTTAAGCCTTCGTTGTTAGCAGCAGTCTGAAGAGAGCACGGATCCCTGTAGGAGAGCTCATGCTCTATAAGACATTGCTTGTTGCCCTTTATCTCAAATAGCTCATGCTTATCATAATAGACTGATGCTTGAGTGAGTAACAGCTGAACATCCGCTATTTTTGTGGTTGGCATGCAAAAAACCCCTCAAAAAGCAGGTGCTGCACGTGTAATCGTCTTTGAAGATGCATGATAAGAAACTAAACAGAGACATTCCTGCAGCGCTACAGATACTTATTCTGATATTTGGTATTTTTTAAATTAATTTAAGGTGGAAAAACAAAACAAAACATTACACTCTGCAGCACACATCGTCACTCGTATTTTTCTTTATACCCTCTTATGATTGCTAGGATTTCATCACACTGAATAAAATCTGTCGTTAAGAGATGACACCTGTTGTAGCAGAGTAGTAGATCCTTTTAACACCTTTCATCTCTGTGAGGTTTCATGAACCTACAGTCTTCTGGTTTTCCATTTATTAAAGTTAAGGTTCATTTGCCGTTAAAGCAGGTATATACCAATCATTGTTAAGCTCAGGAGAGGCCGAAAACGATTCTGTTACCGCAAAGCAGCAGCTGTTAAAAGCTGCACTGATGGTTGCCTCATCAGATGTTTCAGTGTGTTTTTTTTAACTGCAAAAATAACATCCCACTGCCCATTAAATTTTCAGGGAAGAGCCTGTAGTGATTCTATTTTGCAACCTTGGCTTCACAAAAAATACCTGCAGACAATCTGCAAAATCCTGTTATATAATGTGTGACAATCAAAAATAACATGTAAGGTTCCTCTTTATACGAGCAAATCTAATCTTTAACCTCTCTTTCGAGAATCTTGCTTTTGTCAGTTGTTTTATATTTCCAGCTTTGATCTCTTCAAGCAACCTCTCAGAATTTTCTGTATGTTGCATAATTGTGAGTGAACCCATAATTAGATTTGCACTTTGATTTCTCAAAATAAACACAATACAAATTGTAACATTTGTTATTATATTTACTGAGAGAAATATTTATTTAACTTCCAATAAATCTTACACTAATGAGTTTTAAAATAATTAATAATTAAAATCCAGACAGCAGTGTATGGACTAAATCTGAAGGAAAACGTGGTTCATGCAGCAAACTCTAAACTCAAAGTCAAAGTCTTGACTTTTATGTTTCCAAACCTTTACAAAAAAAATGTGAACTCTTAATAAAATGTCTTGGTTAAAATACCCCAGAGGTTCATGCAGTTTTTAGTCATTTCTTTGGAGCTCTGTTCTCAGCAGTTTCAGATTCAGATTCATGGGATGGATTCAAGCCCATCTTTCTTATGTGTGCCTTATGTGGAACTGGCTTTAAAGCTTTGTGTCACCCACCTCTGAGGGACATCAATTGCTGCATTATCTGAAGTTGGGTGGAGATAAAGATGGAAAAATCGTGTAATTCTACTCTGACCTGGGTTTGTGATGTCGTACTATCCTTCAAATCTGAGCCAGTAAGTGGATGAGAAATACCCGGACCCTTGCCCTCCCAAGCAAAAGTGACATGGTTGTGTTATGTTGATATTATTTTTTTAAGCAGTAGTCACTTCAGACACTAAAAATTTGCCCTCCAGCACAGAAAAATCATCAGTCCCCTTTAATCCATCAGGCGTGTTGTGGAAGGACCTTAAGCCAGAAGGTCATCTGTAGAGAGGAGTTAATCCAAACTGATGTTCAGCGCTGATCAACAGGAAGCTTTTACTTAACAGTCATTGCTAAGCAAAGCAGATCAATTCAGATAAATTTAATTCAATTTTATTTATATAGCATCTATTACAACACAAGTTGTCTCTAGGTGTTTTCCAGAGACCCAGAACATGACCCCCGAGCAATCATTACATAAACAACGGCAGGTAAAAACTCCCCTGGTGGGAGAAAAACCTTCAGCCAACACGTGCAGATCTCTGATAAGTTTTTTTTCTTAAACATTTAAACTGTTATGAGCGTATGTTACACACTGATTTTCAACTTTACTTACCAAGAAAAAAGTTACAATTTCATCTGGTTCCACATCTATTACTAAATTTAAAGAATATTAGTGGCGTGTGTTAAACTCTTTCACATCCTTGTGAAAAGTTGCTGTAAACCTGTTAGTATGTCTTTCAGCAGTTTCAGTATCAAGAGAACAATTTAAGGCAAAAACTGATATCTATGGCATTGATCGCTGCGTTTAGGGTCAAACTATTTAAAGATGTTGTATTTGAAATGTTTTTCACAAGTTACTAAATGTTTTCAGTTTTCTTTAAAAAAAATCTCTGCGTATGTTTAGTTTATATTTGGTGAAGTATTTTAGATTAGTAGTGATTTGTTTCATTAATGTGGGTATCTAGTAAAGCGGAGGAATCAAATCTTGCTTAAAGCTACTTGATGTAGCCGTACCACGTCTGACCACTGGGGACAACGCATCACACGAGAGTGCCTGGCTGTTTGGACTTGGGGACAACTCAGGAGAATGTACCAGAGGACGCAGTTCAGTTCAGTTTGGTGGGAATGAAAGAATAAATAATCTGAAAATGTCAGAAGAAATTTTTAGACAGTCCCTACTGTATACTGTTAACTTTTTCACATCCGTTTTCACATCTAATCAGCTGGTAGACTCGCTACGATAGGGGGCTTGGTACTATTGGACATTCCGCTGGTCCAAGTTTGATTTCACACTTTACTCTGCTAAATGAACTAAAACTTTTGAATAATGTGTTACCCCTCTGCCTGTGGTGGCTCAAGATAAACGAGACAAACGGCCACGTGACAAAGTACCCTCGCTCATCTATTGGTTCATGCACGGCAGCTTCCTTTTCTGATTTCCACAATGTCCTGTGTTCCAGTCCGCGAGAATTTTGACCATACTGTCTGGATGGAGACTTTGAACTGGAACATTTATTCGGCTGTGACTCATGATGTCTCACAAGTACACAGTAAGACAAGTACAGACAGATAGCACTGTTATGCTGCCTCACAGCAAGAAGGTTCCTGGTTTGATTCCCGGCCCAGTGGGTCTTTCTGTGTGGAGTTTGCATGTTCTCCCCGTGCTTGCATGGGCTCCCTCCGGGTACTCTGCCTTCTACAGTCCAAAAACATGCATACTAGGCTGATTGATTTTTCTAAATTGCCTGTATTGAAAGCAATTACCAAATGAGAGGGAGGGCACGCAGCAAAGTACCACGGCCTGGGACATGAAACTATGTCAGCTGGACGAGGACCGTAGCCTCAGTATGTGCGGCACATTCTCAACCAAGTGAGCTGTCCAGCACCCGGACGCAGCAGAGCTATATGCCACCGTGTGGTCAGAAGTGGTATTCCTACTTAGTGTGGCTTTAAAGTTAGTCTTATTAGAAAGTATGGCTGTAGTCCAACTGGAGCTGTCTAGCTATCAAATGATTGTTGAGACACTTGATGAGGGGTGGATATTTTTGAGGTTAAGGATAAATATGCTTAAGGGGGATCTCACTTGACAGCAAAAGTACAAGAAGTACCATGACTAAGCTACTTTATAAAATATGAGTCATTAATAACTCATAATGCCACCACTCTTATTCAGCAGATTTTCAGACTGCTGCTTTTAAACTGTTTAAACGGACATGTTCAACTTGGTTTATGGGGAAAAGCACTTGAAGCTACAGGACTTCTGTGGACCATCAATGAAAGATTTTCCAAATGCGCTACATCTGCTTCACTGTGATCCAGACTTGCATTTGATGAAGCCTCATCAAAAAAACAAACAAACAGAAACTGAAGTTGTACAGTCTGCACTGTGCTTTGGCCTTTGTGGTTTGTCTAAAACAACCAGTGCTCTTACATTAATGTATTTCTTGGTATTTTGCCAGAGTCCAGATTAAGAAGTGCTCCCATTTAATATCTTATTGCATTAAATATAGATGATAATACCCTGTCTAGCTGTTTATAGCTGGGGAAGCTTCAGGTCACAGGGAGAAAATAGCACCGTCAATCAAATTAAAAATACAGGAAAAGGTGACGGAATTCAAGCGAAATGCGTCTTTTTCTGCATCCATTAACATGCGGTGATGTGAGGCTGGAAGGCTCGACAGCAATGAGATGATTTAAACTAAGAAAGAAAAACTTGTGAGGAAGTAGTAGAAATGAGCAGACCGAAAGAAGTGTTTAGGTCACAGACTTTAATTCTGCATTTTATCCCTCCAGCTTGTTTGATTCATTCTGTCCATTCATCGCTCTGTCTCCGTTTATGTTTAAGTTAATGAAGTGCTTGTAAGTAACGATTGAGAAACAGGGCTCCGGAGGAAAAAGCCACTGTGATCACTCCATGTCCCAAACAAGAAAAGATGGGAACAGACAAAAAGGAATTAACTTAGCATGAACTGAATTATTATTTTTTTTGTCTTTGTCTTGTATGTCATTTGCTTAGTGATTCTTTTTGCTTGATTTATCATCTTTGTGTGGCCACACGTACATTCATCAGTGTGATTCTTCAGACATATGCACGCTATTGGTTTGCCCATGCATGCTACACCCTGTTAAATATGAGCTGCATTTATTTATCTTGTAAGTTGCTTCTAAGCTGTGTTGCTCGGACTATGCTTGTTTTGCTCTGTTGTTTACGTATTCTAACGTCACATGATGTATTCTGTCCCAGCACGCCAGTAAGAGGGGAATCAGGCCACACGTGTTAATGTCAAAACAAGTCCAAGTCCACTTCATTTTCAGACTCCAACCATTCAGGATTTGAAGAATTCGAATTTCAATATGACCAGTGAATCTTTGAATGTCATTTCCTGTCATGCTACTAGTGAATGTGATCATAACAAAATGATCAATGTCCAAAAGAGGGGATTTTGAATAAAAATTAAATAAAGTCACAAGAAAAGAAAGTACATAGTCAAACATAAAAACAAAAAAGGGATCTGGGCTTTTCTGGGTCCCCAGATTATGTAAATGAGATAAACAACAGCAAACAACTCTTTGATTTCTTGTTATTTCTTTAATAAAAAGTAAGCCAAAATGCCAAAACAGTGTCCCAAAAACACTCATTAAATTTCATGATTGTAGCTTGTAGAATCACCTTTAGCAGAAATAACCTTTAATAATTTTCGGTCTCTCACATCGTCGTGGAAGAATTCCACAATTCCACTGATGTGCAGATGTCATTCTTCTTTGGGATTGTGTTAACACATACCTGAACATTTCAGGCCAACAAACTTCTGCTTTTACACAAATGCATCAGGTTGCTGATTATTCATTTACAAAGCACATCTGATTAGCAGCACCTGGATGGTACTTACCCTCTTAATTCCTGTATACGTTAGTAAATTGGTTATCACACACTGTATCTGCATATTGGCTTGTCTTTGTTGAAAAATGTGATAGAGTAAAATGTCATGTATTGTAGCTCATCTGAGCTTGTATTTACCTAATTTAAGTACTAGGTCTAGATGATTTCTTTGTTGTTTTTTTTTTAATTTTTTTTATTTTGTCCTGATATGTGAAACCTTTGATGGAAAAAGATATAATGGTACGTTTTTCCTTGTAACCAGATGTCTTAGCCACCGTCTGCACTGGCCCTCTGAGAGCTCCACAAAAACCTGCCAAATTCATCTCTAAGAAATGTAAACAAACCGTGGCGAGCATGCGTCACGACTTTCATGCAATCAAGCAGATAACTCAAGCGCACAGGACATAATTACTCGTCAAACGTCAGTGAATCCACGTGTTAATGTACAGTTAGAGTATTTGGACAATGGTAGGGTTTTTATTCTGCTTTTAAACACCACCACAACAGATTTTAAATAAAACAGTCAAGATGTGAGCAAATTGTAGAATTTCATCCTTAATTTAAGAAGTTTCATTGTCCAAATTATTTTATGCCTAACTGCAAATGTGTTATGTAATTACATGTAAGTCAGTATACTCTTAAGTGAACTGTCAAGAAAAAGTGTATACTTAATGCATTTGGCAGGTTGTTCCTACTTATAAGCAGGGGAAGGTATAGTGCCATCCAAATTCAGTGCTAATACATTGTAGAGTATACAGTAATGACCATTTCTGATTGTATCTGCTATAGCACCAGCTTTACGCCTAACAGTGGAAAAAAACGCTCTTTTCAGCTTTGACATGTTATGCCACAATGCGAGACATTTCAAGTAAGAAAAGTCGTCAAGTCGTCAAGAAACGTCATGCAAGTTCAACATAAGTTCAGAACGTATGATTCTCCGAGAAATACTAAAAAAAAGAAAAGAAACAGGGGAACAAACAGTACTTCTGTAACCATCTAGACAAAATAGAGATAAAATAGAGATGTTTGGCCATAATGTACAGAGCAACACTTGGTGAAATCCAAACAACATATCAGCACAACTACCTGGCTGACAGCCATGGGGGTGTTGGGGTGACCATTTGGACTTGTTTTGCAGCCACAGGTCCTGGGAACTTTGCAGTAATTGAATGAGCCATGAACTCCTTGAATACTCGAGTTTTCCAATGTTAGATATTATATCATCTATTATATCATCTGTCCCACAGCTGAAGCCTGGATGAGATTGCTTCATTCAGCAGAGCAATTATCCAAAGCACACCAGCAAATCTACATCAGAATGACTGGGGAAAAAAAAAAAAAAAAAAAGGTGTTGCAATGCCCTAGTTAAAGTCCAGACGTCAACCTGATTGAAATAGTGAGGCAAAAAAGAGGACTGTTCATAGAAGACCTCTCCCAAATCTCAAAGATTGTAGCCCCACTGTAGAGAAGGTTGGACTGAAACTTATTTATGAATGAAACCAATATACAGAAAATGATTATTTTAAGTTATCAATACTAAAGGTGGTACTACACGCCACTAAATCATGGGACTGTTTTAGTTTTTTTAGACTGTTTTTGCATTTTGGCTTGGTTTTTGTACAATAAGTAATGACACATTTTATTATTGAATACATTTTAAAACCTTAGAAAGTAAAAATAAATAGTTGTCAATGAAATTAAAGAGTATTTTCTCTTTCACCACATGACTCTTCTTCAAGGACTCC
Source organism: Xenentodon cancila (assembly GCA_014839995.1). Classification (NCBI taxonomy): domain Eukaryota; kingdom Metazoa; phylum Chordata; class Actinopteri; order Beloniformes; family Belonidae; genus Xenentodon; species Xenentodon cancila. The sequence continues at coordinate 18,611,906 of CM026207.1, read as the reverse complement.
TAAAAAAAAACTATTAGTGCTCATCTATAATGTTGGTTTACACAAGCTCAAGATTGACCAGTAAATTCACATTATTATATTATTTATTTATTCATCACGGTTTCCTCCTTGTGTGACTCCATAATCAAAAACAAACCTTTCTTATTGACAACGTGGTGCGATAATAATAAGAAGTGAGGAGCCGACCATTTTTTTCTTTCTCTTCAACCACAGGACGGGGGCAGTTTATCAAAATGCTCCTTCTTTTCTTTAGAGTTAGGAAACACTGGTTTTTGGAGTTTGGCTCTGTATATAATTCAAAAAGATATTCAGGAAGTGCACACAGGCACTTGAAACCTCCTTACACAATCACTAGTCATCTGTTGTCTAGAGCTACATAAAACCTGTTTACACCTGATCATAACACATCCTTGGTGATCTGATCCCAAATGGACAGCTCTAATCGTGTTTGGAGGGGGTGAGGACTGCGTGCAGTCACTTTAATCTGGAAAAAGGAACGCAAGTGTCTCCTGGTGGATATAAAAGCACAGCCTGTTCAACTGGTATTCTTACCTCACTCGTATTCATTTCTGCAGTGGCAATGAACAAGACGCCTGGCACACGTCTGACCTGCAGACTGATATTTTAATGTTACATATGAGGGAACATGCAACTGTAAAAGGAAAGCGAATGTGTTCCACATTACAACAGGTACAAAGCACAAGACAAGTTTGCAAAACTTTCAGAAACACATTTAAAAGGCTAACATGATATACATAATATCTATGTAGACATGATAAAGCCGGAGCTTTAAGTACTTGTACTACTTATACAACTACAGCCAGATTGCTCCAAACAAAGCTACTAAATGTTTGCAGACACTAATTGTGCCGTGGAACGATACACTTTGGATGAGACAAAACTAAAGACTCGAGACTATTTTTAATTTCTTGAAACGTCAAGATGCAAAAAAGAGTCCATTTGATCGCCATTTCACATCGAATAACAGATCACGTGACACACGGCCCAACTAAAGCAAGTTAAAGATTTACACCCTACTGTTCATCTTTCTCTACAACCTTGAAATCGCATCTAAAATCATTAGGCATAAGGTTGGTGATTAGTCAGTGCAGGTAAAGTTAGTCGAAACTCCCGCATCACAAATCAACTATTTCATGTACGTATGTTTCTGAGGCATTACACGGCACCTTTGCAGTGTCTATTTAGAAAACATTTATCAATGTAACCCAGGCAGATCTGAAGCGTGACTTCATCTCTAATATCTTTTTGATTAGTTCATCTAATTGAGCAGAATTAGTAGTAGGCTATGCTGATTGTTATCCAGTTTGTAGCACACAGTCTGTTGTTTTTAGCCCTTTTGTGTGTGTTTTCTTACGAAGCCCAAAGTGAGAATTGATGGAATTATGCATGTGGAAGTGCATTTGACTGACAGGTATTCATTTGACGTACTTTGAGCTGTCCACTAGTGCTCAGATCACCTAAGATGCTCCAACTGGTATAAACCTTACAGTTTTTTTAGACCATTTTTAAACCTGCTGGCTTTTTAGCTTGTGTTTCTTTGACACAGTATGTGATTGGTTCCTCCTCTTATAAAACCCTCCCCCCCCTCGGCAGCTCCCACCCTCTCTCCCAGCGGCTCATTGGATGACAGCAGTCCCACATCCTCCAACTCCGAACCCCTCAGCCCTGAGAGAGTGGGGCCGGGGGGCGAGGCTAGCAAACAGCGGCGGCGAAAGAAGAAGAGGAAGGGACGTGACGAGGTCTACAACTTCCTGGATAACCTGGAGAATAACATCAGCCAATCAGACAAGCATGGGGTGCAGGATAAGGGCAGATGGGAGGCGGAGGAGGACGGAGATGAGGAGGAGAACTGGGAGTGGGAGATCAGAGAGAGTGGAGGAGGGGGTAGGGTAAAAGGCAGGAAGACTAAGAGTCGGGCGAGAATTCCTGAGGAGTGGGGCGCTCCCCAGCAGCCCGTCTCTCCTACACCGGCTGCAGACGCTCCTAAGTGGGCTTCAGCTGCCAACGCTGGTCCTACTGACCCCAGAGCTTCAAAGTTCCACCCCAGCCCTGCTTTGTCCTCTGGCCCAGAACAAACACCCACAAGTATCATCAATTCTTCCTTTGTCACAGATCCTTCTCCACGTGCTTATGAACCCATGTGTGTACATGATTTCCCTCCGTCTGGTAGAGATGTTCAAAAAGCAAATGAAGAAAAAGTTTCTACAAGGAAGCTTGAACCCAGCATGAGCTCAGGCCCTACAGCTGCCAGTAAAAATAGTTCAGTGGGGGACATTAGTGGCAGCTTAGCATTAATGACAGGGGACAATCTGAGCCCAGTCTCCCAGACCTTCTCTTTCCTCGATTCAGTTCTCCAGACTCCTCCGGGCTCCACCCCTGACTCACAGATCACCACCCCAATCACCAACACCCCATTCATTGCCTCTGCTTCCATAACTAAGTCCATCCTGACTGAGACCACAATCCCTGCTTCACAAGCCTCTTCTGTTTTTAACCCTGCAAAGAGCAATTCAAGCCTTCCTCCTGACAACACCCTGTCCAGCAACCCACCCCCCTTAGCTCCCCCAGCAGCTGCAGTCGGATCAACCCTCAATGTTGATGCCAAAGCATTTGTCCCTTCTGCCACACTCATGTCCTCAGCAGGCCCTCCCGCCGCTGGCACGACAGCAGCCTGCCCAGAAACCACTGCACTCACATCCACCACCACCTCAGCCACCCCCCTTAGTTCCTCCTCGGCTTCCACTAAGAATGAAGCCAGTCTGTCATCATCACTTGACACTACCCCTATAGGTGTAGCCATGTCACTCAGCTCAGCCACACCCCCTCCCTCCATCACCCAAGCGTCCCCTCCCTCACTCCCTGCACACTCAGAGCACCAGGAGTCCTCGTCGCCACAGCTCCCCCCACTGGAAGGTTGGTGAACTCTAGGAAAGATTATGAATAACATGGGGCTGATTTGAACAGAAGTGATTCTAAGTTAGGCTAGAAGGAAACAGTACTGTTTGTCTTCTTGTATGCATGGCTCTACCTGTGGATCGAGCACCAGGCCTGCTTGGTGATTGATCTTTTCTTCTGTAGATGTGTAGCAACCAGGGCCCGACAAATAAATCCAGAACAATCTACAATATGCTTTCATCAATTCAAGATATTTATACCAGTGACATATTTAGCCACTAATATTTAACTTAAATTTTAAAAGATGTGATCTGGAAGACATTCACTAGGAAAAAATAAAACATTTGTGTCCAAAAATAACACTCCATACCACTGACATGAGTGCGGGACACAAATGTACTGTGCTGGTTGGGCTCTCTATTTCTTAACCACAGTGGTAAACTGTTAAGCTGTCTAATTTGATTTCCCTCTGGCTGCCTCTGTGTATTAGTTACCATGAGCACAACATCTCTATTAAGTGACCTGCTGCTTTTGATAAAGCTGTGCTTGCTCCACTATCGTTTCATTTGATTATCAGTTTCCTGCCTGTCTTCCTTCTCTCTCCTTTTTGTCTGTAGAGGCATACTTACTGGGTTCTTGCATGGCAAAACCAGGTTCTTGTTGGCTTTTCAGCTTTGTAAAAGTCATAAATGTTGTAGTTAATCTGTTAAAGTACTTAAAGAAACACATTTATTTAGAGTCTCAAAGACTATGTATGCCAAAAACACAGAAATACATTTGGGATGCCGCCGTAACACATTCAGATCTTTGCAGTTTATCTAACACGCAGCAAACTAAAGGTAAAAAGGAAAAGATTTATTAAGTCTTTAACACTATCTCCCAAGAAAAGCAGCTTAACTTTTAGGCAAAAGAAATAAAACTCCATCCGCAACATCAACCCCAGCTTTCAGACTTGCCATGACGTTGTCAGTAGCCTTTGCAGCGCCTATCCGCCAGTGTGTGACCAGCTGTCCGTCACTGTAGCTTCATATTTTGGTCAAGCAAAGTTTTTTTCTCTGATTAATACTGAACAAAATCCTCCTACAGTTAAAAGACCCTCTAAGCTTCAGCAAAAATAAGAAAACTTGATCCATTTTTCTTTATTCCAAGGCCAAGAGTTACAGCGTCTAGGAAAGATAAACTGTCTGTAGAGAAGTTATTTAATCACTTATTTATTCATTTCTTTTCTGTTCAGGTCTTTGTTCAGGTAATAGTCAACGCTACAGTTAAGTTCTGAGCGCTCTGACTAAAGCCCGTTATGTTCAAATGAAAGTTTTAAATCTCTTTGACGCTGTCTGATATATGCTTTTAATTCTGATCCAGACCTTTACGAGAGACGCAGCGATACTCCCTCTCACCACAGCTCAGCGTGTAATACTGACGAATCTCTACAGAAACTAACTACGTATTTAAATACTACCATACTGGATTTATATTTTGTCTGAAGTTCTTATACTGGTGTTTTGTGACTGTGCTTAAGTCAGTGCATTTGATTGTGAAGGGACTAAACATTCTCTTGTTTCCTCTCCCTCTTTCCCTTTTATGTGTTTTACACGCCACCAACAATGTGGACTCAATCAACAGGTAAGACATGTTTCTATCTATCTATGTTACTCCAAAGAAAGAGTCTTTTTTTTTCAGATTTTACATTTGCGGACAACATACATGCAGCATGAAAGGTATAAATGTTATTTCAGCTTCACTTGCTGCTAACAGGGTTTCCATATGAGTCTTTAGAAAAGGTGTGTGGATCTTTGTGTAAGCCAGCTGTCTGCCTCGCCTATTGAGTTATCACCTATTTGTTTTTGGGTTATTATCTTATTCTTTACATGGCCCTTCCTCTGTGCTTGACATGACCGATATCTTAAACTGTTTTTTAGCAGTTACTTAAATTTTTTTGGGTAGTAAAATAGACAGTAAATGTGCAATGTAGTGTTTTTATTTCTTTTAACAGAGATAATGGTTTGGAAACACCTTAAAGTGTTTGTCCACTGTTAAGCGCCGGCTTTTCTCATCTGTGTCTTTTGAGGAATCTTTGTTGATGTGATCAGTTCTTTTCATCGCATCAACTTGGAACACGCGGTTTGTTGTTTTTTAACATTTGAGACGGCACAACCTGGGACACGCTGGTGATGTCATTGTCACATGACTCATCATCAAGGTCAATTAGAGAATTGGTGGAACATTGTTGTTGTCAAAGGGTTCATTTTCAACCAAGTCCAATAAGTGTCCCATCAGTCAAACAGATTGATTTATAAATCTTACCAAACTGCGACTGAAAATGATAAACGTGAAAGTAAAACAAAAGCGTAACAATAAGGACCAGTGTTTAATTGTCCTGCGATCCAGGGAATCAGTGAAATGTGTCACACCTTTATTTTTCTATTTCTTTCTTTTCTGTTTCACTCGTCCGTCTCTATTTATAAATGTGCACTCTTTCTCCGACATGCAATATTGATGGCTGTGACTGTTTCACCCTTACGTAAGGCAAACTGGTCACTTCTTTTAGAGATTGCATGTAGCTTCTAAATGAAGAAAAAAGTGCTGTCATATCAGCTAGCTAGTCATTATTCAGTTACATAAACTGTGTGTGTGTGTGTGTGCGTGCCTGTGTGTGTGTGTGTGTGTGTGTGTGTGTGTGTGTGTGTGTGTGTGTGCGTGCGTTACATGGGGGATAACCTTCTTTTTCTCAGAATCCACTGACCTCCTTTTCTCCTGTTATCTAGTGAAACTGCATTACTGGGATTTCTGTGAATTATATAATATATATAATATATATTATATAAGAATTTGATTGGCTGGCTGTGCAAGGTAGCAACCAGAAAATAATGATGCAGCATTTGCTGAGATGACGAACGAGAAAGGCTGTTGTTGAGTTATTGCCTTGCTCGTTGGCTCCACCAAGTGTCTACTGGGGGAATTGCAGGTGTGACCATAAGGCGCTGACATGAGGACGCACATGGACAAAATCAAAAAAAGAAAAAAACCACAATGTTTTCAAAGTCACTTGAAACTGATAATAATAATAATAAAAATTTACTTAACCGTTATCAAATTAATGAGACATTGGTTTTGAATTGTGGTTCAACAGAATAATTTTATATAAAAAATAAACTGGCCTGAATGAAACGGATCAGTCTTTCAACTCTGTTTTGTTACACCAACTTTTGAAGCAATCATTGCATTTAAGAGATATCTGTGATTATCAATGAGACTCCTGCAGCCATAGGCAGGTATTTTGGTCCAATCCAGGATGGGTCATTATCCTGTTGGAAGATCCATGCCTTGACGGTTTTGAGATTTCATAACATCTGCACAGCTTCAGCCCTGCACCAGATGCAGCAAAGCAGCTCCAGAACATAATCAAGCCTCCTCCATGTTTCCTATGTCTCATCTGTCTGAAGGACATTCTCCCAGGAGCTTTGTGGCTTGTCAATATCCATTTTTGTTAAACTCATTGTCTGGCTTTTTTTGTGATCTGACTCAGATGTAGCTTGGCTGTGGAGTTCACCTTGAATGCCTTTGGAAGTTTCGTTACCATTCATATTATTATCTTTTCAGTTTATCAACAGTTTTCCTCTTGTGTCCACATCCAGGGAGCTTGGCTACATTCCTGTGGACCCCATACTTTATAGCCTTTCCCTTTAACGTGCTTGACTAGAATTTTCTTTCTGATCTCCTCAGACAGCTCTCCTCTTTGCTTTTATTAGTTTATTTATTTATCATCATTATTTTAATTATACTGTTGAACCACAGTTCAAAAGCAATGCCTAATTTGTATTAGTCAGATTTTAGTAAATTATTATTTATTAGTAGTTTTGTCAGATTCCAGTTATTTCAGTGACTGTAGTGGGGTTTTCTTTCTTTAATGGAAGTGTCCCAACAAATTTTTCCATGTGCATTATTGATCCCTGGAGGGGTAGTAACCATGGATCATCTGCTAGACTTGCCGACTGACAACATTGAAATCCTGTATTTTACCAAAACACTAAATATGTCATATCACTATCCTGTGGCAAAAGTGTTTTTGAGTGTGAAGGAAAAATGTCTCGAATACGTGACACACACTCTTACTTGATTTTATTGAAATTAGCGCTACTGTTTTCACAAGTTAAACTCTTCAGTCGGAGTATTTGATCAGTTTTATCATGGATTAACTGTAAGGTTGTCAGGTTTCATGAAGAGTGTTGAGTGGACCTCCTTTACAATCCTGTCATTTTGATTTGGAAGGAGTTTTCATCCTCCACTATCTCTGGCAGTGGAAGATGTGATCATGAGGGTTCATCTCAGCTGCTTCCTCATTAGTTAGTTTATCTGGATAGTGTACCTAAGTATAGTTGCGCCCCCCCGCCACGCTCCCCACGGCCAGCATTCATATCACATTAATCTGCCGTACCAGGGTGCACACAGGATAAGTTATCAACACGTCACAGATACAAAAGAAATTAAAAAGCATGTGAGTGCAAGACATAACACTGTGAAATGAAAAAAACGACAGCACATTCATGACGGGGTGAATACTTTATCCACGGTTTCATGATCATTTCCGTTTCCAGGACTTTTCAGCGGTATCAGAGTATTTGTTGGTCATCCTGTATTTCTGCTGAATCTCTTCTAATTGTAGCCTAGATTACAGTGTAAAAGGCTGGAAGATGTAGCCATGCTTCACTTTGTTTTAATCTTAATGTAGTTTTAACTATTGAAGGTTTTTTGACTTCAGCCTTATTAAGGCAGGAAACGTTTTCTTTACTGTTTTATCAACTGATTCCTCTGATGAAATACCTTTATGTCGGGCTTATAGACCAAACCCAGACCACGGACTTCCAAGATTAAAGTATCTTTATCAAGAACTAGGCTGCAGGGTTGAGATTTCTAGGATTATTTCTGCTTCCTGTCCTCCTTTTCTGCCCCATCTCATTACCACGGTCCTCTCACCCCAATTTCTTACTTTATCTTACCCCCCTTCTTCTTTCTCATGCTTCCCATTCTTTCCTTCCTCAGTGAACTTTACCTTCATCTGTTCCCCTTTATCATCAAGTATCTATAGCTAATCTGTTGCAAGATTCCTGTCTTCCTCTTTTTGTCTGCTTCTTTGTCTCTGTGTACCCTTCCCCCTTTTCACACCCCTCCATCCACATCGCATCTTCCCCTCTCTTTTTAAGACTCCCCATGTCGCTGCAACACTATAATAGTCACTGCATCGACGATTTGCGTTTGGATGGAGGGGTTGTTGGGGTGTTGGATGTGGCGAAGTGGAAGGGCGTTGTCAGGGAGACGGGGGAGGTGGTTGCTGTGGAAACAAAGAGACTCTGCGAGTTAAGGTTGGAGGGATAGAGAAGGGGTGGACTGGGTGTGACAGGCAGTGAGCTCCAAGGCTAAAAATAGAAACCCTCTGACAAGATCTTCCCCCTCCTTCCTCCCTCTTCCCTCTCTGCCACCATCCTCACCCTTGCGCACTACCTCATTCTGCCCAGCACCATGGGCAACCAGCTGTAGTGTATCTACTCTGTCTCTTCCTCCATCTCCAGCTGATGCTCTACAATCCATGACCTTCAGCTGAGGACGTTGTTTAATTTTTATACACATATATACAGTGCTGCATGGCCACCAGATTATTATTCAGTATTTATTCTTATTTTATATGAAATATTTTTGAATTGTTTCTATCTCATTCTAGGTGCATCCCCACTGTCTCTGTGGTGTACCTTGTAGGTTGCCAGAGTTTTATCTGAGCAGAGATTTTTCCGGTTTAAGTTATGGAGCTGCATTTCACAGCCTAGAATTCCCAATGATTAAACCTCACAGAGATGATTCACTTCACAGTTTAAAGATGCTGCACTCCTTCTGTGGGCAAAATTTAGTCCTCTAACATTAGCATTTTAGAAGAAAACGGTTGGAAGGGACTGGAGAGCTTCTTCAGCAAGGGAAACAAATATGTCTACAGCCAGTTTTGTAAATAAGCTTTCATATAAAAGTTCCTCATGGTTGAAATGGTGATAACAAATGTTACAAACATAGAAATTTCTGTCTGATGGCACTGGTGCACAGGCAGGCTCTAATGAAAATTATACAAGTCAGAACAAGGGTTGGCCGCAGAGCCAATGTGAGGGAGCGAGCAGACAGACCAGAGACACAGCAGCGGTTTAATCATAAACATTTTATTTATTTGAACAAATGAAAAACAAGCTTCTAAATAAATTGTCAAAGAACATAAATTGGGCCCATAAAAGAGGTCAAAATAACAAAACAGAACGGACACGAACTGGCCTCACACCTAGACACACAAGACTCACGTTTGTCTTGGCTGATCGGACCACTGACAAAACACAAAAAATAAAGTTAAATCAATCAATCTTTATTTGTAAAACACTTGCTTGTGCAACACAAAGAGCTTTGCATAACTAAAAGACACAATTAAAAAGAAAAAGCCTCCCAGCTTCGACCACCACAACGCATCATTACAGTCGCACACATAAATAAAAAAACAACAAATAAGTGGACCCACACCATCCATCTATTTTCGATACCCGCTTTCTCCTTTGCAGGGTCATGGGGGTCTGCCACAGCCTATCCTGACTCATTACCGGCGAGAGGCAGGGGTCCACCCTGGACATGTCACCAGTCTATCACAGGGTCACATACAGAGACACACAACCATGCACGCTCACAGTCACACCTACAGGCAATTTAGAATTATCAGTTAACCTAACATGCATGTTTTTGGGCTGTAGGAGTACCCAGAGGGTACTCAAATAAATTAAAAAGAAAAGCCTGAGTGAATAATTAATAATTATAACAAATCAAAATCACAGACTGTCAGCTGTTCTCGGGTGGCCTGGTAGATCGTCCCACAGACGTTGACCGTAACAGTAAAATGTGGCTTCACCGTATGTTTTTGTTTTCACTCTTGGATTTCAGGTGAGGTTCTGATGGCCTGCCAGGATACAGCGTTCACCCCATGTGCTAGTAGACTCAAAGAAAAATAAAATAACTCCCAAAATGATTGCAACATAATTCTAAATTGCCCGTGGGTGTGAGTGTGAGCGTGAGGGTTGTTTGTCTTTGTATGTGGCCCTGTGATAGACTGGCGACCTGTCCAGGATGTATCCCTGCACCTCGCCTGTAATGAGTCGGGATAGGCTCCGGCAGACCCCCGTGATCCTGCAGAGGAATAAGCGGGTATGGAAAATGGACGGATGGATAATCGCAACAAAATAAAGCTGACAGTGGACTAACAAAATGTATGCACCCGTCAAGATCAATCCACATCAAGCTTAATTGAATTGTTAAAAACCAAAAAAAAACAACAAAATCACCCCTGTGTTCCACGTGTGGCTGCTGGGTTACCATCACAGCGCGACTGAATGGTATCCACATTTATCCAGGGTCTGGTCTCAGATCAGTTACAGCTGATCAATCAGATTACCTGCCTGAATATTTGAAGACAAAGAAGCAAACTGGAAAAAAAAAACAGCCCCTCCAGAAATAAACAGAATAGCTCATAAATTCAGTCAAAATTGTCTTATTTTAGGCAAAAACATATTTGTCCATGGGGATAAGAATTTTTTCCTGACTATGTGCAGGCTTTCACTGCCTTCCAGGTGAGTGTGGGACATGTGCAGGAGGAATGTGAAACAGAGGATCTGTGAGTTAAAACAGCGTTAAAACAGACCGGAGCTTAGCTGCTACTAACGTCTTTGCAGTTGAGCCTGACCTTTTTGTTTTGGCCCTTCCATTTCAAAAGGTTAGGACCTGAAACTGATGACTTTTACAAATCACAAGGGGAAGCAGTGAAGGTTATTTAGTACAAAAGTTAATAAATAAATAGATTAAAAAAAATCTTTATAGAGGTTCAATTTAGAAAATGTTGATATAATTAAAAAAAAAAGTCTATTGCTTCATACTAGACTGAAAAGGATCAGGTGCCACTTAGTCAGGCTTCAGCGAAGAGCCTGGGTAGACCTTGGACAGGTTCGCCATTATCTTGTCCTAGATGCAGTGAAACTCTGATCAGCAGCAGCATCAGATTAAGGTTCCTGTCAGAGCCTTGTGACCTCAAGGACGTGCTCCGTTTCACCATGGACACTGTCTAATTTGATCAGTTATAACATATAAGTGATTTGAGTCTGCGATGGAGATGATTCAATAGAAAGCTGTCAGTCCTCGCTGTCTTCCAAGGATGAGTATTGTCCTCTCTGAAGTCGTTAGATGCCAAACGTAATCGTATAACTATTTGAAATGTTCACAAAAGCTCCCCCCCACCACCACCACCCACCCCGAGCCTAGACCAATCCTTCAACCAAAGTGCTGCCTCGGGTTCTTACATAACAGCCATCCTTTCCAAGCCTTTTGAAACTAAAACAACAGTCTAATGTCTTCCTCTTCCTGTCTTCGGCTCACTGTTCCTCTGCGGTTACAGTAGACAAATTGTTTATGGAGCATTATGTAATGCTGCTCATTCATTATCAGTCATGCTTGATGATCTGCTGTGGTTGTTGTTTTGGCACAGGCCTCGGGTGTGTTGGGGGTGTGCATTCGGGGTCAGTGCGACACACTGGAGTGAGTTGTCAGTGTTTTCTGTCAGGCATTGTGGGGTTTTTTTGTGTGCTCTTTTTTTTTAATTGTTTGTTTAAAATGCAGTTTCAAGGGGACGGCTGACATCCAAAGCTGACTTGCTGACAGATGATGATTCCCAGCAGTTGCCAAGTTACTCAGGAGATGTTATCTTCTCCACGTACATGACTGTCAGATGTTTCTCTCCCAGTCTTTATGGTATCAAAGCTTCTCCAAAACGAAGTTGTAATAGAACCCATTCAATATTTACAATTATTTTTAAATCCTACTATTCCCTCCAATACTTGACACTACATGCTGACGTCGTTTGGTCCAGCTTGTCACTCACTCGTTTAATAATGTTAAAACTTCTGCCAGCCGGCAGTAAAGATGTCATTAGTGTCTCGTGTTGCAGCTTTTGGATGTAGTTCTGTTTTGTCCCAAGGCAACGAAGGAAGCAAACAAGACCCTACTTTTTTTTTTTCTAGATAACAGAAAGGTCAAATACATTTTCCTGAAGAGCCGTGTTTGTGTTCCCGCCACATCTCCTCTGATCCATTTGATTCCTTAGTCATCTGAAGCTAATGAGAGCGCTCATGAGTAATGCCTGTTGTAATATGAGACTAAAACAAAGTGTCTGCCTGTTATTATGTCCCTATCTTAATGGAAAACATTGTTTTCACAGAAGCAAAACACAAATAGCAGCTTTATGTAATTAAGTGCCGGAATATTGCCGCTGCCATTTCGTTCCTTGTGGTGAGGAGAAAACAACAAGTGCATCACAAATGAACAATTTGGACTCAAAATTAAGTTTCACTCAAGTCTCTTCTCTAACTTCAGTTTTTGTCCCCTGGGTTGCTACTGTACGTCTACCTTGAACAGCTGCAGGCAGAACTGAAAACAGCTGCTGCACAGATATGACAGGCTTTGCCCCCCTCCACCCTCCCACCTGTCTGACCTTCTTTAACTTGGCGTACATTTCCAGTTCAGCATTGTCTGCGGTGTGCTGCGTTCAGGTTTGTAAATGGGCTGTGTCAACATCCTTCTTACCTCACTGTAGGGGACCGGAAGAGGTTCCTCAGTTACTAAAATAAGACAGCTAAATAGCCGTTGCCAATGGGAATCTAATAAGCCATTTCATTCACATTAGTCAGGGTTCCTTTAAAAGCTCTAACATTTAGGAGTACAACTGCTCAGCTACTAAAAACATTTGCAACATTTAGATAAGAACAGATTTTAGAATAATAAAAACTACCAAGAGTAGAAGAAATGCAGTTAAAAACTGTTTTTTCTATTCTTTTTTTTTCTTTTACTTTTATTTACTCGCATAAAGAATGAAGCTACGTTTTTTTTTTTCGACTAAGTTTGTTAGTATACTTTGATTTTTACTATCCAGGTCTGTTTTTAGAACCGAGATCCAACTTTTTAAGCAGTATTATTTGTTTATTTGGTGCACACCAAGGTTCAGATGGTGTTCGGATTTCTTTAAATGATTCCCTAGCAAAGAATTAGAAAACACATACACACACTGCAGTTAAGTTCATTTGATCTAAACCTGTCAAGCGTGAAGAGACCTTTAAATTGGCTCCAGCCAGGTTTTTTCTGGCTCTTGTGTTGATTATCTGGGTCACTCAGGTGCAAAAACTGCAGGTTTTTTTTTCCTGATTTCAGTACAAAGTCTTTGAGCACTGAATGTTCATTTACTGTCTGAGACCCTGACATGTTGTTTGCAAGGGGTCAGTGTTTCCTTTTCTTTCTTCTTTTTCACTTATTTCACCAGCTCCACGGTGCAAAGAGCAAAAATCCCCATTTGAACGAGGCGAGATGAGGAGATTCTGTTGAAAGAAAAAAACAATTTCCACTCGGCTGGACACCTTGAAGCCACACGGTCTCTTTAGAGCACATGGTGCTCATGATACAAGTGGTGCACTTAATGTCAGGGTAAACAGAATAAATGTGCAAAATACCTAAAAAGACAGATTTTTTTTATTTTATTTTTTATTTTCCCCCACACACAGTTTACCCGTTAAGACCTGAGAGTCTCTGGTTCACTAAAGCAGGAAGATGGGAGAGACAGGGTGGAGGATGAGACAGTTTGTCATCAAAAGCAACATAATCCTCCATGCCAGGATGGAATATAAATCCCAAGCGGAGTGTTTGGGATTATTGCACCCTTCCTGAAAAAAATAAGCTCCAGTTCTGTTTAGGATGGAGGTTCTACCGTTCAGTAGTGTTGCTCCGTTATTTGAGCAAGTTGAAAAGTGTTGGACTCCATCTGGATTCAGTTAGTAGATCGTAACCGTAGCATCACACCACGGCTAGTGCATCTGTAGGAGACTGTTGTACAGCCATATGGAGAAGCATCCGACAGCATCCGACTTGGCTTGAAATAGCCAGGTATAAAAAAATGCTATTTATATATCTATATCTATCAATGTATATTTGTATGTATGTATAATCATGTACATGTGCATATGTATTTTACACCTATGCATAGCAAAACTCTTAGATGTCCACACATTAATCCACGGTTTATTTTCATTGATTGTATGAATATGTGTGTGTGTGTGTGTGTGTGTGTGTGTGTGTGTGTGTGTGTGTGTGTGTGTGTGTGTGTGTGTGTGTGTGTGTGTGTGTGTATGGATTATTTATCTATCTTCTATGTTTATAACTTTATTTTGATATATGTGGACATGTATGACTATTTAAATACTTCTATGCCTATTATATATATGACTTTTCAATACTGCCTCCAACCCCCCCCAAACGCTCAAATGATGTGATTGTAAATAGAAAGCTCCTCCCCCCTTTTCTCTGTTTTCTTTTTTGCTTATAACACCTGATTGTCTTGTGTCCACTTTTTACTCTTTAAACAACACATTATAAACTCTTCTTGATGCATATTACAACACAGACACCAGACTGCACCACCACTGTCTCGTCTCTCTCTCCTGCTCTCTCTCTCCTCACCCTCCACACCCGGTGACTCTAGCCCTCCTCTGCAGAATATTTATATCCCTCTTTCTGACTCTCCCTTTACTTTTATCTTGTTTGATTTCTCCAGGGATCAATAAAAATATAGTTTGACTGTTATGAGGGCTGGTGAAGGTAGCACACTTGCACACACCCACCCACACACACACAAAACACCCTTGGTTACTAGATTAAAATGCATATATACAACTCCGGTTATACCAACATGGTATCAATCATAAATATATGTGCAAACAAGGGCAAAAAAAAAAAAAAGAAATAGCCAGGTATGTTCAGGGATGGCGCTCTTGACCGGCTTCCATCTATTCATTTTCTACACCTGTTTAATCCTCTTTAGAGTCGTGGGGAGGCGGGATTATAATTTAGCTGTCCGATCCAAGGTGTAGCTCACCTCAGATGGGTATATAATCAATTTACAATCCTTGATCTGCCCATCGTGCGTGGTCTGTGTGAGGGAACCAGGGCGATCGGAAAAAAAATCCACTCAAGCGCAAGAAAAAAATGCAAACCCATCATAGAAAGAACCGAGATGGGATTTAAACCAGGTGTGGTGACGCCACTGTGCAAACCGCTCAGTAATAATATAAAAGCGAAATTATATTAGTTTTGTGCTTTTGTGGCTGTTTGTGGAAGGATATAAGAAGGACAATCTGCTGTTATGTCCTCTTCTGGTCTTTCTTATTATGTATCAACATGTGTACACTGGCTGTCATATAGCAGCTGAGCAACTGTGACAACCACTGATCCGTTAGTGTGTGTGTGTGTGTGTGTGTGAGTGTGTGTGTGTGTGTGTGTGTGTGCAAGCTTGTCTCCTCATGTGCGTATGGCTGTGCACATTTGTCACCAGGGTCTAGATACTGAATTTTTGCTCCAGCGAATGAGGGAATATTCAGGGCTGTCACGTGACTGTGATGTCAAAGAGAGAGAGGGAGGGAGAGCAAGGTGCAATTTAGCCCCACAGCTGATCCGTGCAGCGCTCAGAGAAAGGCTGAGACCACCAGACACACACACTCACACTCACACACACATAGACACATACTCTCACTCACAAGCATGACTTTCTCCTCGCCTGTGAGCACACATGCGTCTTACACAGACACCAAACATCCACAAAGTTACACTCTTCTTTAAAAAAAGGGAAAAGAATTTTTTGTTTTCTCTGTATTCCAAGCTCGCAAGACTTCGGATGCTCAGGACATACCTGCCTCCTGGACAAAAGTAGAAGACAGTTATTGGAGACAGAAAATAGCCAGAGTTAGGAGGAAGAAAGAACTGAGGACAGAGAAAAAGGAAACAAAAAGGACAACAGTAAACCGGAGAGCAAAGAAGCGGCTGACGAGACTAAACTAGAAAAAGACCAATACAAGAGGACTTTCAACAGTGCGGGAGAATGTCCTTTTTTTCTGGCTCAGCCTGGCAGCAGCCTGGCATCATCAGTGGAAGCAGTGACTATGGACAGCCTTCCAGTGGGCATCAGCCGCATCCACAACAGCAGCACAAAACCCCCAGCAGTCCTTCTGGTGCCAAAATCCCTGCAGCCCTGGCCTCATCTCCGAAGCTGCCCTGCAGTCCGACCTCTGCCCGGCATAATGACAGGCACTACCAAGGCCAGATGGCACAAGGGGGGACAATTGCCGCAGACCATGCAGGGTCCAGAATAACTTTGATGGAAGATGAAGTAAAATTAGGACAAGGCAGGACAGGGGGGGCATCATCTGGGATGATGGCTGAAGCGCCAGGAACGCTGAGCTTCAAAATGCCAGTGGTAAAGATGGAGGATGATGGGTCCGTTGGGGGGACGCCAAGAGAGGACGAACACAGAGTGAGAGGAGAAGGGGGTACGTTGGGGAGTGCAGGGCAGAGCCCAAGCAGCCCGTTGTCATCCCACTCCTCTCAATCCTCGCCTTCGCCTTCACTCTCATCCGGGAGATTATTTCCTAATTCTTCCCCAGACTATAAACCTACATCAAGCACTAACTTTGGGCAAAGTAGTCTGCAGCAAAAAAATATAGGTGGCAAAGTTGGACTTCACATCAAGGGACCTCAAGTGGCTGCTCAAGGCCAGGGATTACTTCCTGCTGTGAAACAGGCTACTGGGCCTGAGGAGAGAATCTCACTGAGCCCTTCCCTCACTGGAAACACCACATCAAGTCTGGGATATAAAGCGGATGAGGACCTAACTTCTGGGAGCCAACTGAGAAATCCGAAACAAGATTCTGCAAGTAAATGTGGAAATCAAATGCTCAAGCCATACTTAGAAAGGCAAGACGCTGATGCGACTCCTCCCCCTGCATCTGACATAACAGGGAGTTATACTGATGGCGATCCACGAGGCCCGCCTTCAGCCTCAGCAAACAGAACTGTAGTTGGTGCCATGATGGCTGGTGTCGGGGAAAATGGGTTGGAAACTGACAACTTAAGCCATACTGAAAAGGGAAGATCGGGATCCTGTACTGCCCCAAGAAGTGACATTACAAAGAGTGCAAGTACCAGTCTGTCGCAGGATTTAAACCTCATGGAGGGCGGGAGAGCCAGCCCATATGCTGCGTTAAACAGAGAAACGACACCTGGTGGCGGCTGCAGCGAACTACCTCAGCGAACTGCAGTGAGACGTGCAATGTCTGACTGTTCACATCTGTCTGTTCCCATGGTAATAGCTGGAGCATACCCCATTGGTATGGGCTTCTCACAAGCACCCAACGTGCCGAATTTTGCCTTGATGGGAACAGCCTGCCCACCCAGGGCGCCCTATCCACACGTAGCTGTGCGGCGCTCGCTCACCGTCACGGATGGTACGGAAGTCGCTGCTGCAATGGCAACAATGACCTCATCCCCTTTAATGGCGACGCCAATAATGCCATCATCTCCACCCCCTAAAAGGCATCATGGAAGTTGTGAGACCAATTTTTTACTTCCTGTTCCGCCCTCTGTAGGAACGTTAGTGAACAGCATCCAAGATGTCACGCTAAACCCAGTGGGTAAGACACTCCTCTTTAGTGTGTGTGTGTGTGTTTTTGTTTTTTTGTTTTTTTCAGAAAAACAGCATTCAAAATGCAAAGTCGCCAGCTAGACAGCGAGCAAGAAGCATCTAACTGCATTCATGAAAAAACCTGCGTGAACGGTGCAGTGGAACAATTTGTAATGCTGACCTACAAAGATCACAGTTTGGGTGCATTTATCTTTAACCAAGCATCAAATTCCAATTGGTTGTTATATATATATATATATATATATATATATTGACTACGTATATATGTCCATACATGTGAAGAGTGCTACTGTAACATCTCATGTGAATATGACAATTACACAGCTAAACTGTTGAATTTCTCACATTTCTTTCTAAGACCTTCCTGAGCATATGTCATTGGAGCGCAGTTGCATTCGACTAAATATAGGCTGGTGGTGTCTTCATTTCCAGTATTAGTTTAAATGGAATAGAAGAGCGTAAATGAGCAGAATTAGTGACAGGATTAGTGTCAGAGTGACATCTGTGTATGAGGTTCCTCTTTAACATACCCCAAGACAGCCGCCGTCGGAAGCTCTTTAAGTTTGAATGTAGCTGTTCTTTGTAAGTCTTTTTTAAGGCTTCTGTCAGTAACTGGGGTTTGAAAGCACAGTTATTGGTTTTAGGTTGGCAATATTTTGCTACATGAAGTCATTTCTTTCTCATTGAAATGTGCAGGAATCACTTGATATATGTCACAACATACTCGTTTTTTGCTGCAAAAAGACATGGAAGCAAGATCAAAAAAGGCAGCTGCTTTTGAAACAAGATTTAAAAATACAATAATGACTTCATTGTATATTTTATGAAAGGAATATGTAGACCTGAGAGACTCATTGTGATGGACGTTGGGCCAGAGGATGTTTTCATCCTGTGAGCAATGATGTTTATGACTAATGCTTCAACAATTAATTGAACTAGTTCAACAAGTCGTCACTCCCAATATATTTAAAGTTAATTCTTTTCTTACTGGTATTTCATTTCCTTAACAATGTAAAAAAAATATGAGACATGGTTCATTTGGGTTCATTTCTTTAATGGATAAAAATATTGTATTATTTTTTTAAATGTATTTATTAGAGGTAAAGAATGATTATAAAAATGTAATGTGTGTGAGGATCACAGTATAAAACGTACATACTTGGAATTGTCTACTTTTACCTAGCTGTTTATATGAAAATCAAAGAAAGAGACATCCCTTGTGAATGCTTTCCTCTTGTCCGCTTTAATTGAATTCCATTTTTTTCTGTTTTTATTCAGTACATTCTGTATGTTTCTGACAGTGTCATCTATCCATCCAGCATGACCGACTCTTTTATCAGCCTGGAGTCAACAGACAAGCTGGGACATCGATTAGACATTGACTCTGACTATTCTCATTCAAATATAGAGCAGCTATTTCTGGCACCTTGTATGTGCATCTTCATGCGTGCACCTGGCTGTGTGTGAGTGTGTAGGTGAAGAGCTTCCACTGACGTGAATCGAGCAGATTTTAAATGCACACGCCCACAGAGACACGCTCACACTAGACAGCATGTCTGCATTGTGAGGTGTTTTTTTCATTCAGCACCAGCAGAGACAGCTCCACTTTACACACACAAACACATCTATGCACAAAGAAGTGCACAGCTGTGAGGGGAGGGGCAGGCAGGATCCGCACATACTACAAACACACAACCAGTTTATCCATCAGTTATTTGCATTGTTAACCATTTTTATTTAAAAAAATCTTTTGCATTAGCAACACAGTATTTATAGATCTGTGACTGGAGTCGGTGATCAGGGGATTGCAGGTTACGTGTTCATACATGATATTTTCCAGATGATCTGCTTTCATACCAGCAGATCAGTCTTACTGTGGATATGCTGCAGACCATTTTACATGCAAACAAAACATGTTCAACACCTTGAAAATGTTAGGCTTGTAACTTTAAAATAAGCTCTTTAAGTAAGACATTTACAGTTAATGGTCAAGCTTGATCGCTGTTACGCTACCTTAAAAAAACATTTTTGCTTGTCTTTTTAGCTTGTTGGCTGCCTGCAAAAAAAAAAAAAAAAGAAAATCTTTCAACCAGCTACATGTCTGCGTAAATATTCGTGTTATAAGTTGTTCTCTTTGGCTTTTTCTCTGTCACAAACAGAAGCTCATGCAGCTGGTTGCCAACAGCTGTGTATTGTAGCATTAGATGGATTCTGCGTGTCCTCAGCCTGCAGCTTCATGTTGGATGAGTCATCATGCTGATGATGCACGGGTGCAGGGATGCAACGCTCGAAGCTGCCTATGCATGAGCAATAAAGCAACCAGTTTGTAAAAGGGCATTCATGATATTAGAGTCTCTTCGATATAATATTAAAAAGTACTGCAACAAAAATGACATACAGTAATTAAGACAGTCTGAAGTTTTGAAATTCATAGATAAGCGATATGTGATTCGCAGTCTCATTTTTGCGGAGTTAACTGTACTCATTTGAGTATCAGAAAGAAATATTTTCTCATCTCAAACTAAGTGAATCTAGCATGTTAGATTTTTTTTTTTTCTGACAAATCAGATCTTGAGTTTATTCAAAATTCAACAGTTTGTTGCTGTGTCGACATAGTCGATTGGGATTTGTCTCGGTGAGCTCAGAC
Organism: Xenentodon cancila; assembly: GCA_014839995.1. NCBI lineage: Eukaryota > Metazoa > Chordata > Actinopteri > Beloniformes > Belonidae > Xenentodon > Xenentodon cancila. The sequence continues at coordinate 18,591,768 of CM026207.1, read as the reverse complement.
CGAGCACGCTCACTGTAACAGTTCGCAAGATAAAAGACAAAATTAGATTAAGATAAAATTTATAGTAAGAGATTAATTCCATAAAGGTATAGTTAAAGCCATGAAATAATATAAAACCTTTAAAAATAGTGTAAATCTAAAACTTACAAGTAGAATTAATCGCAGTGTTGTAAAGTAACACTGAAGCACCTTGGGTAAGAGTAGCACCAATATCTACGAAGAAAGAAAGAAGCCATGTCGTAAGTGTTGGGATGTTGGGGGTGTGTCCTGAAACAAACTGGGACTGGAATCTGGTTGTTCTTCTCTTAATGTTGTCCAGTCTTTTTTTGTGAGGGAAGGAAGTAAAAGGGAACATTTTTGTGGGATAGGCTCCGGCAGAACCCTGTGACCCTGAGAGGAGAAGCAGTCAGAGATCATGGATTGGTGAGAAAATGACAGATTCCCGAAACACGACTTAAATACTTAATTTTAGATTTTAGTGTAAAAACAATTACTTCACTATTGTATGAATGATTGTCTATGTTTGTTTATGTCTGGATAGTCATCAGAAATAATCTATAAAAAAAAGAAAAAAGAAACTTGATTTAGAGAAAAAAAACATTTAAGTAAATTATGTTGTGCCAATTTATGAAATGACTCCATGCAGCTGCAAAAGTTGGAGTTCTTGATCAAGCCCGTCATTGGAAACCTCTTTTTGGTTCCTTTGCTGAAGTAAAAATGAAATAGACACCAACACTGTGGATTTTCTGTGTCGGAGGACAAAATCAATCAGTCAGAGGACAAAAACTCTGCAAAGAATCTCAAACCCTTTAAAAATCCATGAAATAAAGAAGCTGCAACAGGTTATTAAAAAAAAATCCTCACAGAATGTAATGGGATTTTCATATATCTCCTTCTACATTACAGAATATCCATGAACAATTTAAGCCCTAAGCAGGGCACCCATGAGCTCCACCACTCAGGTAGCACTGCGCCCATCATCCGTATTTGCTTAAAAGTGCAGATATGGACCTGATTCCCTTTCAGCTGCAGGGTTTGACGTACAGCAGCACGAGGGATGCAGAATAACAGCCAAATCTCAATCAACTGCCACTCTGAATGCTGAACATACTGTGCCGTTTTCTGCTGCCTGCCTGACCACACATGAGCTGCTCATGTGAGAATTATCCCGTCTTTAGACCAGACGCAGGCCATGCTTGATTTGTTCCCGAGACTGAGCTCGTTTTCAGCTACAGCTCACGATAAGCTAAGAAAATGTACGTTTCACGGCGCCTCCCTCGTGATCTGTGTTGTCTGTGTGATACAGCTGCAGAAAACACATCTGCAGCAAATTATCATCTGTTCCAAGGGCGTAAAAGCAGTCATCTCACAGAGACGTGGTCACAGCACAGCATGCGGGGCCTGTCCAGTGTTTCAGTTATGTAAGACAGCATGTCTTGGTGGCAAAAGAAGCCCCGTGTCTCTCTGCCCCCCACCTCTCGACCTCTCAGCCCCGCCAGCTATCTGTCCTCAACCATCAACTTCACTAGCGTGTTGACCGTCCCCTTCTGCTCGCATGTCCCTGTTTACCCTTTTACTCTCTGTTTTTTGTCTCTGCTCATTCCATGAGTCAGCTGTTGGCAACACTGAAGCCGCTACCCAGTTTGATATTCAGAGTTTCAGTGGAGGAAGATGGAGGTCTCCTGAAGGTGCTTTATTAATCCCGGCATACACTGAACTCGAATGAAACCCAAGGACGCACACATTTCAAGTTATTTTTGGTTGTCCTTATAGAATATGAATTTATAATCAAGCTCCCAAATCTCACCAGCAAACCAAATCCTGTAATACCTAGTGCAAACAAATCCTGTAAAATCTGGATTTGCAGTGCAAAGCCACTGATGCACTGTTCAACTACTGCAACATGCACAGGTTCTTCTTTACTGCAGCTTAAAAAATATCCAAAAAAGACAAAAAAGTCAAGAGTACTGTGAGATTGTCATCACATATGTTTGTGTCTGAATTCTCCACGTATTCTGTATTGCAGACTGGTCAGAACTTTAGGTGGAGAGGTCCAATAGTTAAACCTTAGTTACATCTTCAGCTACGTCTTTATAATGTGTGGCGAACCTGGTCTTGTTTTGTCTTATTCATAAGTCCCAGACATCACTTGTTTGAAATAGCAGTAAAATACGATTTTATTTGTATTTATAATTTGCATTTAAAGATAATATGATTACCTTTAAGGACGTTTACAGAAATCAGGCTCTCACAAAAAAAGTGTTGGCGTCCTGTGTTAGCATTGGAAGTGACCCCACTGACATGGATTTTCAGGATACAGTGTCACCATTGTGAGCGCTTACATAAGGCAGAGCAATTGAAAAAAATGGGTTGTCCTGTTTACCAACCAGACCCAGAATCATCTGCTGCCCCGACCTACATAGAATCTTCCACTTGGATGTTCAAGTCTATAAATAACAGGAGTGGAAATGCAGCTGGCAAATGATTTGATGTGATAGATTTTGTTAGTAAAAGCAGTCTTACACATTACAGCTGCATGCACCATTTCTCATGGTTACAGCTGGCTCCTAACTGTACTCACATTTGTTGTATAGTTTGTGTTTGTTATAGAGATATGTATAGTTTTCGATGTAGTCAAGCACATCTGTGGGGAAAAAGAGAGGAAGCTGGTATCTAGAAAGCAAGTGGGAGTCATGTGATATAATTATGTTTTGAAGGCCTGAGTGCTTGTATGAAAAGAATGTTTCACTTTTCATGGTCAGATTGCTGACAAACTGTTTTTTTCCAGAAAATTAAGGTTTTCATATTCTAACTTAAACCAGAACAAATGACTTTCGTTCATGCTCAAATATCAGTTTCTGTTTCATTTCAGTGGTTATGTTATTATTCAGTGTTAAAGTGCCAAATTTTCTTTCTTCAGCATTAATAATAAGTTACAAGAACGTCATGTGGTTTGATTATGTCCTCAATAGAACAAAATTAAATACATCTGTGAACCCCATAATTGGCCAAATTATTTTTATAATTATGAAAGAAACATCTTTAGCTACCCTGTAGTCAGGTTATCAACAGTTTGTGTTCAGTTTAAGTGAGAACAGCAGAACGAAATCACAGTGTTACTTAAACTAAATCTATCCCGTCCAGTTAATTCATTTAAATTCATTAACTCATTCCAAAGACGCAAGCTTAAGTACCAAAAGGAACTAAGTGAATTTCTAACGTCATAAAACCTGATTCATCGTGTCAGCTTTTCAAATGGATTTTAAGTGAAAGAAAGATTGTTTTGAGACTATAAAGCTAAGAAGACAGAGCACAGTGAGATACCACAGAAACTGCTACGTCTTTAGGCACAATCCAACAAATGAACCAACAGTCAGAGGACGTAACCGGACATCCAGGAAAAAGTCTTAAGTGAAAGTAGAAAAAAATTGCCTTTTCTTAACTTTCCACTGGAGTCTGGCTCCAAAAGCGTGTCAATGTCCTTTGATTTCCATGTGTGTTAAAATGTCCAACATTGCAGCAGAAATAAGCATATATATGTACAGCCTGTATAAGGAAAAATAAACTAAAAAAAGTTTATTTTCCTGCATAGCTGGATTTGACATCAATGACACCTGTACAAAGTTGAGTTTTTTTGCCACATAACATAAAAAAAAAAAATCTACAGTAAAGCTACAAATTTATGTATGATTAGGGGCGTGGCCAGCATAACTAACAACATTTTTTTACATATATGACATCAATGTCACAATAGTTGGCTTTTTTTGTGAATTGACCTATTTTTATGTTGATACATTTTGAAAATATGAAGCAGAACTGAACATGCCTTTTCTGTCATAGGTACAAAGTCCCTCCATTTACTAGGCATGCGTTTTCTAAAATAGGCTAACGCTGACAACACCAATCCTTTATCTCGCAGCAAAAACTGACAACCGGGACAAGCAGGAGAAGACAGACATCATCACGAGCAAGACAAGCAAGATCGACGCCTTTGACAAAAAAGAAGAGCAGCAGAAGAAGGACCACAGTCCTGACCAGAACCAGAAGTCTGATAAGATCCTCAAAAATGAGGAAAAGGTGGAGAAAATGAATGCAGAGAAAAACGACAAGGCCAATGAGAAGCCAGAGAAGGTGGACCAGCCAGAGAAGACCAACAAGGATGAAAAGAAGGAGGAAGACAAGAAACTGGCTGAGAAGAAGGAGGAGAAGGGAGGGAAGGGCACTGCCAAGTCTCCCACAGGCAGCGGAGCTAAGACCCTGCCGTGTCCAGACAGCAAGAGTAAGGTGAGTTTGTCGCGCTGTCTCTCTCTCTCTCTCTCTCTCCCTCTCTCTCGCTCGCTCGCACACACATGCGGTGTCCTCCTCGTTCACTTCCTGCACACAGACTCACACAGTGAAGGTGGCAGGGGATCCACAAGTTGGAGAAATGTGTTGTCAGTCCAAGGTCACTGCATTTCCAAGCCTCTACAACTTTCTATGTAGTTGAGATTCGCAGACAAACTTTGCATCTCTGTTAATGCCAACTGTGTGGGTTTTATGAGATGACAGCAATATCTGAGGCCTGGTTTCTATATCATATGCAGCCTGATTATTTCATTTAATTTGATGCTTTTATAATTTACAGCTCATGAGGTGGTTGTAAATTTCCAATTAAATTTGAACATTTATGACCCGTTTTATGGTTTTGGCTGAGCTTTCATATCATGCTTTCATTGCCGTGATTTCATTGTTGCTTCTTCTTTCCATCTCTTTTTTCCATCATCCTTTTCTTTTAAAATTTAAACTGTTATTTTTGCTTCTTTTAATACCATCAACACCAGCCTGATATGGGTGCAACCAAACCAAACTCCACCAAATCGCGCCCATCCACCCTCTCACCCTCTAATGATGAGGCCAACTCGGCCAAACGCCCCTCCCCCACCACAACCAATAAAAAAAGCCCTGTGCCCAAGACGACCACGCCCACTGCAGCCAAGCAGCCGCCAACTGCAGCTGGTTCCACCAAGGCTGCCAAGGTGAGTGTGCAACATGTATGTCTGCGCTCTATGCAAACGGGATGATTGGATAGTGCCTTATTTTGTGAGGAAAGGACTTAAGACCCATCTTGATCTTCATTCTTGTCAGAACAACTGGTTTTGTGGGGATTCACATCCTCAAGAGCTGATCTGTGCATCACATCATATATATATTTGGCTGTTTTGTTTTTTTAATCATTCTTATTATCATTAATTATTTGATGGAAATTATTTAATTTTTTTTCCATCATTGTGTCCTTTCCCAGTGGCAAGCCTATATGAAAAGGACATTAACACTCAGTTATTGTGATCCTTCGTTGTGCGTCATTACAGGACAGTCCTCAGATGCTGCGTTTGATAAAAACTTGGGACTCCTATCAGTGTCGTCATGTTACATCATTTTCAAAAAAGCAGACCAGTAATCAGAAATTTCAGCTCCCATGTTCCGAGGTGTTAATATGATGCATGATAACTGAATTACCTATATATGCAGCTGATTCGTGTTTTTTCCCTCATCTCATCCATAAACCTGTTGAAATGAAATGTTACAGGTTGTCTGCTGTAGGAGCATCACTGATCTCAGTAAGGGATTCATCAAGTGAATATATGATCTTAGGTCCATTGTGCATTGAAGTGACAAGTAGTTTATTTTTACTTTTTTTTAGCCCTCCTGGGTCCTGTTTGAACTCAAGACATCACCGAGCATCCTTAAGCATCAAACCTAATTGTTGATCTCACAATTTTAAAACATCAACCCTCCATCTTTCTCTTGGGTTTGCAGCAATCTGTGATAACTCTGGTTTCTCTTGGACAACTTTTCATCATGCTGGAGAATGCAATAACATATCCTATACAGATGTGAAATGGACAGAAGTGGCAATATAATATAATTCAGTAAAAATTGACAAATGAAAATCAGACATTGCATTTGAATTGTGTGTCAACAGAGTCATTAAACACAAAACTAATGAAACTTGCCTGGACAAAAAGGATTTGACGCTCAATTTTGCTTCACAACCTTTTGAGACAATCATTGCAGTCAAGCAATTTCAGTAACTTATTGAATCTTCTGCACCTGTAGACAGGTATTATGACTCCTCATGAGCAAACTCCTCCATCTATGTCAGGTTTGAAGGGTGCCTCCTTCAGATGATTCAGCTCTTTCCACAGATCTTCGACAGGATAGCTATTGTTGGATGTTTTTAGCTGCGTGTTTTGTCTCATCTGTCCAAAGGACACTCTCTCAGAATCGTTGAGCTTGTCAAATAGATTTTTAAAAGAATTCAAGCCCGGCTTTTCACAATTTGCCTTTAACAGGGGTCCTCCTTGGTCAGCCTCCATGAAGTCCACTTTGGCTGAAACAGTGATGGATGGTGCAATCTGAGACTGAAGAACCTTGACCTTGATATTTACGTTGAATCTTTTTGGAAATTGTTCTAGGCTCTTTAGTTACCATTGTTAATATTCATATCTTTTAGTTGTCATCAGTTTTCCTTTTTCAGCCACGTCTGGAGAGGTTGACTACATTCCTGTGGACCCTAAAGTTCTGGATGAAAACTAAAATAGAGCTGCTTTGAGATGGTCTCATAGCCTTTACCTTTAACATGCCTGTCTATAATTTTCTTTCTGATCTTCTCAGACAACTCTCTCCTTTGATTTCTCTGGTCCATGTTTAGTGTGGTGAACACCATGATACCAAACAGCCGTGATGACTTTTACCCTTTAAATAGACAGAGTGAGTGGTTGCAAGGTGGAAGACACCCGTGATGCTAATTACAGGACACACTTTAGTTTAACATGTCACTGTGGTCAAATCCTTTTCAATCTTTTCTTGAGATTTCAACAAATTTGTCAAAGCCAGTTTCATTGTTTTTTGTTTTTTTTAATGATTCTGTTGAGCCACAATTCAAAAGCACTGATTTCCCTTAACCCGTGTTAAATAAATAAAATAATATTTATCAATATTTTTCTGATTATCATATTATTTTTGTGACTGTTGTGGATATCTTTTTTTTATTTAATGGAAGGGTACCAACAAATTTGTCCACTTGTGTCTCCACACAGGGGTGAAAGTACAGGCTTACAAACACTGGAATACGTATTCATGTCCGCACTCGTTTTCTCAAAAACACAGACCGTTATCAATGTTTTCATTTCCAGACTCCAGATAATGGCACAACGGCGAAACGCCCACCTGTTTCAAAGACCACGTCTTCCTCCCGTTCAACGGCCAATAAGAATGGCTCCTGTGCAACAGCTGCAAGCAAAACTGCAGGTACATGCAGACTGTACTACTTGCACTTTGTAAATAAGCAGGTGATATAAACTCTGTCTCAGAGAGATTATCCATTCATTGTGATGCCATTGCAACATGAACTCTGCTCCAGATCTCAAACTCCCTACAGTAGCTGACTCACACTGGCACCACCACAGGCAACTAGCTAAGTGATTTTCTGCCACATATTTGACTTTATCAGATCCAATAGCTAGTTTTAGAAGATGCCACACTGGTATTTTTATCTGCACATCACAAACAGTGTCTCACCTCTAGAAGACAGGGAGCTATGATTCAACCTGCTATATGTTATTTAAACAGGCTTTAGGGTTTTTGTGCACTTGAGCTCAGCACCCTCAGAGAATATGATTCATCCACCCAGCTCACAATGGTAAGTGTTATGTAGTTCCAGTTTCAGATTCCTCTTTTGTTGCTTGAGTAAACTCTTGAGTAAACTGTTGTTCTGACAATTACCCTTGTGCCGTGTCAGACTGAAATGATCCAGCTTCTCCATGTTTATCTGTACAATAATAATAATAAAGATCATATCCCACTCCCGAAACCAGCTGTTACAAACACATCTGTGAAGATGCTGTTAAAAAGGAGCTGTCCGAGGTGCTAATTCAGTTTATAGCTGCAGAACTATGCAGGTTAGATCAATTCAGCTGAGTAAACAATTTCTTTGAACATGTGCAGTTGTAAGTAGCAATTGTTTATGTACTAGCAGTAAATGTGCTTGGAGACCATATTCATGGTGAAGTACAAAAGTGACAACAGCTAAACTGTGTTACTGTTGCTCTCAAAGCCCCAGTGTCATGTTTCATCGTATGCATTGGTCATGAGTGTGTTGTTTCTGCTTACAGCAAACAAGAATGATAAGGCTGAGAACAAGACGGGTGAGGCCAAGAAACCCAAGACTACAGGTGAGAAGAGCAGAATGCGTCAAGCTTTTGTGAGAATATTTAATTTGATAAAATGCTGTTATTTATGATAAATTGTACACGAATGATCGTCAAGGAATCTGCTGTGTATGCTGCTAAATTTATTTGCAATGTGATTAGTTGGGCCATATTAGGTTAAAAGGATGATATTTTATCAATATCAGTGCTAAGAAGAGAAATACATCTTTGGAAAGAACAGTTGAGCCTTTAAACCTTATGAAGTTACTAATTTTTAGATCGGTGTTGATATGTTCCAGGACTAGGCGACATTGGCATGATAGTAACTGATATTTCAAGTTTCACAAAAAAAAAAAAAAGATTGAAGCTTTATTTCTGATATAATTGTTACCTCTTTCAGCCCGGCCCCGCCCGGCCTCCACTGTCACTCCTGCCACCCCTGCTGCCTCTAATAATGGCGAAGGCGCAGCCACTCATCGCCGCCGGGTCATCACCAAACCCCCTGTGCCCAAGCAGGCTCCGTTGGAGAAGAAGCCAGCAGTGCCCCGTGCTCCCCGAACTCCCAGACCCATCAACGCTCCGACACCGGACCTGAAGAACGTGCGCTCCAAGATCGGATCCACTGACAACATCAAGTACCAACCAGGGGGAGGGAAGGTAGGACGGAGCAGGCAGCGCAAAATAGGTCTATGAATGGTTCAGAGGAGTTGTAGCTGTCAAGCTCCCTGACATGCAGAACAATGATTCTGCACCAGGTGCTCATGTAGCTGCCGTGACTGATACGTCCTAATAACATACACAGTCTTCCGCTCGTGAAATTACCAGTGTTTTTAAATGTCATCTTAAGAAAAACACTTTCTGGGTAGTCATGCATGAACTTGTTTTGGAGATATGAAATGCGTACATCCAGCAAAACCTGTGAAAAACTGAGCAAAACAGTTAAATATAATTTATGGATGATAATAGGTTTGTTTGTCAAAATACCTAAATAAATATGTTTTATTGTGACACAAGATTTATATGATTTAAAAATCAAAGTACTTTTATTCAGTTTCAAGAGAAGATGCATTCCCATGAAATCCCAATTGGGATATCCGTCCTTTAAACTCAGCTTCCAAGTTTGAAGGAAATAATATGAAGGTCCTAGAACCCACAAATGTCTCACAATCACCTTATGATGCTAGAAAGAAATTGGAGATTCAAAGGAAATCCAACCTCGCTGGCACTAAGATTACATCTTTCTATTTTTCTGGCTTTCATTATTCATCAACCACTTTTTCTTTCATCTTTATTCTCGCTCTGCCTGTCAGTTCACTTAAACGTGCAGCAACGTGCAAATTATGTTTTTCACACATCTGTCTCACACGTTCAGAGTCCCTTGCTTTGTCAGACGCGCACATAGACTCTCAGAAAATGGTGAAAAGGGTACTTTGTATGAGAGCCACCTTCTTTCAACTATGATATAGCGCCCCAGCCTGTCATGGATTGTCATTGTTCAGACACTTGACTGTTTTGTCTGTTTCTGTCACTTCAATGTTTGTTTGTGACAGTCTTTCTTGAAGGGGGGGGGGCACTGTTGCTTTGATTCCCAGATATGATCCACTGTCCACTTGTCCTGTTATGGAATAATGTGTCACTCCAGCTCATCGTTTGTTCATCTCTGCTGTGTTTGTTACTGAGTCCAACTTTCACAGCAGTAGAGGGGTTTTTTTTTTATATTTATTTATTTACTTTCTAGCTGGTACCAAATCAGAATTGAACTTCCATGTGATGTAACAGGTTTATCATGTTTTGGTAGATTGGGGTAAATCTTATCCACCCAGGAAAGCAGTTTTATTTAACCACATATTTAACTTGAACCGTATCTGTAGTTCACCATCCTCTTCTGAGGCGTGTGCTATTTTGAGATTAAAACCTTTGCACTTTCATAAAAACACACATTTGCACCCACATTACACTAAATAACCCTTTAATCAAATCACACAGTACTTTGCCGGAGAGCTCACACCCACAAACACCAAACTGAAAATGAGTTGATTATCAACGTTATTCTCAAATACATTTCCATGATCTCTGTTTGATCCACAGCTTGTACCGATCCCTCTTTTCAGAGCAGTATCTTTATGAGTCATGTGCTGAACTGATCTAGTTTGGGAAAACACTGCATCGCAGATAGGAATGCTGAAGCAATGTAATGGGTAGCCTTACAATTCAAAAGCTCACAAGCATGGAATATCATACCTCAAGTGTCACTGAACATAAATTGTGCTGAAATATACAAAGGGCTTATTGCATCCCTTAAATGTACCTTTTATCAACAGGAATGACACGGCAGGGAGGCGTGTCTTACTTTCTAGAGTACATTCATAATTGTTGAGTGTATTTATACGTTTCTATGGACGTCTATTGGCCTTTTGTAGTCCATTATATAGTGACTGATGTGTCTTAGTACTCACTTTTAATTACATGGACAGTGGTGGTGCTGGTGCTATGGGTTAAAAGTGTTTTACTTTAACTAACTTTACAACATCAAAAGCATTGTATTTATGTCCTGGCTCTGGTTTGTCCAGAGGTGCCCCCATGCTTTTGCATCATGTTGTAGTATTGTGTCAGAACTGTGGCCTAAAAGATGCAGACCGAATGCTGGTTCCAGGTTTAACATTTTTTTTAATTGTTTCATCACGTGTAACTGCGTTCCCACAAAGAGGTAGCATGGAAATTTAGCATGAGATGTCACTTATTTGCCATCTCATACCAAGTTTGGCAGCTACAGAGCCTGTAACGAAGAACTTAAATGTGCATTGACTTTTCACCGTACTATTAACCGTCATTGGGTGTTTGCATTCACGTTTTAGGGTGCATCATTCAAATCCATCTGCACTCAGGTGAAGAACTTCCTGTCACATTCACATGTCATTAGCCTTCTTCTGCCGGTTCATGTGATAGAGCTGCAGGGCCAAGGTACAAGGTACCTCTGGTTGGCTTAGGCAGACTACACAACCACTTACAATTTGTCATATCCTGCACAGATGCACACACACGGCATATCTGTTCTATATTTACCCAATTGAACAGCTCGCATGCTTCCTTTTAACAACACCCATCATCAGCTTCTCTGTGACTCTTCGCTTACTCAACCTGTAGCATTTGAAAGTGATAACATTCCCAATCTCTGACTACATAGCTGGTGTATTTTTGCTGGAGCAAGTGTTTTCCTGCCGTGTGGTCTATGATATGATATAATTTTTTTAATTTCCATCATGCAAGATTTTGCTGCTCAAACAGCTTTTCCATCCTCAATATGTAAGAACATGACTGATGTTGTTCAAACAATATTATTCTTCAAGTAATGTGTTGCTGTTTGATATTGGAGTTATTCTGACATCTTCTGTCCTCATGTTTAATTGCATTTTCTTTCCTACACAATGGCAGTTTTTGTTGATTTGTACTAATCATAATCATGTTTTTCAAAGCACTTAATCTGCTGCAGTTTTTACTGCAATATAAATGGTTTCCACCATCCATCTGATACAGTACATCCGATGTTCAATCAGGCTTGGCCCATAAATAAATCTGGCCTGTAATTGGTGATTGTGTATATAAATATACACTGTTGCCGATAATGTCAATGTTTCATTCCAACTTTATGGGCATCAGTGTGCATTCTCACTAGTGGAACTAGCTTACCTTTTGACCCGTGCTATTTTTTTATGTTTTATTTTTGTCATGCAGTCTAATGTTTTGACTGGCTGTGATCATCCACACAGCCATCTGATTGATTCCCCCATTTTCCTTTGATCAGCCTCATGTCCCCACCCCTCCACCTACTCATACACCGTGTTGTGCTGTGGCGTGTGGTTGGTTGGAGGTTGTATTGACCAGGGGACTGGTTGTTTCCCCAGGTCTCCACCCCGAACAACAAGGCATCAGACCCCTCCACCCCCGCCGCCAAGGCCAGAGTGAGTCCCTGCCAATTCACACACCAGTATATCGTCCCTCTCCCCCTCTGCATTCACCACATACACCACCCGTTCTACATCCACCCAGGACACACCACACTTTTTTGTTCAGACCTACATGAAAATGACCATCAGTTGCAGTTTGCTCTTGTTTATGTTTTTCGTTAGAAGTTTTGAGAAAGAGCAATGACTATTTAAATCAATTACAAAAAACAAGAAAATCAGTCTCGATAAATGAATCACTACGTCAGATCTTTTACTTAAGCGGTAGCACCTAGCTGTGGCGTGTTCCAGATGTAATATTTCCAACAGATGTGAAGCCTGATGCAAGGTAAGTTTGTGGCTCACACCACTCTTTTATAATAGTCATTTTGGAGTCAGTACACTGTTGGCCATGCTTAAAAAAATAAACAATAATATTGGCTGGCAGTGATTTTCCTTTTAAATTGGACAGAGAATCTTGTGTTTGAGAAATTCTCCATATTTTCCATTTCTTCTACACATCCTGACATTCATTTAATTCCCACTATCAACAGTACATTCTCTTTCTGGGTTGACCAATAACATTATTCTCACCTTCATATACATAAACACTTTATGAAGGTCACCCAATAAGTGTCCCACTCTGTTCAGTGTTGCTGCTGCAAAACAGATTCACACAAAGTCCCAGCTGTTTTGCTGTGCTGCCCTGAGCTCGACCCACTCTGACCACTAATTATACTGCAGTTACGGGCAAACGACCTCCAAATGCCTTTTGCACCATTCTACATGCTGGTGTACACACCATAAAGAAACACAAAACAGAATTAAAAGAAAATCAGCCTCTCTTAATCTTTAGAATTACATCATGACTGGGTACCTACATGCTGAAACAGCTTGCATGGCTCTGTTAGTAATTGTTACCCATTGGGCCATTTCTTTTAAACCCTCCTTACAGTCATAACAAAGAAAACTGTTTTATATAGCAGGAAAAAAAGAAGTTAAAGAAACTTGTGGCATCCCATGAAGGATGGTTGCTGCTTTTTATATCAGTTATAGTAATACAGATATATTGGGTTAAGGGAAAATGTAGAATCCTGCTTGAAATCAGTTAGTGTGCCTAAAATGTGCCATTAAAAAAAAAAAAGAAATACAGAGGAAAAAGCTGTTTCTAGGCTGCTGCTCTTTCGGTGTGTGCATGTGTTCACGTGTGTTGTGTATGCGTGCTAACTGCTCAGTGAGTCATCTGTTGCTGGTGCCACCTGCGTCATCATGCCATGTTCATCCAGAAGAAGGAGACTTAGAAAAACGCACAGCGATTGGAGGAAGGCGTCTTACGTCTGCAGCATAGAAAGGATTTACCGTTATGTGAGGTTGTGTGAGGGGGGGTGGGTGGGGTGGGGGGGGGGGGGGCGAGATTCCTGATTAAATGAAAACACAATTTTTTATTAGTCATTAGGAGGTAAGAAAAATGGCAATACATTATCTTCTACCATTCATATCATGCTATTAATAATACAAGTAGCTTCTTAGATGCCATTTCAAAACGTAGAAACTTGTTAAATTGTCACCATGCTAAAATGCACATCTTTGCAGCAGAAACCAGGATAGAGGCTGGTCGAAAATGCTGTTTTAGGATCAATAGTACACTTTCTGCTTATGGCAACTGTGTGTGTGGGTGACTTGTTATTTATCCCACAGTTTATTTTGTTGTGAGGCCTAACATATTGTCCTAATAGTAAATAAAGCAAACGTTTACAATATTACATCTCCTTTCCAAGTTTGCCTGCATCCTTAATCACAATTTAAAGTTGATCTACTAAGTGGGACTGTTGAAGAAAACGCATATTCTCAAATTGAGCTGCAATTATTTAGACTGTTTATATATAAATGTCATTAGACGTAAACTGGTAAGACTGTCAGGGGGACTTTTTCCTTCTTTTTAATCTTTACATTGACTCTCTTTCCTCTTCTCAACAAGCACACATTAAGTCATGTAACATGACCCCTTTGGATTTGTTTTACAGCTGTAAGATAGGGCCAATAAATCAGATGTTTAGGTTATTCTGTGATTTGTTTTGACATACTTACAGGAAACTTCCAGCGTTACAGCAACCCTAGCTCTATCATTAGGTGGTGACGAGTGTATGCTTTCATTAGGGTCCAAAATAAATCAAACCCGTTTTTAGTAGGAATGAGGTATGCGTTTGCAGCAAAATAGCTGTTAATGTTAGCACAGGGGGAAAATAAACATCATACACCAAAATAATCTGCCATTTTAAGCCTCTGACCTACTCAAATTTGTTATTTCACCTAAGTGGTAGTGTGGATGGGGTCCCTACAGATATACTTAGATTATTTGTGCTGCATTTGTATAAAAAGTAGATATAAAAAGGACTGTTTGTACAGGAATCTCCATCAATTTTCTACCATCCTGTCAATTTTCTCCACAAGTGGATTAGTGATTCATATACGGACCTACCAGTGAAGTACGAAAGGACTACGATTGTTTTACCTCCTGACGTCACCTTAAAAAAATATTTTTTTGACAGGTTTCTTCTGTTTTTCAACCAGTATAAGTCAGCACAAAATCACCAACTGTCCAGCAGATTTTTGTGTTGCATGTGCTCTGTTTTCCACTCTTCGTTTTGTGGTCTTTTAAGTGTAGCTCACGCTGTTAATGGAAGAACTTCCTTGTTATTCAGTCAGTATCTCCATCTTTTTGCATGTGCATATATTCGTAAGAATTTGCTTGAAAGAACCTGTCTCATTCACATCATCACCTGAAGCCATACTTGCTCCCCTAAATAATGTCTTAAACACTTAACTGAACTATCCCCTAACAGTCCCTGAACTATTAAGTGACTTTCATTTAACTGAATAACAGATCCTCTTCCATAGTTACAGCACAAGGCTACTCTGTTTCCTGTCAACTATGCTGCAAGCTGATCTGCTCTTTTCCGCTGTTCTTGTCTGCCTATCACACCTTTCTTCCTTTCTTTTTATTGTTTTCTTTCTTCCTTTCTTTCTTGCTTGCCTGTCTGTGTGTCTGCCTGCTTGTCTTTAGGTTCAGATAGTGCACAAAAAGCTGGACTTCAGCCACGTCACCTCTCGCTGTGGCTCCAAAGACAATATCAAACATGTCCCTGGAGGTGGCAATGTAAGTAATGCTGGAGCTGGAAGCAGACCGGAAGATCCACATCACATCTCCTTGATATCCCTTTTGTCAGTAACACAAGAGGGGAATTCATGTTCAAGGCTTTTAAATTTAGCTCATCGTTGGTAGATTTTGTTCATTGTATGCATAATATACCACACATTTATACACATTTATACAGTGCAGCTCATATATGACTGTTAAAACTATATTTGGCCTCACTTAAACAATCAAATTATAAGGAGCCAGGATGAATTGTAATTGGTCGTATGTACTATCCATACACTCTATCCTTATTTGGACTTCTGCAGACAGATTTAGAAAATTTAATCTCAGCATCCATGAAGGAAATGGGGTTAAACTAAGAAGCCCTGTTTTTCTGTATCAAACATTCACATGAAAGCTGATCGTTTCCAAAGTAACTAGGACTGAATGTGTCGTAATTAGCACATCAGTGGCTTCCACTGTTTGTACTTTTGATTGATTTTACTCTAAGTGAACTGGCCACGGGTTTGTGTGTCCACGCTTCCAGATTTTGTTTCCATCTGCTGCTAGCACCTGCTCCACTATCATGTCCCATGTCTTGGCTGCTCTCACAACCACCACTTTGGTGTCTTAGGCAGGTCAATAAAACAGAAAAGGTGAACGAGCCCAGTGTTCTGTTTTAACTAAGAAAAGTCCTCCCACCCTGCTGTTGATTGCATGATTTTGTTCTTCCTGAGAAGACTGGCGTTATTTCTGTGTCACGAAAACACCTTTTTTTTCGAGTAAGAGCGCTTTTCATTCATCTTCATCATGACCGCATACCTGCAAATATAGTAACTGAACGCAATGGAGCCCTGTTTTCTGCAGGTTTTGTTTTCTCTTGCAGTACACATGATGCAGAACACGGACTGCTCCTATTTTCTTGACATGGGGGCAGCTTGTTCATGTGATCACTCTCGACAATTGATATCGTGACATCTGCCTTGATCCCACCAGTACCTTTTTGTTATCTGCACTGCTGTTTACTATCAATTCATATGGTCTTTTTAATGTATTATTGCTTAAATATACAGCACTTAATCAGAAAAAGGCAGGACAATATTGAAAATTAAAAACAAATAATAAAAAAAAAAATATCAGAGAAAAAAGAACTATTAACCAACTGTTATTTCTTTACAAACAGTACAGATCCAAGGCAGTTTGTCATTTTTTAAACTTCTTTATTTATTTTATTAATATACATATTCCTTAGTGCTAATAAAGAGGTGGAAACAAAAGATATGGTTTCCATTTCAAACCAGTGATATCAACAGGAGATTGTGATGATGATAATGAGCAACAAAAGCAGTATCTAGGAATGGCTTTTGAGTTTTTGAGGAGCTACGATAGGCAGAGGATCTTTTCTTCATCAACAAATGTCTGAGATCATTGAAAATCACTAATCATGATTTAAAACAATATTCATCAAGGAAAATTTGGGAGTAATGTGCATATCTCTCCTTTTAGTGTATAAGATTAAAGAATTTGGAGGAATTTCAGGGTAAGGGCTCGAGCCTAGGCTGGACATTTCATATCTCCAAACCTTCTGAAACTGCACCAACAGCTGTCATTCATTAATATCTGATATAAACATAGACAATGAGATTACTTTGGGAAACCTTTGTTTAACTCACAAAAGCCTTTTAAATCAAGTTTGTGCTTTAACAAAAAAAATTGGGTCACTTTGAGTCTAGAGGGAACATCAGCATCTCTGGGCTCAGAGGCATGTGGGATGTACAGTACCTTCACACCCTGGAAATCTATATTTTGGTTAGATGAATCAGTAGTCCATTTTTTTTGTTTTTTTGTATAAAGTCGGTGCTCCAGATAAAAATCAAAACAGACAGTTCATGCTGTTATCAGCTGCAAGTTTAAAAGCCCGGCTCTGTGATGGTTTGAGGTTGTATTGGTGCCCTTGGAAAAGGTCATTTGCATTTGTGTGATAGCAGATTGGGTAATTTGTGGTAAGTGGTAAAACTGTCCCAACCTTGTTGGGAATGTGCTCCCGCTTAAAAAACAAGAACTTGTGAATAATAATAAGATAAGTAAAGCAATTGAGAAAAACATGAAATATCTTTGAATTACACAATTCACAAAGAAATCAAGATCAATTAAAATCAAAGTAAGTGTATCACTGTTTGCGTGCATTTTCAGTATAATGATTATAAAACCAGAACACTCATATGACTCACAAAAGAAACAAAACAAAAATAGATTAACGTGCCTGTATAATTTTGGCAGCACTTTCGTCCACCCCAAGTAAGCAAGCACAAAATGATATGAAGATATATATTGATACCATATCAAGAGGAAACCATATCAACCTCAATGGACTTCACAGTTAAACACTAATGTTCCAGTTTTCTGTATTTCCTAAAATCCCTGGTGTGTCGCTACATTATGAAGGAAGACTATGAATATTAATGTGAGCAATTAAGCATTTAAATATGTAATTTAATGAAGACTTCACCCTTTTAAGCTGCCTGTAATTAATCATTCAAAGGTAAAGATTGATTTGTGTGGTGCTGCTCATGGACAGCTCACCAGATGTCCTCCAGTCTGTTGACAAATTTGTCAAACTTGCTTTCAGCAGCTCTAAAAATCATTCTGGGTACAAACATGTCAGGAGCAGGAACACACACAGAAACACACTTATGATGTCACAGTGGTGTGATAACCGGCTGCACCTGCAGTTCAGTTATATCTTGTTGTTATTTGTCTGCATAAAAGGAGCATCATTTATCATCTCAGCAAAACAAACAAAAAAGCGCCTTCAGTGACAAGAGAGGAGTTCAGAAAGGGAAATGAAGCATTGTTTAAAGTTAGTAAAGGATTTGTTGTGTTGTACTCTTCATGCCACTCCTGTGGAGTATGATAAGGAATTATGATAATTTCCTAATGTAAATAAAGTGGCTGTAGAAATAAGCAGCATTTTTTTTTGTCTGTTCTCGCCTCCAGGTGCAGATCTTGAATAAGAAGGTTGATGTGAGCAAGATCACGTCTAAATGCGGCTCCAAGGACAACATCAAACACAAGCCAGGTTTGACTTTAAACGCTCACCTCTGGTTTCCTCCCTTCAAACTCGCTATTATTCCTCCTTGTTATCACACTTGACTTTGTTCTTACACCAGGTGGTGGTGACGTGAAGATCGAGTCCCATAAGTTAAACATCAAGGCTAAATCTAAAATTGGATCTCTGGACAACGTGGGGCTTGGCAATGGACAGACCAATGGACATAAGGTCAAACTTAAACTCAGTCGGTAGCATTTTCAGCTCAAGCTGCATGTCTTTCTCTGTATTTGACGAGTCATTGTGTCCCCACTCACCCACACCACTAGATGGCGTGCAAGCTTAAGGTTTAAATGTGACGAGAAGAGACTTTCTTTTTCTAATTCTGTCCACCTTTCTGTGAATGCCCTCGCCATCAACTATATTCGGCTGCAGGAGGAGAAAACGGAGGAGAAAACATCTTCACCCCCTAGTGCTGCTACCACAACAGCACCGGCAGACGTTACTAAGGCAACAGCACCCGGAGGCGTTGCTAAGGAGAATGGCATGAAGGAACCCACACCCACTCCTTTTGGGGGAGCCGGACTGAGGGAGCCCCTCAGTGTAGACAAACGTATCACTGAGACAAGTGGGTGTAAATACACAACCATAAACACACACACACAGACACACATACACACACACATTGTGTTCAAAAGCACTGACAGTAGTTAAGCGATGCCCGTTTTACTTACTGTTGCTCATGTGTCAAGCTGTCTTATCACATGACACACAGTTATAAATCACGTCAAAGTCAACAGCAGAGTCAGTGAGCAGTAAGTAAACACTGTCTTTGCAATGTCCCTTTTTTTTACACATTGTAACCAAAAATATTGATCAGATCAATCATTTTAGATTACTTTGCTGTCAATTATTGAAAATATTACACTATTATGCAATAATAATAGATGCAGACATCTAATTATGAGTTCTCTGTTTTTTTAGAAAATAAATATTATTCAGATAAAATCAGTGCTTTCAAATCTTACGCTAAATACTCACTTTTCACAGGACTCATCCACTTTATCTCAGTGAAAAACAAATTTACAACCCGTAACAGTGTAAAAAGATGAGGCTGACACTGCCAGTTTGTCCAGGTTGGAAATTTTGTTTTCGGATTGAGCTACTTTTTACATCCTCTCACAGATTTTTTATTTTCTCCATAAAAATCCCCAGTTTAGCAAGGTCTCTCTTTAATTTTCTAATGTAAACATAAACCAAATCACTGCACAGATGTTGTCTTCAATCTACATAGGTGGTGATTTTGTTGATAAAGTTGCAGGAATTTTATAAATATCTGGCAAAAGTGTCAAAAAGCTTTGAGAAGTGACCGGGATTTGACATGAAGTTTTACTGTGCTGATTTTTAGTCACAATTTAGAGTCTTTATGCTTTGTTACATTTAAAACAAAGCTGAAAGCATTTAAATAAGAGCAGCTTTGTTAAATCTTGGTCTGTATATTAATATACAGTTTATGTGACACTGACAGAAGTCAAAGCTGATGTCACAACCTGACAGCCATAAAAGGTGAAATTACTGTAACAGAAGCTTCTCATGACAAAATCCACAGGTATGTGTGTGTAGTGGGGTACTTTTTCTGTTATATGTTTGTTTAGCTGTTTCTTTAGTCAAATATCACAAGAGAAAGAAAAATCTTAACTAGAACATATTGATCATTTAAAACAGATGAAGACATGCTGCAGGGTTACTGGGTTGCTGTTGATGTCTGGGCTGGTTTTAGTTGCTACTCAGTCATAATATGAATGTCTCCCCTGCATGTCCCCTGCAAGAGTAAAAATAGCTTTCAAATGAAATTATGAGAAAACCTGGAGAGTGAGGACTAACTATTCTTAGTGGATAAATTCATCTTTGGCACTGCAGCAGAGCTCCAGACTCTTTGATGTCCAGACTCCAGGAACCTTGTTTGGGAGACTGGAAGGAGAGCAGACTTTTCCCACCTGACAGTGATGTCAAACATGGTATAATTGATGGATGGCCATCACACTAATGTCAGAAAAACGCTAGAACTGCTCAGCCTGTAACTTAAATAGACCAGCGCCTGGTGGTTGCAGCCTGTTGCGTAGAGGCCATCTGGCTGGTACAACTGAAACTTCAACACAACCATTTAACTCTCCTTTTTTTTTCACATTTTCTTCTCCTTTCTTGTTTCTGAGTACATGCTTTTGCTCTCAACAGACTGAGTCTCAGTGACCTCCAGAATTTGGCGGGACACGCATGGTGCTCACTGACCTGCCAATCAACCGACCGACCAACCTACCACGGCGCAGTCACTTTCCTCTGGCCCCGCCCTTCATCTCGCCCACCGCAGCACCAAACTGACCGATCGTCTCTCAGTGTTCCTCTGGGGTCCGCCTGCCAGCTTTTTGCTTCCAACAACCCCAGGCTTTGACCTGCCAATGCCCCTGGGTTGAGTTTTGACCTGCTTGGTGTTTGTCTGTGTGTCTCTGTGTGGGGTTTCAACAGCTTCTTATCTGATAAAATACCCTTGTTAGCACTGATCTTAAAGGCTTCAGCTGTAAACCCAAAAGCTAACAGCCTCAGCACAGAAAAACTCCAGTAATGACAACTGAGCATATCCACCTTTTTCATAGATTGTTAAACCTGACTCTTAATACTGTTTAAACATTTGTCACTGTTATGAGGCTGTGCTCTCGTCCCTGTGACAGGCCTTCACATCCCGAAACCTGCTTCAGCTTCAGACTTTGTTAGGAGACCTACGCTGATGCTTCGTTCTTTTGCGCTTCTCACAGATCCCGTTTCCTTGGATATCACTGAGGCTCGCCATCTCATTATTATTGTCATTCTACAGATCATTACACATAACTTTACAACAGTTCTTTGGGCATCAGTGCACCAGTTTGTTCATTCGAAACTAATCATGATTGTGTTTTTATAATTAAAATCATTATTCTCACAATGGATGCAGAAAACACAGATCTAATCTAGACTGTAGATGCGATGAATGAAAATGTCTTGCAAAAAGATCCAAAAGATCAAGAAAAGTGCATATGATCTATAGAAAACCTCCTAGAATGTAACTGAATTTCTAATCAATTTTTAATCGCACATATTGATACCTTAAAGAAAACTAATTTGAATACAGTTAGAATTATCATTTAACAATGGTTAGTGGAAAATAACCAAAAGCGGGGGATTAAAAAAAGGAATAAAAGTGCTAACATTGTAATATTGGCTCTAATTGGATTTGTCACGGAAAATTTTTGAACTTGAAAGGCAATTATTTTTCACTAAGTCACAGGATTTAAATGTATAGATCACAGGGTTTTAACCCATATGGAGAGCTCAAAAACATGAGTGGCTGCTTTATGATAAATATTAACTGCTGGAGTTAAACCGCTCACTGTTTCACCTTTTAGTCATCAAACATGAGCAGATTGATAATTGGTGTGGCGTACGAAGCACTCGTTTGAGAACTGCTTTCCATTAGCTCAGTCATGCACATTAAACAGCAGAGAAGTGAAGAGAGTATAATACAGAACGTACATTAGTGCCACGATATGTGGCTCAGTTGTACGCAAAGTGATGCCAGCCAAGTAGTTTCACGGCTAGTTAACATGATAGTATTAATGATCAATAGTGATCTTTTATGAAAGTGCTATCCATTGAAGGAGCAGACAACTGGTGGTAACAGGGGAGGAAACTGTCTTTGCTTGTTAATTATGTTAACAAGTTGTTGCATCAACTGTACCGGAATAAGAAAAAAAAGCAAAAGAAAAAAAACTTTCATTGAAAAGGAGCGGAGAGGGGGAATCAGTGTTAGAAAATGTACTCACAAGCTCAGTGTACGTTACCTCTCTTCTCAGTGAGAGACCGACTTTATGTTCAGATTTCAATATAAAAAAAAACCATATAACTGAATAAATGGCAAAGTACTGAGAAACGTAGCACGGGGGGAAGCTTTCTCCTGGAGTATTCAACAGTTTAAGTGTTTGTTGTTAAACCGCGTACTCGTAGGGTTGAGTATTACCCTCCTCCGGGTGTAATAAATGAAGCTGTACCTGTCTGGTATTTATCATGACGTAGTGTTTACATTCAGCAGAGGAAGCTGAACCTGAACACTTTGACTTCGATCAGTACAGGTCACATGGTCTTAGCACAAGCCCATACTTCTCTGGATGTTTCAGCACTGCGGGCTTTGATGAAAGAATTATAAAACAACAACTAATGCATAAATAGTCACCATAAGCACCAAAGATGTCAGTGTAATCTCATAATCTTTAGTCTGTATGTCTAGATAGACCCACTTGATTTAACCTGGGGTTGGGGCTGAGGGGTTAAATCCTCTTCCATACATACTACTCTTTTCTCCTACAAAGTCTTTGCCTACACTGAAATCGACCCATCCCTTTTTGTCATACCTGGACTCCCCTATGAGGGATTCCTGCGACTACCCTGACATGGATCTGTCACTTACAATCGGCATGAACAACACCTTCCTTCTCTTGCACACCTGTGTATCGTCCTGTTCTTCACCCCAGCAGAGGGTCGTGGGTCTGCAGAGCCACACCCTCCCTTTAGCACTCTGTGAAACCTAATGATCTTTCTTACTTACTCACACACACACACACACACACACACACACACACACACACACACACACACACAAACAAACACAGATATAGCTCCAGAGTTAAGGATATAGCTTGTTAGTGCGCATGAACATATAAACACTCACACATAAACACTCACACAAGCAACGATATGATTCTCACAAATCAGCACCTTGTGATAAAAGTTGTATGCTGATAATGAACGAAGTCCTTGCACTACACTAAAACTGTTCGTGTGTTGTGGGTCCACGCTGCTAAAACCAATGATGAGCCGTGTCGGTGTCTTGTTCCTGTCAAAGTCATTGTTGAACCCTTTCCACATAGGCTCACCCCGTCTCACCTTCTTTGCATCCGTTTGCTCTTTTTGTGTCTCACTCCAGCTTTCTGACAGCAATACAGTAATCATGGTACGAAAGGCCTCCAGTTACCTGCGCATACACATGAAGCACAGACAGACAGAGATGGACAGACAACCACTGAAGTCTCCAGATAGCTCAGCGACGGGGGCAAGTTCAGCTGCACGAGACTATAAATTAAGAGGAATAATGTTACATTCATGGCAAACCTGAAGTTGGAACTTTCTTTGCAACTTTGGACAGACGTATACTAACCAGACTTTGTCTGGTAGGTTGAACACAGTAAAATCTCCTATTAAAGCACCACAAGCGAGTATTTAGAGTAGCAGGTGATCAAGCTTCTAGTTTTCTGCCTCTCTGTCTGGCACATCTTTGACCCCACATCTGTTGTGTAAATAGGTAGAAGTAAATAGCTTTTTCAATGCAGTCTGTTCTTTATTTTTCAATCTTTTACATTTTTGCGCAACATTTTTCATTTGTTTTTATATAGGATATCACTGGATATACAAAAAAATATATATTAAAAGCATGCCATTTTTGAATGTTGAAATAATAATAATATAAAAACACAGTGGACAGCAGGAACTGCCCAGCTCCAACATGCCATGAATGCAGCAGTATTTTAGTGAGGCGGTTAAAAGAATGACCAGCAAATACTGTTGTTCAGATCATTAGGTGGAGTTTCCAGCTGTCTTTCTGCTCAACAAAACTGTTTTTCTAAACCAGAAATACATATTTCAGCATAGTATTTTATAGACGGTCACAGCACATGGTTCTGTTCAAAGCTTGAAAACAGGAAGTGTGGTGGCTGCCACTTTTGCTTAGTTTCTACATTTATTTAGCCTCTAACTGTCCGGTTTGGAGAAAACAAGAGGTGATTCCTCTCAGTCGGCTGTGCTGTAGCTTGAGACATCACCTGAATTCAGTTTGGGATTAAATTAACTTTTGATTAAACCCTTTACTGTGGTTTGATTTAGAACAAAGCAGATGTGATATAAGTGGAAAAACAAAATAAAGGCCGCTCTGCTCACTGTACATGGGAGGCTGGGATGTTTCTCCGCTGAAAACACCGAAGGATTTGTGACGTTTCTGTGGCGCACTGCCGTAGTTGTCAGATGTGTGAAGTGTTATTACTGCGTCCATCCTGTAGAGAGCGCTGCTTAGCCTCTGGAACACTGATAGTCTGGCCCAATGACTTAACTAAAAGCTTATTGAGAAACCTTTACATCAGCATTAGAGAAGCCACAGTGGACTTTCATATCGTTCTCATTTAATCTAGCTCTGTTTTGTTGTGTCTGGGACAGCTAATATGATCAAAATCACATGGATCATGTACAGTTCCCCAACAAACTCCAAAGCCTTGTGCACTTTGAACACAGTCTTGTTCCTTTCTTGAAACACTCAAGTGATATAATTGTACTCAAATCGCTTTATTGTGTATTGGTAAAACCTCATCAGCTATGTTCTGTGCGTGTGTGCTTCTGGGAACAAAACAGTCGTGGTAGTTTGGCAAACTAAATCCATGAGCAGGTGATCAAAGAGCCTGGACAACCAAGACTGGACCACTGAAAGCACTATATAAGCATATTTAATATTCACACTGTTGATACTTAACACGGTTCCCTCCTCACCATGCCATCAGTTACCTGAAAGTAGCACACGTCACATGACACATGGTGGACCGTATGTGAAAATCACAACAATAATGTGAACCTTCTTTTTTTTTAAATTAGGAACAGAATAGTAAAGGTCTGAAAGCACTTTGATAAGCACTGGATTGTGTGTAGAAGACTAAGTACACATTCTCTGTTTGTGGGAAGCTCATTGTGAGAGCGTGTGACCCCATGAGGGGGCGGTCTGCTGTGTATGTTGGATGAACACTTTAGGTGTCCCTTTAGTTTAGTGGATTTTAGTGGAACTTTGGTCATCTGTGTTGTGCTGTTGGCTTTGATGGTTAAATGCTCAGATTTCCAGTCTGCCCTTGTGTTGTTCTCGTTAAGGATCACTGGTTCTTACGTTCTGGCCAAGCTGCAAAGTGGTCACATATATGTTTATGGTAAATTCAGTCTAAATGCATTTAAATGGCATGAATCAAGGAAAGATCCTGTAGCCGAGGACAGTGATTCATAGGTGGTGATGCTGTGATTGAAATTTCTTCTGCTCCACATATGGGAGCTGAAGTTCAAAGATGAAAGATGAAGGAACTGCAGTAAATGTCAAATTGTAAAAAATGAAACAAATAAACAAAGCACTCTCAACTTCTTTTCATCACCGAAAGTCCAGATTTTAGTGTAAAGGGAAATTGTACAAAACATTCAATCAATAATTACAACTATTTGTTGAAGGTAACCGTGGTTCACCTTTTGGCCAATCAGTAAACAAACCAATGGTTTAGCTTATCCAATAAATGATACATATTATGATAAAAAAATATATATATTTGTCTTTGTTTGAGATCATTAATATGGGCTCTAACGCAACTAAAATCTAGAAAAATCTCAAAATAATAAAACCATGTCACCTTATTTGGGGCCACCTAAGTCACTTAGAACATATGTCATCACTCAAAGATGCAATGTTGTGTGACGTCACAAACCCAGATCAGAAGATGAACTGGCCAACTGCCCCGTCTTTATTTCCACCCACCTTTATGTCATACTGGTTTGCTGTGTCTGGAGAGGGTAATATAACAATCTTAACACCAATTACAGAAATAAACGAGAACATC
The DNA here is from genome assembly GCA_014839995.1 of Xenentodon cancila. NCBI lineage: Eukaryota > Metazoa > Chordata > Actinopteri > Beloniformes > Belonidae > Xenentodon > Xenentodon cancila. Next base: position 18,565,735 of record CM026207.1, on the reverse strand, counting down.
AACTACAGAAGACGGCGTCAGAGTAGAAAAGAGTCACTGACTCCGCCCCCTAAATCTGGCTGCTATGAGCGCAGTTATATTATTCAAATAGTACTCTGTGAGATTAGATCAAGATTGCTTTGTAGCTTGGACAAAAAGTAATAATCAGATTCACTGACATCTATTCAAAACTGTCTAATTTCCCAAATATAGTGCTTGAACAACACCCTTCCACTAGTATCTCACTCTGTCCCTTGTATATAGGTACCAACATGTTTTTATCCCTCCATTTTATCCCTCATATTAATTAAAAAAAAAGAAAAGAGAAAAAAAATGTACTTCTTAACAGGGTGTTGTGGATGTTGCCGGCTAAGCGTTCACGTTCATAAACCTGTTACTGTTTAGCTTAATAATGGTATTATTACAAGTCGGAAAGCATAAGAAAGGGAAAGTGTACTTTTGCTTTTTTTCAGAGTCTGCCTTTTTTCCACCCAGAAAAGGGCTGCTGATAATTCAAGAATGTTTTTAAAATGTATCAAAGATGCAAAGACTATGAATACATGTGTGAGGTGCGTCTCTGTTCTGTTTTGGAAGATAGGTGACACATGGAAACACAAACGGCCGGACTGAAACTGAATGGCAGGATGGGAGGCAGTGTGTGGTCGTGGTAAACATGACCTGATGATTTACACCACACGGGCTTTGCAGAATAAAAACACCTGGGTTTATTAAAACAGGAGGTTAGCGATATGAGTGGCGTGAAATGCACTGACTAGTACTTGCCAGCTCTCTGTTCTGCCTCCCACTACAGTCAGACTAACAATAACCAGTCTTTGTCTTTTGGCATGTGGTATTATGTCGTTTCCTGTATTAGACTGCTCCTATAGTGACACCTTGACATACCTACCAACACAGGACTGAATCAAGACAAGTATTGGACCAAATTATCTTCTCAGTTTCTATGGCAAAAAAAAAGAAAAGAAAAATGGATGAAATTTTGGACCAATTTCTGTAAACTCTACCAAAGTTAAAAATGCCTGAATTCTGCAAGTAAATAAATAAAGAGAGTGTTGGTAGATATGTACCCGGAGCTCCTACAGAGGCTTCTCAGAACTACAGCACTGAAAAAGCAGCAGTTTGTACTTGTGTCACATGCTCAGCCATCTCTGTCTGGTTGGTAAAATCAATGAGAAACTTGGTGTTGAATTGTACAATGTAAGCTGTATTTTGATCGTTTGCTTACCCTTGTATACTAGTTCTTATACTTGGAAGACAGCACACAAGCAAGTCTCCTTTTCAGTACTGTAGGTGGATCCTCTGTAGTGCGTGCTGTATTATTGTGTAGGGCACAACACCATAGTAAGAGCATGCAGGAGACAACAACAAAAATGCTGGTTGTTAGAGACATTCGTTCCTAATAGATAGTGCTCATCTCCCCCTACAATTCTGAATATTTGGTATGAAAGAGATGTTCGTTGTTATTAATTGTTAACTAGTGATGTGAATATTAATCATGAAATAAAAAAAGATGAGCAAAAGTTTGGACAGTGTCACTGTTTTGTCATTTATTTGTATTTTGCACATTTTTGTACATGTTAAACTTTTCACACCGTGACTGACCACCAGGTATTTGTATCTGGACTCTTAAGCATAACTGTAGCATTAGTTGCATATTGCAATTATTAGCTACAATAAAAATAATGATTATTTGTTCTTCCATGGCTACAGATCAATGGGTACAGAAGGTTATACTCCTACTGGTGGATCAGTGTTTGGATGCCCAGCCCTGCTGTGTATTGAAGTGCTTTTGGGCAAGGCACAGAGCTTTTACAAAAAAACCCAAACTGCATATGAAAGGCATCATTTGTGCAAAAATTCTAAGAATCCAAGTGTTTTAGTCTTTTTTATTAATTTTGATCATTTTTATTTGAATTACTTTGATTCTTTTATTGCATTAGGTTTTATAGTTCTTAGCTTTGTATCTTGACTTGACTTAGTCATTTCAACTCTTAAAATACTATCTATAATTTTTTGTTATTTCTTTCATCTTCTTTTGTGTGTGTGTGTCTGAGGTTGGTGCTATATGCAAATATCTAAACATTCTATTAAACACTTTACATACAAACTGCACTTATATCAGCCCAGGTGAACAAAGAAAAATGTGGATGATTAAATTCTAAAGAAAAAAAAAAGTCTTATTTTCATTTCCATAGTAACTGAAAACAAATTCTGGGTAGTGTTTTTTTTTCTCATGGGTGGGGTGATAATGTGATGTCACAACTTGGTTGTCATGTGATGTTTGGAATCTGCTCAGTTTCCCATGGTAACCATTCTGGAACTGTGATGTCACTGGGACCTGTTCTATAAATACTGGAGAATTCCACAATATTCAGTCCATCTTGAATCCTCAAGACACAGACATTGTTTTACGCGAGTAAAAACTACTAGTGAGTGAAAACTCTAACTGCGATTCAGAAGCCAAATTGAATCTAATCAGAGGTTTAATCTAACAGTATTACGTTTATCGATACAATGACTTCCAGACAGAATCTGACACAGAGACTGGGATTTGTGAGAAGTAACTTTGTCGATCAACCCGACAACCTAGAAGAGTTTAACCAACTCAAAAAAGACCATGACAACTGCAAAAGACAGAACGCTTTACTGAACAAGTACAACAGCAGTTTGAGAAGTCGCGTTTCAGAGCTTCAAGAGGAAGTTCAGAGACTCCAGTTGGCCGAGCAACGCA